>CM055280.1:59077226-59677226 GCA_029237695.1 Conchocele bisecta
GGTAAGCCGATTTCGAATGTCATAAATACAAATGGGACTGTGACTGGGAAAATGGGGCATATGGGTTTTGCGAGCAGCGTCGATCCAGATCAGCATGTGCGTCCGTACAGTGTGATCAGTATGTGCATTGTTCGCCATCAGTGAACACCCGTCAGGCTTCTAACAAACAATATAGATCGGTATCAGGGTATAGGAGTGTGCTATTTTATCATGGGATACACTGGCTACGAATTAAATAAGAAAGATAGAATATACGCACTACCACCTAGAATTCTCAAAATGGCAATTGACAAACAAGTATTATGCGTACACATTTTACAATGGAACCTCTCTAAACCGGACAACCTGGGAAGTCCCCAGGGTGTCCAGCTTAGAGAAGTATCACTGTGAATCAGGCATTTGCTCATTCTGAGCCATAGTTGTGCGCTATACGATCACGAACAGACATTATCACCAGTGAGATAAATGGCCAATAAACTCGTAAAAAATAACATCGTGGGTGTTTTATTATTGGTGTCCAGTTTAGAGGGGTTCCGCTGTAATGCTATCAGTGCTTATCACATATTTTGTTTCTGCAGCTATACAGCACATGGGCAATTTATGGACATGAGGATGTAATAACATAGTTACATGACGTTCGTCCGAATGTACGATCGATAGTCCACTCGCTAAAGCTCGCGAATTATCTCCTGGTACATGCGTACGAACCGTGATCTAACTGTAGCCAGGACATATATAATTAGTAACATGCACATGATGGATGCAATGACAGGCATATCAGATGTAATTTCATTCGCAAGTATGCACCATGATGCGGAGCCCCGCAGGGGACGTAGACTTATTTCTGTATTAATTCATTGCCACGAAATAACAATTCGTTCACACGAAATAACAATTTGTTCCCACGAAATAACAATACGGTTCCTCAATTTAACAATTCGTTCGAGAGAACGAATTGTTAATTTGAGGGAACGAAGTGTTATTTCGTGGGAAGGAATAAATAAAAGAAATCCATGTCCCCTGCGGGGCGCCGTACCATGATACATACAATTAAGGGGAATACCATCTTTCATAATATACATACAGTGTATATACATTGTGTTTCACGAAACCTGCCCAAATTTTACTGACATATCCATACTATAAAAAAGGAACATTTTATTTGGATAATATTATATTTTATCATAATTTTAAGAATGAGTCTTCTTTTCATTTTGAAAAAAAAAATGGTAAAATATTGATTTTATTACGAAAACAAATATTTCTCTATGGGAATTTCACATGGGAGAAAAGAACTGGAGCAGCTGCAGGAGGGGGTCGAAACACGATTTTTTTAAATTTATTCTGAAACCTAGCTAGATATTAAACTTGGAAGTGATCTAACTAAGAAATCAAGACTGCATATATCTACGGGAGTTAACACATGGGAAAATTTTTTTTTTTCGCAATAAAATCAATATAGGACCAAATTGCACGAAATAAAAAGAAAATCCATTCTTAAATTTTGATCAAATTTAATATTATAGAAATATGTGTATTCGCATCGTTTATATAGCCGTAAAATATGGACAGATTCCGACAAACAGACAATATAATCGTATCTGGATTGCTACATATAGAGGCTGAGTCTGATAAATTTGATATCAAAAGACACTAGCTTAGTATTCTATTTATCAGGTAACGTTTTATGCTCGTAACTGACCACATATGACTTGTTCACGTTTCATCAGTACACTGAGGTCATTCGGTAACGTCACGTGATGTCATCCGACCAATGGAACGTTTTCACTTCGTTGTAACAATATGTTATCAGTCAGTACGTATTCGGTCAACACAGGGCAGATTACCTCAAAATAGAAAATACCAGTCTAGTGTATTTGATATCAAGTTTATGAGGCAAACCTAGGAAGCGTGTAGGAATTCCGAGGCTTGCTTACCGTTTCCGAGTCGAGCCTGATAAAGTTGATATCAAAAGACAGTAGCCTGGTATTCTATTTATCAGGTAGCGTTTTATGCTTGAAAATTGCCACATATGACGTCCTTATATATGGACAGAACGTGGACTTGTTTACGTTGCGTCATTGCACGTTATAACCTGGATGTTTGTATCATGTCAATGCCTGATACGACAATCTGTTATCAGTCAGTTCGTATTCGGTCAATACAGAGCAGGGTGCCTGATAAGTAGCTGTATGGGTACAACGAATGTTTGTTGAAGGTTCAAAAATGAAATAAATGACAACGAATGGTAACGAAGTGAAAACGATCGTTGTTATGGTACTACGATATACATAGAAACGAATAACGTTTGGTTTTTTTTTAATACGCGAAAACTATCATTTTGTTTAAATACCCGGCTCCCAGCTACATAAACGCCTTCCGTTCTTTCATCCCAGTTCATGTCGTTTTGATTAACTCGTGTCGTCTACACATCGTTTTCACAATGTGTAAACGATACTGAGTATGCAGTCATTCGTGTACACAGGTGGAAGACTCGGACCTAAGACCCAATACTTGGCTCATTTGGATTTCAACGTTACCCCACCCACTCATTTCCATACACTATATCTTACAACATGTTTCAAGGCAAGAAACAGGTCCATAAAAATGCCGTATTTTCGGACTGCAATGTATACTGCAGTAGTGTTTTCCAAATGAGCCAAGTATTGAGTCCTAGGTCCGAGTCTTCCACCTGTGTTCGTGCATGGAACCAGGAACAAATCCACGTTATAGTTGCATACAAATAAAAACTTTCATTGCGCGTCACGATCATCCAGTTGAAATATACCAAACTATGTAACGCCACAGGTAAAAGTAACGGACCAAGGTTAAATATACATAGAAGCATCAATAAGTGGAAAAAAAGAATACATAAAAGCACCAATAAGTGAGAAAAAAGGCTAACATTGTTTTACTCCATCGTAAAACACATATAAGAGGTAAAACCTTTTATATACGCCCGTTTGAAAAAACGGGACGCATTATGTATTCGTCTTGTACGGGCGGGCGTCGGGCGGGCGGGCACAGCTTGTCCACGCAATAATTAGAGTTTTACTTGACGGATTGTAACCAAATTCGGCATACATCTTTAACACGGCCAGACGAAGAAGTCTATTGATATTGATGATGACTTATCTCCCCTTGGCGGCCATTTTTAGCTCGATTATTCGAAGAATAATTAGAGCTTATGTTGTCACCCCGGCGTCCGCGTCGGCGTCGGCGTCGGCGTCACCGTCACGCCTTGGTGAAGGTTTTTAGTCAAGCTTGTATATGGAATACTACTGGCCCTACGCCCACCATACTTGGACAACTTCATCTCCTAATGATGTACATCAATAACCCCTGATCTATATTTGACCTTGACCTACATTTCCTCTTCAATTACTTGGTTAATTCCCCTTGGTTAAGGTTTTTAGTCAACCTTGATTAAGGTTTTTAGTCAAGTTTGTATATGCAATACTACTGGCCCTACACCCACCATACTTGGACAACTTCATCTCCTAGTGATGCACATCAATAACCCCTGATCTATATTTGACCTTGACCTACATTTCCTCTTGAATTACTTACTTAATTCCCCTTGGTTAAGGTTTTTAGTCAACCTTGGTTAAGGTTTTTTTTCAAGCTTGTACATTGAATACTATTGTGCATCCAGACACCATACTTCGACAACCTTTTCTCATAGGTATGTACATCAATAACCCCTGATCTATATTTGACCTTGACCTACATTTCCTCTTCAATTACTTACTTAATTCCTTTTGATTAAGGTTTTTAGTCAACCTTTTATATGGAATACTACTGGCCCTACACCCACCATACTTGGACAACTTCATCTCCTTTTGATGTACATCAACAACCCCTGATCTATATTTGACCTTGACCTACATTTCCTCTTGAATTACTTAATTCCCCTTGGCTAACGTTTTTAGTCAAGCTTGTAGATTGAATACTCCAGGCCCTACACCAACCAACCATACTTGGACAACTTCATCTCCTAGTGATGTACATCAACAACCCCTGACCTATATTTGACCTTGACCTACATTTAACCTTGAATTGCCTACCTAATTCCCCTTGGTTAAGGTTTTTACTCGACGTTGGTTAAGCTTTTTACTCAAGCTTGTACATGGAATACTATTGTGCATACAGACACCATAATTGGACAACCTTTTCTCATAGTGATGTACATCAATAACCCCTGATCTATATTTGACCTTGACCTACATTTCCTCTTGAATTACTAACTTAATTCTCTCTGGTTAAGGTTTTTAGTCAAGCTTGTAGATGGAATACTCATGGCCCTACACCAACCATACTTGGACAACTTCATCTCCTAGTGATGTACATCAACAACCCCTGACCTATATTTGACCTTGACCTACATTTAACCTTAAATTACTTACTTAATTCCCCTTGGTTAAGGTTTTTACTCAACCTTGGTTAAGGTTTTTAGTCAAGCTTGTAGATGCAATACTATTGTGCATACAGACACCATACTTGGATAACTTTTTCTCATAGGGATGTACATCAATAACCCCCGACCTTTATTTTACCTTCACCTACATTTAACCTTGAATTACTTGGTTAATGTTTATAGTCAAGCTTGTATATGGAATACTTCTGGGCCTACATCAACCATACTTGGACAACTTCATCTCCTAGTGATGTACATCAATAATCCCTGACCTATATTTGACCTTGACCTACTTTTATTCTTGGATTACTTAGTTATCTCCCCTTGGTTACGGTTTTTAGTCAAGCTCATATATGGAATACTCTATATCTTCTACACTGATGCATGGATTATCAAATTGCTAACCACGCACCTACGTCCAAGGTCACAGTTGAAGGTCAAAGGTCAAACCTATTGAAATTCCCTTCCGCTCTATATCTTCTACACCGATGCATGGATTATCAAATGGCTTGGCACAAATGTTTCTTATGATGAGAAGGTGTGTCGCAATCAATAACCACGCACCTACGTCCAAGGTCAAGGTCACAGTTGAAGGTCAAAGGTCAAACCTATTGAAATTCCCTTCCGCTCTATATCTTCTACACCGATGCATGGACTATCACAATATGCCCAGGGTCAAGGTCACAGACTTGATGCGTTTGAAACCTTAACGCTCGGCTAAATGGCTTATAATCAAAAATGCCTCGTTTTCTTTGGCTGCCAGTGGGGGTATTCGTGTGCCGACAGGCCACAATTCTAGTTTCCCTTGGTTAATGTTTTTAGTCAACCTTGGTTAAGGTTTTTATACAGGCCGCAGCCACCTTCTTTGTCAAGCTATGTGTACATCGACAACCCTCGTAGTCGAGCTATGCTGTTCTCCTACAGCTCTTGTTAATGTTCGCACTCTGTATCCTTGTCCACGCAATAACTCAAGTTCTACTTCACCGAGCATATTAAACCAAATTCGGTATGCATGTTTATCACGGCAAGAGGAAGAAGCCTATTTATTTTGAAACATTTCCGAAGACTTAGCTCCCCTTGGCGGCCATTTTTTATGTCACTCTGTATCCTTGTCCACGCAATAACTCAAGTTCTACTTCATCGAGCATAACCAAATTCGGTATACATGTTTACCACAGCAAGATGAAGAAGCATATTTATTTAAAAAAAATACGATGACTTATCTCCCCTAGGTGGCCATTTTTAATTGTAGCACTCTGTATCATTGTCCACGCAATAACTCAAGTTCTACTTCACCGATCGTAACCAAATTCGGTGTACATGTTTATCAAGGCAAGATGAAGAAGTCTATTGGTTTTCAGTGAGTTATCTCCCATTGTTGACTGGCCGTGCCTCGACGGGCGTATATTGTGGCCTTCGGAACTCTTGTTTAGCTTATTTTATTTCCACTTATTGATGCTTATATGTATAGATAATGTATTTATGAACCTTCGTCCGTTACTTCCACATATGTGTAACGTTGTACAATATTATATAAATACTGCCTTTGTTGAGGGGAATATTGCGGATCATCTTATTCAAACTCGTTAGAACGAAATAATCAAATTGGTCAGAACATGTGTTTCTCTTCTCATGTCCCTTATAGAGCTCCGTAGAAATTGACAAATGCAATTCCTTGAAATTGCAATCAGGTATACTCATACGATATTTGATAATATATGTTGTGCTTTTGTATGATACCATTTTATGGCCCTTGACTTAGTGAAAAGTGGGGATTTCAACTTGTGTCGAGCGTATCTCCAAATGTATTTCAGTTAGAGTAGTGAAACTTTACAGGAATACTGGTCATCGTGTGAAGTTGCGCACCTGGGTTTTTTTTTTGGCGGATTCATCCTGTATTCACGGAGTTATGGCTCTTGACTTAGTGAAAAGTGGGGATATGCAACTTGTGTCGCGCGTATCTTCAAAAGAATGCAACAAATACAAGGTAGCTACATATATGCTGTTGCTGCCTTAAATTATACTTTTCCAAGTCCTGCTAACATGCAGTGGCGGTATTGGTGGAGACATCTGTTTTTGTCTGAAAAACAATCCTCTAGTTCTACTTGAAATGAGGTATATATAGTTTATTATTGTATATGTTAATTTTGAGTTTAAAAGTATACATATCCCTTCACTGTTGCTGCGATTTCCGCTAACAAATGCATGAGCCCCCCAATCTGATTCCCATTATTTAGCCGTATTTATAGTAGAATGTGTTTCTTGTAATAAACAGATGTCAACGTCATTATCTCTTAGCCACTGGAACATTTGTATTCTTTTTAACTTTGTTCCAAGTCATTTGACGTTCACTGTGCATATACATGTATTATGTCCATATGTGTAGCAGTATACTGTTCTAATGAATTGGTCGAACATTGGCAGCATATTGCTCGATAGAAGAGAGTAGAAGTGCGTAGCAAAAGCAGGTAAAGAAGATAGACTAAGGACGTAGTATACAAGAGTTGTCATAAATACTCTCAGTGTTGTTATTGTTTCAATTTCACTTAAATGATTAATTCACAGGATTGGAATACATGGTTATACAAGAGAAATAAAACATAATCACAAACGTGTGTGTGAATCTCTGGCTAACAAAATGTGCCTCCGCGACATTTTGTGATCAACGTATCTCCTGATCAGACCGTACAGTCTGATCAGGTATTACGCTGGTCGCCAAGCAACCTCTGAAGAGGTATATGTCTTCCCTGATTATAAACCAATGAGATTTATGCCTACTGGGAACAATTGCATGCGGGTCAATAAAGTATATTGTTGTCAGTGTCGTAAGGTCCATTTTCTCCGCCGGTCACCCACACAAGTTATGTACTGACCAAAACAATTATGATTATATTCCACAATTCAATACTGAACGGTAGAAGCCATAATCCGACACCAACATGCACATATATAACAAACACATTACTTAACCCTTTCAACACTGCAGAACTGTATGACAAAAACAGTGTAGATCATGACGATCCGGTTCGTGACGAGCCGTCTCATCAGGATCTGCACGCTTTGCAAGTAATTTTCATATTTTTCAGACAAAAAAAACAAAAACGGCCCCTTTTCATAAATGGACTATCCTGGAAATAATTTCGTGATGTATCTATTGGTTGCAAAATTAACTATCAAAGTCCATACCATTTATTAGGGGTGAAAGGGTTAACTGTAAAGAGTATTGAGCCGTATCTACAAGATATTACCACAAGACAAGCGTATACAGAACGAACGTGATTTAGTTTGAGCAATAGCAAACCTGTGTTTGCTAAATAATGGTTCTACCAGACGTATTTATTTATTTGACAGTGTTGAAATTTCAAAAACGGGTTCTACATTATTTCTAGATGCAAATTACTGTAGAGACGGAATGAGCAGGCGTTGCCTAGTTTTACATTGAACAGTGTCGACTAGTTAGAAGAGCACATACACTTCAAAAGTCTGAAACATGCAAACTGTACAGTTTCTACATATTTCATGTCAAGTCTTATGTTACGCTACAGATCGTAAACTCTGATAACAAAGTAAAAAATACAACAACAAAAAACACAATTCTAACCCATTTAATGCCTCATCTCGTCTATCTTGCTGCTTACAGTTTATGATTTATGGTTAGCTTTCTATGCACCCTGTATGCTGTTGAATTACTGTAATCTTAGTTGCCAATTAATAACTATGAGATGTGAGCATGGGTATAATTATTATTCATAGAAAATGATATACATGTCTAGCCCCCTCTTAAGCATAGTCGAAATACGAAATTATAAGAGGATGGCAGACCGTTATTCTAGAAAGGGCTAAAGTATATGCTGACATCGGCTAAAATTACAAAATATCTCGGCTATAGATACCGGTATGCACAACAATGTATGTATTGTCCACTTAAAGCAACCTGTCCGCTCGAACATGTCCTGTGTATTCGTAAGGAAATATTATAATAATGCTATCACTACTTTACATTTCGCATACTCAGCCAAAAACAGCCTTCCATAAAACCACCAGGAAATATTATCCGCGTGTAATATATATTATATCACGCGAAGCTAGAAATCATTAAAATCTCCTCTAAGAGACGATTCTAACTTTCAATATGCGTGCATATATATAGCAAGTTCACATGAAAAGTAGACTTATATTGTACTTCTGACAACAGGCAACATGAAATAGTGACGGCCTTTATCAGAATACAAAGGTGTATTGGCCCGTCGTACTGTAGGCGTGCGGGGCGACCTACCCGAATATGGATAACATGATCAATATACATGTACGTGTTTCCTCATGCTTGTTTGTATACCCTTCATGAGAAAGTGTCTTTGCTATGTGTCTCAACCCACCAAAACGCGTATGTCCAAGTATGCACCAGCGTAGCGCTCTCACCCTCGTCACATATATTGATGGTACACTTACGATGTACATTTGCACAACAAAACGTAATTCAGATCAGCTTTGCGTAACAGGATTAGGCGAGTTGATCAAGAGCTACACTGGTCCAGACGCATGTTGTGGAGGGTCCTGAACATGGTAATACCATATACCTTATTATTCTAGGTCTGTGGTAATACAACGCAAATACTGCAAGACCGCTGACGGTATTGTTTCATATTGAAATTTACACTAGTGATTCTTTATAGGTAATGCGTCTGAAAACATTTTGACCGACCCCTGTGATTAGGTGCACGTGTTAACTCTTACTTCATTCACTTGTGTGAGTGAATAAATAAATACAAGTATTAGTGTGAAAGTATACTATGTAAAAAAGGTATGCAGTTGCTATGATGTATGCACAACAAATGTATATGAACGATTGTTATCCCAATATGAACCGGCGGCTGGCAGGAAGTGTCACATGCTATTTTAAACTAGTGCACCTCCTGGTTCTAATGTACACTCCTGTCAAATATGATACTTAGCTATTCAGTTCTGTATTTTATTAACGGATTTGCAGACAGTGTACTGATCATGCATCACAAAGTGGCAGCCTGATCTGGGGCTAAACTCGTCGCATATGTCATAACGCCCCTCCCGTCAGCCGATTGATCACAATGGTATATTTTAAACATGCTAAACATCTTTATTTGAATGTGTGTTTGTTCGATAGAATATATATACACGTCTCCAGTCTAGTATTTCTATTGTTTGTATTCGATCTCTTCTATTCTATTCTGATGTTTTCCACTTAACAACTATACGTCCATTTCGTGTCCAGCATGATTCCAGTTCTGTGTTTCTCATCGCTGCTGCAAATACCATTTGGTTCTGTCGTGTTAAGTCCTCCGAAATGTAAATACTCGTTTCATGTAACTTGTTTTTTCTGTCTTTCATGCTTTCAAATTTATGTCTACGGGATGAGAATTTGACTATTACAGGTCTGGATTTATTCGCCACTTTTTTACCGAGTCTGTGGGTGATGTCTATGTCGGTAACCTGGATATTTGTGTTCATCTTCTCATTGAGGAATTTCGCCACCGTTTTATGTAGTTTTTTCTATTGTTTCTGAACGTTCACCGTTGTCTTCTGGTAGGTTTACTATTCTGATGTTTATGTCGACCTCTAAAGGGTATATGCCGAGCTCCCCATACACCACGACAGCAGTTGTGGTAGACTTTTTTAAATTTAAAACGTGTTTATAATATTTCAGTTGCACCCTTTCAATTATCTCATTATTACCGAAATCCCATATTTCAGCAACATACGAAAGTATTGGTTTCACAGTTTTGTTGAAAAGATCAATTTGTAAATCTATCGGTAGTGATAGCCGTCTTGATTTAGAGAGTAAATTGTACATTGCTTTAGTAGTTTGGTTGACTATAGGTTTTTTAGCGTTGAGGAACGACTCGGTTTTATACATGTATATACCCAAGTATTTGTACTCATTTACAATTTCTAGAAGGTTATTTAACATGAAGCGAGCGTTTAGTTTATTTTTTATTTTACAAAATATTATAACTTTTGTCTTTTTAGCTCATCTGAGCGAAGCTCATGTGAGCTATTGTTACCACAATGTGTCCGTCGTCCGTCCGTCGTCCGTGAACATTTTCAAACGTCTTCTCCTCGGTAACCATTGGGCCTGGTCATGGTCATGGTCCTTATGTAGGGGGATTACAAAATTGTTAAAATTACGTCATAACGTAATCTAAGATGGCCGCCGTCTAAAAAGAGCACAAATTCTTAAAAAATCTTCTTCTCAAGAACCGCCAACCTGATTTCGACAAAACTTGGTAGAAATGATCGATGTACAATGCTGTTTTAAAGTTGTCAAAATGGTCACCCCGGAGTCAAAAATGGGCGTGGCGCGTGGGGTCAAATTGGGGTCAAATTTTATTTTTGACTGAATATGGTCATGTCATATATCAAATCGAAGGTATCAAAGAGGCGATCGCTCTGGGACATTTTTTTGTCGAAATTTGATGGCTATGTCATCCAAGATGGCCACCGAAAGGTCAAAAGGTCGTTCTTTTATTAGAGATTTCAAAATTCTTCTTCACACGAACCGCTTGGCCCATGGTAGCCAAACTTCACAGCTATGGTCCATGGGTGTAGCCTTTTCAGATTTGTTAAAACGGAGGTCGTCGCTAATCCAAGATGGCCACCGTCTAAAAATAGCATAAATTCTTAAAAAATCTTTTTCTCATGAACCGCGATCCGGATTTCGACGAAACTTGGTAGGAATGATCGACGTAGAATGATGTTTCAAAGTTGTTAAAATGGTGACCCCGGAGTCAAAAATGGGCGTGGCCCATGGGGTCAAATTTTATTTTTGACCAAATATGCTCATATCATAAATATAATTGAAGGTATCGATGAGGCGATTGCTCTGGTGCAATATTTGTCGGAATCGGATGATCATGTCATCCATGATGGCCTCCAAAAGGTCCATTTATTCGAGATTGTGAACGTATTTTTCTCAGGAACCACATGGCCAATGCTGGCCAAACTTCATAGTAAGTTAAGATCCTTGGGTGAAGCATTTTCAGATTTGGTAAAATGAGAGTCAGCGCTTAATCCAAGATGACCGCCATCTAAAAATAGCTAAACATTTTTTAAAACACATATGAACTCAATTTCACATTCTCCTCTGGTGTTCATGGAGTCAGGTGAGCGAATTAGGGTCATCATTGTCCTCTTGTTAACATGTTCTGTTCTGTTTCCAAATAGTGCAGTATTCATGAAATACATTTAATGCGTTTGGTAAATCATTCTCGGTTTCAATTATAGTTATTGTGTCGTCAGCATACATAAGTAAACATATTTGTAGGTACATTGCAAACTCGTTATTTAGGTCATGTCCCCTACAAGTTATACCGTTTATTTCATTATTTTCGAGTAAATGTTCCAAGTCGTTTAACAATAATGAGAATAAAAGAAGGGACAAATTTTCACCCTGTCTAACTCAGATGTTGCAAGAGAAAATGTTACTTTTGCAGCCATTTGCTAAAACACACGACTTAACATGTGTATACATATTCGTTATTAGGACTAAGCACTTTTCATTAATAGCATTGTTCAATAGTTTTATCCACAACCATACTTTATCGAATGCGCTTTTAAGACCTATAAATGCACAATATAATTTATGTTTACTATTAAGCATTAGCTGAGTATCACCATTCTTTTTATAAATAGGTTTTATTACACCGATTGTCCATATTTCCGGGACAAAACCTGCATCAAAAATAATGTTGAATAGTTTTTCGTATATAGGTAGCATTAGGTCAACAATGCATTTAATATGTTCATTCACAATTGAATCTAGTCCATTTGCTTTATTATTGTTTAGCCCTTGTATTGCCTTCAAACTTTCTTCCCTCGTAATTGGGTTAGTAATTTCTTCGTTTACTTCCATTTCGTTTTCAACAGTGTTCGTTTCGTGTTCTTCATCGTCGTCAGTTTGACCAATATTTTTAAAATGAGTATAGAGCATATTTAACGGGCAATCTACATCCGTTTTATTCTTCCTATTATTTATTACACTCCAATATTCTTTGGGCTTACTGGTTTTAAGCTTCAGAAGCTTGTTCACTTTATCTCGTCTAAATTGTTTATAGCATTTATTTAGTGTTGACTTATATTATTTGCATTTAGAATTTAAAATACGTTTATTTTCGTCCGTTTTACGTAGTTTATAGTGAAATTTAGCCCTGTGGAAGTCCTTTCTAATATTACGACAATGACTACCAAGCCATATATTAGGTTTCTCCGTATGTGTTGGCATTTTGCTAGGCTTAGATCCGAATGTTTCGTTTGCATCTGTCGTAAATAATGTTCCTATGTCATTGACAATGTTATCTACGTCGGACTGTGTTATTTTTTCGTTAAGGAAAGAACGCGAATGGTTAATTTCACGAACAATGCTGTCGTCAAAATGTCTAATGAATTCGTTTTTATCCTTTTCTTTCCACATGAAAAACTTATTTTCGTATTCAGTAGGTGGTTTGGTGTTTCCATCAATCCATTTATATTAAATTTTAACATTACTGGGTTATATGCGTCTGAATACATTTTGCAGAACTCTAGGACGGAATAATCGTTAATAAATGGAAATAGGCTTGGCGAACATATGAAATAGTCAACGGTACTCGCGTCTTTACATGTTTGTTTACCAATTTGTTTGTCTTGCCCTGTTCTGCCATTTAAAATATATAGGTTATTGCATTTGCAGAATTCTATTAGATCATACCCGAAACCGTTTTTACCAGCGTCAGAACTATTTCGCTCTACAGATATGTTCGATGTCTGTCTGAAAAAATTATGAAAGTTCCATATGCTCATCAGCAATAAAATCCATGTTATGCTCATTGCACAGAAAAACGTCAATATTCGTTATTTCATTTAAATGAACGGACTTACGATTAGTATCTCCTATTATTAACATATGCTTATATTGTTTAGAGAGCATGTTTATCTCCCTTTGAACCTCTAAGTATGGATCGATAGATGCATACTTGGTGGTTCAGCGGGAATGTAGACAGCTCCACATAAGACGTCACCATTAGAACTAAGTAAATGCTTAGATATTGTCAACCATAATACAAGTTTGCATTCTGTTTTTATTTCTCGTACATATTTAAAATATATGGATTGATTGCAACTGCAATCCCACCAGATTTAAGTTTCATAATGTGATTTCGGTTTTTAAATTAAAATTCGTAGTTATGGAATATGTGTTTACCTCGTAAAATGCGTATGTATTATGCAAATAACGTTTTAATCTATGCAACTGATATGAAATCGTAAATATGTTGGCACCACCAAAGGGAGAATTTGGATAGGGGAGATAACCCCTGTTAACAATCACAATTAGTGAGTTCGAATGTGAACTAAGTGTAAACTAATAAACTATAGTACCGAATACTTAAACCCTGCTGGTGTGTGTGTCTTCCCATAAAGTCATTTACATATTGTAAATTGTCATTTATTGACTGGCAATCCAAGTCATCGAGTTTTGTTTCTTGTAAACAAATAGTCGTTTGCAGCTATTAAAGATTTGAATTATGTGTAGAGCTGCCTCGTTTTCAGACCGCAGACGTTTAGTGATACGATTCTAAATGCCTGCATATCTAAACCACTATTGACCTGGGGCCCGTTTCACTAACGAACTAAGCAAGTACTTTTGTCATAAGTTATAACTTAAGTCCGGAGTACGTGCTTAGTCCGTTTCACAAAACATCTTAGCAAGAACGACAATCGAAATTTACGATGGAAAACTAAGACAGGTAGCTAGCAGTCTTAAGTTATAACTTAAATATTTAAGTCGGAACTTATGAAATAAACAAAGATGGATGCCCCCATGTGAGCCGAGGTGGAGAAAACAATTCACTGACAACAGGTAAATGTTCCCTTCATACATACTATTTTAGCAAGTATCTGCCATATAAACCATATATGCTTACATATAGATAGCCACACCTGTGCTAGTTACCCGTGTATTGCTATTTGTGATGTAGGTCATGTCGTTACCAGTATTCGTTATGCCCAGTTATCGACAACATTTACAACCACTGTAGATCCAGATGAGCCAGCTCGTAACGAACCGTCTGTATGCTGTTCATGTATGTCTGTTTGTCGGTTGGTGTCAGTCAGTTGGTCGGTGTCAGTTGGTCAGTGTCGGTCGGTGTCTGTCGGTCTGTCAGTCGGTCGGTGTCGGTTGGTGTCGGTCAGTGTTGGTCGATCAGTCGGTATCGGTCGATCAGTCGGTGTCGGTCGGTCGGTCAGTGTCAGTCTGTTGGTTTCGCACGGTCGGTGTCAGTCGGTCGGTATTGGTCGGTCGGTGTCAGTCGCTCAGTCGGTGTCCGTCGGTGTATGTTTGTCAGTGTCGGTCGGTCGGTCGGTGTCGGTCAGTTGGTTTCGCACGGTCGGTGTCAGTCGGTCTGTCGGTGTTGGTCGGTCGGTGTCAGTCGGTGTCGGTCGGTCGGTCGGTCCGGGTCGGTCGGTGTCGGTCGGTTGGTGTCGGTATGTCGGTCAGTTGGTTTCGCACGGTCGGTGTCGGTCGGTGTCGGTCGGTCGGTCGGTGTCGGTCGGTCGGTGTCAGTTGGTGTTGGTCGGTGTCAGTCTGTGTCGGTCGGTCGGTCCGGGTCGGTCGGTTGGTGTCGGTATGTCGGTCAGTTGGTTTCGCACGGTCGGTGTCAGTCGGTCGGTGTCGGTCGGTCGGTCGGTGTAAGTCGGTGTAAGTTGGTGTCAGTCGGTGTTGGTCGGTATCAGTTGGTGATCATACTTTATAATCTGTCGAAAATATTATTTTTTCAGTTGACGCATTTATTTAGTATATCATGCCTCATTAGCATATGCAAATAGCCTGATACCACCGCGAGTCACTATCAGTAAAATACATATTACTAGATGATTATATCTGTATAGCGGGCACTTATAATTTTAGAACTGGTGGAATAGCGACACAATTGTACACCTATTTAATTCCTGTAAGGAACATTTTGTGCCTACTGAGTGGGTATGTACCTTTAAAAATACTCTTCACATTCTCCAAACCAACCGCCCATTTCATTTACCCGAAAGAGTGAATAGGTAAAAACTAGATTTGTAAGTAAGCAAGGCTTACGGAATACCCCCGCGTGGGCCCAGGTACCCCTTAATTTTCATTTTCTGTCATGCCTTATATGAGCCATTTGTCTACCCACTAACGAGTTATTTTTAATTACGGCGCATGTTAATTGGTGTTAAATCGCATTTTATATGCCGCGACCAGAAAGGGTATTTTCCGACCTCGTGCTATTTTTACCAACACGCGTCACGTGACACGGTCATATCACATCATTGACATGCGCAGTGAAGTATTGGAAGTTGAGAAGAAAAATCTCCGTTCGAGTCCAAATCTAAATATCCACGTAACTCTTTCCCTTTGGTGATCTGGTCGCCAATATTAACCTCTCTCTCTCTCTGTACTGCCTGTCACTCAGACATTTCGCTTTTTTTTTGGCCGACGCCTTTTCATACAATTTCCGTCCTGGACAGTTTGTGCCTATTGCGTGGGCATGCACCTTTAAGGGGGGCGACACGAACGTGAATTTGTCACAGGCTGGTAGAGGTCATTTGGAGCAATGCGTGTGTGAAATGTGAAGCAGATCTGAGAAAGGAAATAGAAGTTACAACCGCTTTCTCTGATGTTACGTTTTGTAAAGAGACTAAGACTGTGACATTGAGCTCGAGAACAGCGGAGATTTGTGACAGCATGAAAGTAGAGCCTTAGAGGAATGCAGGCATGAACTATTAACAATTTTCGATGAAAGAAATAGAAGTTAAAACAAATTTCTCTGATGTTAAGTTTAGTAAAGAGACTAAGTATGTGACCTTGACCTTGGGATCAGCTGGGGCTGGACGGTCGTCTATTTGTCACAGCATGATAGTACAACCGTAGAGGAATGCACGAGTGAAATATTAAGAATTTTCAATAAAGGAAATAGAAGTTATAACTTATTTATCTGATGTTAAGTATTGTAAAGAGACCAAGTATTTGACCTTGACCTTGGGATCAGCGGGAGTTGGACGGTCGTGGATTTGGCGCAGCGTAGTAGTAGAGCCTTACAGGAATCATGTGTGAAATATTAAGCATTTTAGATGAAGAAAATAGAAGTTATAACATATTTCTCTGATGTTAAGTTTAGTTACGGACGGACGCACGGACGTGCTTACAAACTGTATGTATGTGTCTACGAGCCACACAAGACCCCCCTGTGGACATGAAATAAACATAAACCGAAAAAAGCCACATAAACCAAAAAATGTCTTACAAATTGGGTGTATGTGTCTACTAGATAACTAACCCTATCCTTTAACAAGTCCATCCACATACCCTGTATGTTGGTAAGGACACACGGACGCACGGACGGACGGACGGACGGATGGACGGACAACCTGACTCCAGTATACCCCTACAACTCGTTGCAGGGGTATACATAATCGACTTGGCCCTAACATTCTCAAATACAAACGTTTAATTCCACAATAATAACACGGTGCATGATCACGTAGCTACAACAGCAACAACAATGGCTGAAAGCGCGCCCACTCCAAAGCAAGTATTATTTGATATGCTCCTTAATAGGCAACGGATTTTGATAAAATATGGCTCAGCAACGCGTCTTCATGAGCTGCATTTTGTGGTCCCGGCAGTTCGGCATACTTATGTCGTTTATTCGAAGAATCGATTTCCGTGTCTGTAGACAAAAACGACAGAATCCTGGGCCAAAGTAACGAGACCACCAAATGCAGCTTAACAAGACGCGTTTGATGATGTTTCATAAAAATCCATTACATAATAAGGACACAATATAACAATACGTACTTTGAATTGGAGGGCTTCTGATAGCTCCAGTACTTGTTGTTGTTATAACCACGTGATCATACACCTTGAATAAGTAGCATACGGACGGTACGGGAGTAGATTGCAATAAAGTGGAGCCTCTCTAAACCGGACACCTATACAACATTTGTGATATTACTGTATCCCCCGGACGAAAGTCGGGGGATACTATGGATTTGACACCGTGCCGCGTCCGATCCGCGTCCGCGTCCGCCGCAGACACTTCTTGTCCGGAGCATAACTCGAACACCCGTTGGAATATTTTTATGAAACTTCACACATGCATATACCACGACCCGAAGGTGTGTCACGCGCAAGAATGACAACTCTTGCAGAGCTGCCAACCCCATGTCGGTCACATGAGGAACATGGAGAGAAAAGGGGGCTATTTTCCGGAACACCACATATGTTTTCCGGAACACAAATCAGTACTCACTTATATGCATAAATTAACTGTTTTAGAGCCTTGGCCCTCGTTTCGGCCACCAGGCATGACCAACCGAAAAATCACAATTAAACTGCTTGCAAGACGCAAATTCATCACCGCGCTTTAACATGACCAAATTGGTCCATGTCTCGTTGTAATCATTGATGAACAGATGTGTTCTCCTAACTTCTTTCGATAAAAAATACCCAAATTCGTTGGCTGCACGCTTTAGAGCAGACATTTTATGAATTTACGTGTTGAATAAATCAATATCGCTGAGAGCTTGAAACTACTATTAATTCACAACAAGAATCGAAATGGTAAGCGCCTCGGCGAGTATGATTACGGGTAAATAAAAAAATAGGATTTATTGGCAGAATTGTGAAACGAAATTATTATTTCCAGATATTCCCGCGCTGATTTTTTTAAAAAATCGTACTTTTTAATTGTTATCCGTACTTCCGTATGTCTAACGTATTTTCCGGAACAAATACGGAAAACTCGTAACAGTTGGCAGCTCTGCTCTTGCATAGCTAATTCTTTAGTTATCTGCCTTTTTTTGTTTCACGCACTGATTTCGTGTCCGGAGCATAATTCGACCACCCTTAGGAATATTTTCATGAAACTTTACACATGCATAGACCACGACCCGAATGTGAAGCAGATCTGAGAAAGGAAATAGAAGTTACAACCGCTTTCTCTGATGTTACGTTTTGTAAAGAGACTAAGACTGTGACATTGAGCTCGAGAACAGCGGAGATTTGTGACAGCATGAAAGTAGAGCCTTAGAGGAATGCACGCATGAACTATTAAGAATTTTCGATGAAAGAAAAGGAATCATGTGTGAAATATTAAGCATTTTAGATGAAGAAAATAGAAGTTATAACATATTTCTCTGATGTTAAGTTTAGTCACGGACGGACGCACGGTCGTGCTTACAAACTGTATGTATGTGTCTACGAGCCACACAAGACCCCCCTGTGGACATGAAATAAACATAAACCGAAAAAAGCCACATAAACCAAAAAATGTCTTACAAATTGGGTGTATGTGTCTACTAGATAACTAACCCTATCCTTTAACAAGCCCATCCACATACCCTGTATGTTGGTAAGGACACACGGACGCACGCACGGACGGACGGACGTACACACGAGAGCTACATTACGGGGTGCATGAACTTAGGGGTGCACAAATATTCATTGCGGGGTGCAAAATTGCACTGTGAGGTGCAAAATTGCACTGTGGGTTGCACACGTTCAGTACTACAACGTGTCCGAGTCATAGACAATAAAAGTGTCCGTCGTGTCCATAGTCTTTATGGGGTGCGGTCGCCAAAAATCACCTGCACCCCAGAATAACTGTTTAAACTCATTTAGAAAGATGTCATTGTGGGGTGCAACCCACAACAAAAAAACACCCCACTATGTACAATGACCTAAAAATCACCCCACAGTGTAGCTCTCGTAAGAGCGGACGGACGGACGGACGGACAACCTGACTCCAGTATACCCCTACAACTCGTTGCAGGGGTATACATAATCGACTTGGCCCTAACATTCTCAAATACAAACGTTTAATTCCACAATAATAACACGGTGCATGATCACGTAGCTACAACAGCAACAACAATGGCTGAAAGCGCGCCCACTCCAAAGCAAGTATTATTTGATATGCTCCTTAATAGGGAACGAATTGTTATTTCGTGGGGACAAATTGTTAAATTGAGGGAACGAACAAATTTATAAAAAAAAAGAACGTTCCCTGCAGGGCTCCGTAAAAACAATCATATCATTACCTCACATGATAATTATAACAGTATTATATAGAGAGATACCGAATAACAGTCACTTGAAAACACACAAACATGATTTATATTTCATAACTTAAGGTTGCTGATCTGTATGTGGCTTCATATGTAAATGCTCACCAGGAAAATAATTGTACTCGTATGTCTCAATTTTTATATGACAAGTTGATGCGTCGTATTTAGTATAGACGGAAAGAAACATAAGTCATTATTATAATGAACGCCAATTATTGTCGGTGGTTGCCTGTTGCGGATTGTGTTGTTGCAGTGGGCGTGGTTGTAGTCGGTGCATGCGTGGATACAGTTGTAGTGGGCGTGGCGACAGTTGTAGTAGGCGTGGTTTTAGTAGTCGTGGTTTTAGTAGGTGTGGTTGTAGTGGGCGTGGCGACAATTGTAGTAGGCGTGGTTTTAGTAGGCGTTGTTGTAGTTGGTGTAGGCGTGGCGACAGTTGTAGTAGGCGTGGTTGTAGTGGGCGTGGCGACAGTTGTAGTAGGCGTGGTAGTAGGCGTGGTTTTAGTAGGCGTTGTTGTAGTTGGTGGAGGCGTGGCGACAGCTGTAGTAGGCATGGCGACAGTTGTAGTAGGCGTGGTTGTAGTTGGCGTGGCTGTAGTTGGTGGAAGCGTGGCTACATATGAAGTAGGTGTGGTTGTAGTAGGCGTGGTTGTAGTTGGTGGAGGCGTGGCAACATATACAGTAGGCGTGGTTGTAGTGGGCGTTGTTGTAGTTGGTGGAGGCGTGGCTACATATGTAGTAGGCGTGGTTGTAGTTGGAGTGGTTGAAGTCGGTGGAGGCGTGGCTACACATTTAGTAGGCGTGGTTGTAGTAGGCATGGTTGCAGTGGACGTTGTTGTAGTTGGTGGAGGCGTGGTTACAGATGTAGTAGGAGTGGTTGTAGTTGCAACCGCAATTGTTGTTGTAGTGTCTGGAGCACATGTACCACAACACTCCGTGGGGTATGCGTCACACCAATTAGCATCGCACCAGGTTACACGATCACCATATTCGCACCCTGCAGAAACAAATATAATAGTGTGCAAACCAAATCATTAAAATGAGCGGAACGTATTATACGAGAACATTTTTTAATTTACATGTAGTAAAATTGTTCTTTTCACGTGCACTAAAATGAATTCAACGTGTGTTGCATTCACCACAATGGGAATTCTATATAATACCACACTTGGAGCGAAGTTCCTGTTATAGACACTCGGGCCAGTACGCAGGAATTAATTTATGGGGGGGGGGTGCGTTATCGACGGCGCGAATGGCCAATACTTTTTATTTTTCATGATCCACAGACAGAGCTCGGCAGATTAAGCCTTTCACCCATAAATAACTGGAATGGATTTTATATGTTAATTTGGCAACCAATCCAATCATAACAAAATGATTTTCAGACTAGTCCATTTATCAACATGGGGTGTTTTTGTTCTTAAAATTATGAAAATTACTTGGAAAAAGTGCAGATCCTGATGAGACGGCTCGTCACGAGCCGGCTCGTCTGGATCTACACTTGTTGCCAATACCACTATACACACCTTTGGTGTTTAAAGAGTTAAGGGGGGGTGGGAGGGGGTGGGTAATCACGCGTCGCACCCCCTCTGTGTACGGGCTTGATACTACTGTCTGTTCCACGTTTTTCTGCCGACAAACTTTTGGCTATTACACACATTAAATCTAAAACGTATGTAAGTACTTTTTCATCAATAACAATATTTTTCGCAATAAATTCTATATTTGATGGAATTTTATCAATTAAAAAGATTTGGTGAGGGTAACATTTTTGTTATTGATGTAAAAATACTTACATTAAATATTTTTAAAATTTAATCTTTCCTTTATACGGTAGTATGTTATCAGTCAGTACGTATTGGGTCAATACAAAGCTCGTTCCCCGATAACAAATAAGTAAACAGTACAGTGAAACCTCTGTAAAACGGTCACCCTGGGAGGTCCACAGGGTGTCCTGTTTAGATAGGTACCACTGTAACAAGAAATGGCAACCCTTGCTGTCAGCCTTGATAAAGTCCTGGGTGACATTGACCTTGGGCGGTCGTACTGGCAGCCTTGATAATAACAAAAAGAAAGAACACCTTTAACATTTTTGCCTTACACATTTGCGTTACAAACAAGATGAACACAAGTCCTTAGTGACCTTGACCTTGGGCGGTCGGATGTGGGTAGCATGTACAACAAAGCACCATCCCTAGATTCGCATTGTGGCCAAATATTTTCAAAATCAGTGAAGCGGTTCATGAGTTTTTGAAAATGAAATGTGTTACTAACGTACGTACGAATGTACGTACGTATGCATGCACATACGTACGTATGTACTCACGTACACGGACTAACGCTATATCCCCTCTTGTCTATCGGCAAGTGGATAATTATACAGTCCATGAAGATTGGTTCTCATTTTCAACCATGAACAAACACGACAATCAAATACATTACAGTCAATGCCATATAAATTAAACACAATGGGGTCCACAGGGTGTCAGGTTTAGACGAATTTACATAGCACATCACGTTTATGTTCATCAGTTCTCTGTCAAAACATCGGCGAATTGATAAGCACCTGGCCATATAGAATATACAATGTATTTGTAATTGAAGGGCCTCACATCGCCTAGTGCAGTGCGTACAACTGTACCTGCACGTGCAGCATATGAATGCATACATCTATTATTGGGTGGTCAGTTATAAAAGTCATTTACGAGGGGTGTTCAATAATTAATTTCCCAACACATACATGCTCCCAATAAAATGAAATGACATTAGTAATTTAAGGTATTAGGTCATAGATAGATACACTTGACTTCAATGATAATTGCTTCAGAAGAATGATGTGATATATGAATATAATATATGTGAATATTGTCTTGTTACTGTATACCAGTTGCCATCTCCGCCATCTGAGTTGCCATCTGCGCCATCTTTGTATGTACAAGCCATCCTATAGTTTCATCACTTTGTGCGTTCGACACATACAGCAAATAATATGACAGTAAACCAAATAAAATTTGATGCAATGCATCATAGACATATTTGACAACGGTATGCTATAAATATTATGACAACAAAGTATGCAAAATACAAGATATCTGAGCATTTCTCCCATCAATCTCAAATAAATATTGATGTGTAAAGCTATCAATCTGATGCACAGGTTATTGTTAACGTACACGTTACCCATAGGTAAAGCCATATCTACTAGCATAGTAGGCGAGTAGACACCAGGGACATTCAGGTAACTGCGTACATGTCACTGGATTTAATAGCTAATAACAGAATACAGTAGCGGGTATATATGGTGTGTGTTGTGTGGTTTGCCAGATAAAAGTGATACACTGTGCGATTTTCTGTGCATTAGGCTATTTATAATGGTGGTTCATGTTGTTAAAAATACAGGCACAAACCTGTCCAGAAAACTGACATATTTTACGGTTTGGTGTAATATAATTGATCCATTCTCCTGGTTTTTCCACATGTGATTAGCTACATTATATCATATGTTCTCCTTCACATTTTGCTTTCTTTGTCAAACGGCAGAACAGATGAAACTGGCTGATGGCTGGAATACACAAATATGGCCGACTTGGCCATTCCATGTGCCATATAGGATACAGTAATGAGGCAGTGTTCACATATATGTTATACAGACATATATATCACATTTATAAAGCAATTATATTTTAATCAAACGATAAGCAGGTATAGAACGGGTTCTTAGTGAATGAAAACTAATAGCACAATTAAAACAACAATTACATTTAAAGACACGTGGTTTATTTCAAACTAAAAAAAATGATACGTTTCACAAAGTGTGCTTCCTGGTACTGAAATAGCGAACGGAAATGCGTTACCAACTTATAATTCCAGCACAAAAATATTTACACAATTCCCTAACATTTGATTGGCCCGTAGCAAGTCTCTGTCCATTTTAATTTATATACCAGTAAACTCCCACGCCGAACTACTTTCCGTAACCATGAGGCGCAGTTAAAATAATTCTTAACAAAACAGAAAATAAACACATTTTCTTGATGAATTTATTTCAAATGCTGGAATTATAAGGAATGAATGGCTTTTTTGTTGAATTTATCGGGGATATAAACTTGGAAAAGTCGCGGGAATACTGGACGAAGGCCGGAAGGCCTCGTCCAGTATTCCCGCGACTTTTCCAAGTTTATACCCCGATAAATTCAACAAAAAGGCCATTCATTCCTATAATCTCCCCTATTCATCAAAGTCAACGTTAGTACATTGTATATCGTATAAGAAAACACACATTCCTTGGCCTTTGATGGAATAAAATGAAAAGTCATGCAGAGCATGATGTTATTAGCCGATCAAATCAGGGTTTAGTATATGTCCACATTTTAGTAGTTACCAAATCTCAGGGAAAAGTGAGAGAAGTGTTGATTTCATCTGAATAGTGACTACATAACCACATTCGAACAAAAACAAAATTTTACCATTTGGCGGCCATCTTAAGTGACATAATGACTCAATTTTGAGAAAAATGATATGACAGCGATCGGCAGATTGATACCTTCGATTTGATATATTACATGACCACATTTGAACAAAAT
The DNA here is from genome assembly GCA_029237695.1 of Conchocele bisecta. Lineage (NCBI taxonomy): Eukaryota > Metazoa > Mollusca > Bivalvia > Lucinida > Thyasiridae > Conchocele > Conchocele bisecta. The sequence continues at coordinate 59,101,332 of CM055280.1, forward strand.
CAAAAATTGACATTTTGGTGGCCATCTTGAATGACATAATGACTTTATTTCAAGAAACATTATATGACAGCGATCGGCTCATCGATACTTTCGATTTGACATATTACATGACTACATTTGAACAAAATAAAAATTTGACCTTTTGGCGGCCATCTTGAATGACATAATGACTTCATTTTGAGACTAGATGGCCGCGCCCTGCATGTCGCGCCTTGGGACTAAAAAAAGAGATATAGTAGACGGAAACACTTTAACCAAAAAACTTTAACCAGACACACGTACGTACGGACGTACGCCAAAGTGCCGACTATATCGCCCTTTCCGCAAGCGGGCGAGACAAAAACTTTAACCAAAAATTTCAAAGTAATTAGACCTTGACATTGGGCACAGGGGCCGCACGGGAGGGGGTAGAATGAAAATATGGATGATCTTGGATTCGTCGCTCGAAGGATTTAACTTTTCCACGGTGGCCATCTTGGATTCAGGTCGACTTTCTTTTAACAACTTTGAAAAGGCTTCACCTAAGGACCATGCCGGTAAAGTTTGGTGTCCATTGACCAAGCGGTTCGGTAGAAGATGATTGAAAATGTTGCCGGACGACGGACGGACAAAAAGCGGTAATGAAAATAGCTCACATGAGCTTTGCTGAGCTCAGGTGAGCTGAAAACATCAAAGTATATACAAACAAACAAATAATCTGGCAATTTGTTTAGGGGCGGGTGTGGATGAGAATCTATAAATTTATTTGTTATTGCCTAACCTCAGTTGACCTTATTCAACCTATTGTGACTTGTAGCGGGATTTACATTTACTGATGCATAGGTAAGTAAAAAAATGAGCGATTTACAAAGTTTAACCATAAATAAGCAACAAAGGAACGAAAATTACAATAGTTTTAATTACACTTCTACATACTGGAGCTACATATCATTATCAGTCCACTTCAGCATGTTTTTAGTAAATTGTGAAGCTGCTTTCTCTCGTATTAAACTCAGTAAAATGCTGCATCTGCAGTGACGTCACATGACATCACATCGTCACGTGAAATGATCTTGCAACGACAATGTACAAAATGGAGACAATACTATTATTTTGTACATTCAGAAACAAAAGTCTGGAATATTTTGATGCAACAGAGACCTGTGGCGAAAAGTAAATATTAAGCGAGCATTGTCAGTGTCCCCTCCACTCTACTTAATGACGGCCATTTTCTGTTGCCTTCCTTAGTTCCTAGTTTAATCAAAACTTTCCCCAAAACATCTGGCATCTAAGAAGGGCCGTAATGGCTCCACTTTTCTCTCGGTACAGTATAAATATACTGCAGGGACAATCCCGACTCGTATATTGTTAATCAACAGTTTGTAGCGTATATTCTGGGCGGTATTTATACTCAAATGTACTTTGCAAAACATATTACCTGTATCTGGTTGTCTATCTTTTCACAAATGAAGCTGGCGCACATATCAAGATCACGTGATCGGCAACTGTTTGATTGGTTGGTCATCTGGGTGAGCCAACATTGGTCCGGTCCAATCAAATCACGAATACAAAATATCACGCTTTGCAACGAATAAAAGGTAAGCCGCCAAACTTTAGTTTACCGAACTCTTGTTAAAACGTTTATGTGTAGCCAAATTACCGAACACTTATAGTTAAAACGTTTATTTATAGCCAAATTGTGTTATTTCGCTATATTTAAAATTTTAAACAGAGATAATGGCCAAAAATTAAAAATTATCCGGTTGATGTAGTTCGGAAGTGATGCAACAAATTTCGACTTTGTAGATTACCGAATATAGGAGAAAAGGGTGGTTACAAACTTGTACACAAATCGAGGATAACCAATATATAGCCGATCTATAAATAGATCGGCTAATAATAAAAGGAACATTGAATATCTTCGACATCATCTGAACATCATGTGAGACACCGTTTCTTTAAAATACGTTAGGACATCTCGTTTGTCATATATCATCAGTTGGGTCTCTCACATCATTAACAATTTAATCCTTCATAATTTTAGAAACTGTATTTTCACATGCAGTTTCAGTAATAAACCAACTTAAGTGATTGAACTTACTTTCCTTCTCACTAAATATTTTCCAACATCGGCTGTCTTTATATGTTATAAATGTTATTCTGAAATTAAAGTTTGCTCTTACGAAATTCTTAGTCTTGCGAAGTTTAATGGCACATTTATTTCAGATTATACAGACGTGTTATCAATTTTAATTCCCTTGACAATATTAAGTTAAAATTAGCCGAGTTTAGATTTTAACCAATTTTTTTCAAATCTGATTATTTCCTTGTTTTTCACATACATTGTATGTTGTTACCACTCAGTTGAACGTCTCGTCGAGACGGTTCAACTGAGTGGTAACAACATATACTTTTGATGAGAAATAAGAAAAAATGCAGAAAAAATAATCTGAATTTTATGAAAATTGAAATCCACGCCCCTCATGACATAAATCCTGGATCCGCCCCTGATGTGCCACCAATTTATCCAGCTAACCCATTCCAGGCGGGATACCCCTCTAAGGATATAATTTTCAAATATTTTCTCCACATTTCCCATCCACAATACTGGTACGTGGGTACCAGAAAGTTTGGGAGTACTTTCATATCACAAACACTATGATACGCTACACATACACACAACAGGGGCCCGTTTCACTGAACTTCGTACGACTGAAATGTTCGTAAGTGCAAATTTAGAAACGTCTTGACATCTAAATTGATGTATTTACATTTATTGTGCTGTAGCCAATGTTCAATAAATGTAAATCCAATATTTGTTTTACAAGAAAATATTGTTAATGTGGAATTAACAGACGATCATAATTTTGCACTTACAAACATTTTTGTCGTACAAAGTTTAGAGAAACGGGCCCCTGTTTATTGGGAACGTTAATTGGAAGTACAAGTACAACACGCTTGGACAGACTGTTGTGAACATTTTTAAAACGACACTTCCAAGCACACTGAACTCTATTCACAGAACTGCGTACAGTATCCCATAAAATATAAGGTTCGACAATGTCCACCCGTGGGCAAACGTTTGCCCCGGACATCGTCGAACAATTATTGTTACATTTCCGTCGGAAATATCATGCAATTTAAGCATATATATATATATATATATATATACACATGTATATATATGTAGTATTTTCGGTACTTTGATAATCTGCTCCATTCAAACAGCTGATTTACACATGCATATTGCTGGAGGTCAATCGACGAGTCCAAACATATGTAAACCAGATAAATTATCATATCATAGCCTCGTGTTCGTGTATAATAAAAACATGATATGATATGTGCTTATATATATAAAGGACGTGCATGTATATCACTAGCTTGGTTCTCACAAACAAATATGTTGTGTGGCTCAGTGGTATCGGTGCGGGAGTATGCAATCAAATTTATATGGCAGAATTTTTGTTCAATATAAATGATCGAGAGTTGGAACCTCGCAAAGTGTTGTCGATATCGCTTTGCTCTCTTTTTATGGCTGGTTGGTGGTGAGTAGAGTTTGTGAAATAAGGATGTTTATCAATATTTCTATATGACGCGAATGTGACATGCTCGGCTAGAACGTAATCTCAGTTTCTCCATTTGCTGCAGGAATGTCAAGTGTTGGACACAAAGTAATATGGTTTTAGTTATTAGCTATCTTGTCTTAGTGATGCTGACATTATACTTATACATGTACAACTGTATCATACAGAACTAGATGTATTTTGTAATGGCAGCAAATACAATAAAACATATAAATACAAAATGAATAAAAGTATTAATACAAATACATGTACATGGATAAAAACATGAGATTCGAACTCATGAGCGTCGTAATTTATGTCTGTGGCTCTTAACACCTCAACTAGATATGGTTTTATTAAGAGTCTCAAAATCAATTTTGAAAAGAAATACGTGAACAGGTATATTTACCTGTCTCACCTATATTGTCTTTTGTTTACGACTGGTTTGTTGATAAACAAGTAGCACGTTATCGTCTTCGAACTATATTTTGTTCTACTATATCTATTTGTAATTGCAAAGAGGGATCGTGGCTAGTTATTTATAATGGTTCCTTTTCAAAACAAATCGTGCTACATTCGCCCTTTTTACAAGCAATAAGAGCCTACCCCATACCAGTTGGACCGGGTTTTTATAAATTAATTCAACGGGAGATAACAGCTATGATCCCTCGTTGGATCAAAACAATATGCTCAATTCCATGTTTGTCATATCAGACAAACTCTATTGTTTTTGAAAATGTTCTTATGCCTTAAGACTCAAAAGCAACCAGGCAAAATGCATCCATGCAATAGTACTCATAATTCCATCAAATATTGATTTTATTGCGAAAATATAATATTCCTATGGGATTTAAATGTACATGTCCACTCAGTAGGCACAAACTGTTCTGTATCGGAAATAAATAAGTGTATAATTGTGTCACTATTTCACCAGTTCTAAAAATTACAAGTGCCCGCTATACATATATAATCATTTAGTAATATTTATTTTACTGATAGTGACTCGCGGTGGTATCAGGCAATTTTCATATATATGCAAATGAGGCATGTTATTTTCTAATTATATATACTAATTAAATGCGTCACGTGAGAAAATAGTATTTTTGACAGATTGAAAAGTATGATCATTGCGCACCACAAAATAAATAAAGAGAATAAACTGTAATGTCCGTAAACATTTTAAGGAAAACGGTTATCGCCCCTGATAATAGTGTGGACATTTACGTCTGATATAAAATGTATGATAGTGCCAATCAATATGTGGGTAATGGTGATTGAATGTTTATTTTTCCAGAAAAGGTCTGAGAAGATGTCTCTGATATAAATAACTTGTTTGTGCTACTGAGTGGGCAGGTATAAAAGAGGGGGAACAAGAGGTGGATGAGCTGGGGAGGATTACAAAATGGAAATTGACTCCAAAACCGGGGAATTCTTTTTTGGAAATGGTGTAACTGTTTGGAAATGATGTAACGGAGAAAACTAAAGTTACATTTCGAAAATCGGTCAACAAATTCGAAAATTAATTAAAACAAGAGTGTCGTAAGTCACAAAATATGCCCGTCGGAGATGGGCCAGACAGTAAAGATGCAGAAATGTGAAGCTATCACAGAGGCAAGAAACATTAATGAGAATTTGAAAATTTATAGCATTATTTCTTCATCTTGTTGTAATAAACAGGTATATCAATTTAGGCAGAGATGTGCAAAGTAGAAATTATATATAATTGGATACAAAAATGAGGAAAAAAATGCCCAGGTTTAAAAGGTGATATTTTTGTTACAAACATTTTTTCGGCATAAAAACACCAAGGTGCACATCTTCAATATGTGTAGAAGACGTGTGTATAGTTTCAGATCGATCGACTGAACAGTTTCGGAGGAGTTGTGTACACAAACTCTGTACCCTATATAGAATTGTATACAAAAATGTAGAAAAAATGGCTCAGTTAAAAAGGTGATATTTATGTTAAAAAATACTTTTTCGGCATAAAAACACCAAGGTGCACATCTTCAATATGTGTAGAAGACGTGTGTGTAGTTTCAAATCGATTGACTGAACGGTTTCGGAGGAGTTGTGTACACAAACTATGCACTTTTTCTCTGCGCAGTCGCCTGCCCGCCCCGTGGTAAAACATAATGCGTATTGTTTTTTAAAAACTGTCGCATAAAAATCATATTTTTAGCTAACTATCATTACCACATATGTACTGGAGAACTATCATTACCACATCCATGCTGGAGAACTGGCATTAACACAAATATACTGCAAAACTGTCATTGCCACATCCACACCGGAGAACTGTCATTACCACGTCCACACCGGAGAACAGTCATTACCAAATACACACAGGAGAACTGTCATTATCACATCCATACTGGAGAACTGTTATTACCACATCTATACTGGAGAACTGTCATTACCACATCCATACTGGAGAACTGACATTACCATATATATACTGGAGAACTGTCATTACTACAATCTATACAGGTTAAACTGTCATTACCACTCCATAAACTGGAGAACTGTCATACTGTATAGGAAAACTGTCATACACGTCTTACTGGAGAACTGTCATTACCACATCTATACTGGAGAACTGTCACTTCAGCATACGTGTGTTTCGACAATTTTCGACAAAATAAATAAAGAGAATAAACTGTAATGTCCGTAAACATTTTAAGGAAAACGGTTATCGCCCCTGATAATAGTGTGGACATTTACGTCTGATATAAAATGTATGATAGTGCCAATCAATATGTGGGTAATGGTGATTGAATGTTTATTTTTCCAGAAAGGTCTGAGAAGATGTCTCTGATATAAATAACTGTTTGTGCACTGAGTGGGCAGGTATAAAAGAGGGGGAACAAGAGGTGGATGAGCTGGGGAGGATTAAAAAATTGAAATTGACTCCAAAACCGGGGAATTTTTTTTTGGAAATGGTGTAACTGTTTGGAAATGATGTAACGGAGAAAACTAAAGTTACATTTCGAAAATCGGTCAACAAATTCGAAAATTAATTAAAACAAGAGTGTCGTAAGTCACAAAATATACCCGTCGAAGATGGGCCAGACAGCAAAGATGCAGAAATATGAAGCTGTCACAGAGGCAAGAAACATTAATGAGAATTTGAAAATCTATAGCATTATTTATTCATCTTGTTGTAATAAACAGGTCTATCAATTTAGGTAGAGATGTGTAAAGTAGAAATTATATATAATTGGATACAAAAATGAGGAAAAAAATGCCCAGGTTTAAAAGGTGATATTTTTGTTACAAACATTTTTTCGGCATAAAAACACCAAGGTGCACATCTTCAATATGTGTAGAAGACGTGTGTATAGTTTCAGATCGATCGACTGAACGGTTTCGGAGGAGCTGTGTACACAAACTCTGTACCCTATAGAGAATTGTATACAAAAATGTAGAAAAAATGGCTCAGTTAAAAAGGTGATATTTATGTTAAAAAATACTTTTTTGGCATAAAAACACCAAAGTGCACATCTTCAATATGTGTAGAAGACGTGTGTGTAGTTTCAGATCGATTGACTGAACGGTTTCGGAGGAGTTGTGTACACAAACTATGCACTTTTTCTGTGCGCCGCCGCCTGCCCGCCCCGCGTTAAAACATAATGCGTATCGTTTTTTAAAAACTGTCGCATAAAAATCATATTTTTAGCCTCAATGTTAAATTTCTACAGGAAAATTGTGGGTTTTTTTTCGCAATAAAATCAATATTTGATGGAATTTTGTACCATAATTGTTTCGGCAGGAGGATGACTTACATTACAACATATTTTAGATAAATGTGTTTAATAGCCAAATATCGTCTATAGAAAAACGTAGAACAGACAGTAGTCAATGTATCTGATACATCACGTTATCAGTCAGTGTGTATTCAGTCAATGCATAGCGAGTTGCAAATGTATGATCACGTGGTAGAAGTAGTGATTTAACTCACCAGTAACGTTTGATTTGATTGGTAGACACGTGTCGCAGCATTGAGTCTCGTTGTTATAGCAGTCAGAACGAGAGACATTTGAACAGTCGGTTTTATCACCATACGGGCAATCTGCAAAATAGAGTAAATAACGGGAATTATTACCTACATCCATACAGGAAAACTGTTATTACCACATCCATACTGGATAACTATCATTACCACATATGTACTGGAGAACTATTCATTACCAAATCATACCAAAAACATTCCTTGCTGGAGGAACTGCATAACACAAATATCACTGCAAAACTGTAATTGCCACATCCACACTAGGAGAAACTGTCATTACATCTACGTTCCACACCGGAGAACATCATTACCAATACACACAAAGGAGAACTGTCAGGAAGCACTCCAAATACAGGAAGAACAAGGTATAACCACATCTATACTGGAGAACTGTCATTACCACATCCATACTGGAGAACTGCATTTACCATATATACTGGAGAACTGTCATACTACATCTATACAGGAAAAACTGTCATTACCACCTACCATATATCCACTGGAGGACTCTTGGCTTTCCATTACCACCATCTTTATACTGGAAAACTGTCCATTACACGTTGCCACATACCGGAGAACAGTCATTACCAATACACCAGGATAACTGTCATTGCCACAATCCACATGGAGATCTGTCATTACCACGTCCTCACGGAGAACAGTCATTACCAAATTACACCACAGAGAAAACTGTCTTTATCCATCCATACCTGGAGGATCTGTTATTACAACATCTTTCTGGGAACTTCATTAACACATCCATACTTGGAGAACTGTCCAAATACCTATTATTTACTGGTGAACTGGTCATACTTTACAATTAATACAGTGAAAACTGTCATTACCATCATCCCATATGGGAGGACTGTTCATTACACATGTATAATGGAGAACTGTCATTACCACCATCTATACTGGAGAACTGTCATTACCACGTGCTTCAACGGAGATAACAAGTCATTACCAATACACAAGGAGAAACTGGTCATATCTCTTCATACTGGTGAACTGTCATTACCACATCTTTACTTGGAGATCTGTCCATTACCATCCCTACCGGGATACTGTCTTTAATTATATTTATATGGAGGAAACTGTCATATACATCTATAACAGGAAAAATGTCATTACCACATCCATACTGGAGGACTGTCATTACCTCTTGTATCTGGAGAATCTGTCATTACCACATCTATTACTGGAAACTGTCCATTTCTACATCTTTACAAGGAATAAAACTGTCTTTACCACTTCAATTCCTGGAGAACTGGCATTACCACCCATGTTGACTGGAGTTCTGGTCATTACCACATCTATACTGGAGAACTGTCATTACCTCGGGCCAACCCGGAGTAACTGTCATTACCAAATTACACAGGAGAAACTGCATTATCTCATCTCATTTCTGGTAGAAACTGTATTACCACTCTATACTGGAGAACTGTCATTACCAGCACACGGATGAAACAGTCATTACCAAATACACACAGGAGAACTGTCATTATACTCCATATGGAGACTGTCTTACCACATCTATATGGAGAACGTATTACCAACATCCACTGAGGACTGTCAATTACACAATGTCATTACCTGGAGACTGTCATTACCACATCCTATACTGGAGAACTGTCATTAAACACGTGCACACCGGAGACAGTCATTACCAAATACACACAGGAGAACTGTCATTATCACATCCATACTGGAGAACTGTCATTACCACATCTATACTGGAGAACTGTCATTACCACATCCATATGGGATTAACTGACATTACATATATACTGGAGAACTGTCATTACTACATCGATACAGGAAAACTGTCATTACCACATGCATACTGGAGACTGTCTTCCAACGTCACTGGAGAACTGTCATTACCACATCTATACTGGAGAACTGTCACTCGCATACTGTGTTTCGACATCGAAACAAAATAAATAAAGAGAACAAAACTGTATGTCTGTAAAATTTTTTAAAAAGGAAAACGGTTATCGCCCCTGATAATAGTGTGGACATTTACGTCTGATATAAAATGTATGATAGTGCCAATCAATACGTGGGTAATGGTGATTGAATGTTTATTTTTCTAGAAAAGGTCTGAGAAGATGTCTCTGATATAAATAACTTGTTTGTGCTACTGAGTGGGCAGGTATAAAAGAGGGAGAAAAAGAGGTGGATGAGCTGGGGAGGATTAAAAAATTGAAATTGACTCCGAAACCGGGGAATTTTTTTTTGGAAATGGTGTAACTGCTTGGAAATGATGTAACGGAGAAAACTAAAGTTACATTTCGAAAATCGGTCAACAAATTCGAAAATTAATTAAAACAAGAGTGTCGTAAGTCACAAAAATATACCCGTCGAAGATGGGCCAGACAGCAAAGATGCAGAAATGTGAAGCTGTCACAGAGGCAAGAAACATTAATGAGAATTTGAAAATTTATAGCATTATTTCTTCATCTTGTTGTAATAAACAGGTATATCAATTTAGGTAGAGATGTGCAAAGTAGAAATTATATATAATTGGATACAAAAATGAGGAAAAAAATGCCCAGGTTTAAAAGGTGATATTTTTGTTACAAACATTTTTTCGGCATAAAAACACCAAGGTGCACATCTTCAATATGTGTAGAAGACGTGTGTATAGTTTCAGATCGATCGACTGAACAGTTTCGGAGGAGTTGTGTACACAAACTCTGTACCCTATATAGAATTGTATACAAAAATGTAGAAAAAATGGCTCAGTTAAAAAGGTGATATTTATGTTAAAAAATACTTTTTCGGCATAAAAACACCAAGGTGCACATCTTCAATATGTGTAGAAGACGTGTGTGTAGTTTCAGATCGATTGACTGAACGGTTTCGGAGGAGTTGTGTACACAAACTCTGTACCCTATATAGAATTGTATACAAAAATGTAGAAAAATGACTCAGTTAAAAAGGTGATATTTATGTTAAAATTACTTTTTCGGCATAAAAACACCAAGGTGCACATCTTCAATATGTAGAAGACTGTGTGTAGTTTCAGATCGATTGACTGAACGGTTTCGAGGAGTTGTGTACACAAACTATGCACTTTTTTCTGTGCGCAGTCGCCTGCCCCGCCCCCCCCGCGGTAAAACATAATGCGTATTGTTTTTTAAAATTTAAAAAATGTCGCATAAAAATCATATTTTTAGCCTCCATGTTAAATTCCTACAGTGAAAATTGTGGGTTTTTTTTTTCGCAATAAAATCAACATGATGGAAATTTTGTACCATAATTGTTTCGGGAGGAGGATGACTTACATTACAACATATTTTAGATAAATGTGTTTAATAGCCAAATATCGTCTATAGAAAAACGTAGAACAGACAGTAGTCAATGTATATGATACAACATCACGTTATCAGTCAGTGTGTATTCAGTCAATGCATAGCGAGTTGCAAATGTATGATCACGTGGTAGAAGTAGTGATTTAACTCACCAGTAACGTTTGATTTGATTGGTAGACACGTGCCGCAGCATTGAGTCTCGTTGTTATAGCAGTCAGAACGAGAGACATTTGAACAGTCGGTTTTATCACCATACGGGCAATCTGCAAAATAGAGTAAATAACGGTAATTATTACCTACATCCATACCGGAAAACTGTTATTACCACATCCATACTGGATAACTATCATTACCACATATGTACTGGAGAACTATCATTACCACATCCATGCTGGAGAACTGGCATTAACACAAATATACAGCAAAACTGTCATTGCCACGTCCACACCGGAAAACTGTCATTACCACGTCCACACCGGAGAACTGTCATTACCACGTCCACACCGGAGAACTGTCATTACCACGTCCACACCGGAGAACAGTCATTACCAAATACACACAGGAGAACTGTCATTGTCACATCCATACTGGAGAACTGTTATTACCACATCTATACTGGAGAACTGTCATTACCACATCCATACTGGAGAACTGTCATTACCATATATATACTGGAGAACTGTCATTACTACATCTATACAGGAAAACTGTCATTACCACATCCATACTGGAGGACTGTCATTACCACATGTATACTGGAGAACTGTCATTACCACATCTATACTGGAGAACTGTCATTACCACGTCCACACCGGAGAACAGTCATTACCAAATACACACAGGAGAACTGTCATTATCACATCCATACTGGAGAACTGTCATTACCACATCTATACTGGAGAACTGTCATTACCACATCCATACTGAAGAAATGTCGTTACCATATATATACTGGAGAACTGTCATTACTACATCTATACAGGAAAACTGTCATTACCACATCCATACTGGAGGACTGTCATTACCACGTCTATACTGGAGAACTGTCATTACCACATCTATACTGGAGAACTGTCATTTCAGCATACGTGTGTTTCGACAATTTTCGACAAAATAAATAAAGAGAATAAACTGTAATGTCCGTAAACATTTTAAGGAAAACGGTTATCGCCCCTGATAATAGTGTGGACATTTACGTCTGATATAAAATGTATGATAGTGCCAATCAATACGTGGGTAATGGTGATTGAATGTTTATTTTTCCAGAAAGGTCTGAGAAGATGTCTCTGATATAAATAACTTGTTTGTGCTACTGAGTGGGCAGGTATAAAAGAGGGAGAAAAAGAGGTGGATGAGCTGGGGAGGATCAAAAAATTGAAATTGACTCCCAAACCGGGGAATTATTTTTTGGAAATGGTGTAACTGCTTGGAAATGATGTAACGGAGAAAACTAAAGTTACATTTCGAAAATCGGTCAACAAATTCGAAAATTAATTAAAACAAGAGTGCCGTAAGTCACAAAATATGCCCGTCGGAGATGGGCCAGACAGCAAAGATGCAGAAATGTGAAGATGTCAAGAAACATTAATGAGAATTTGAAAATCTATAGCCTTATTTCTTCATCTTGTTGTAATAAACAGGTATATCAATTTACGTAGAGATGTGCAAAGTAGAAATTATATATAATTGGATACAAAAATGAGGAAAAAAATGCCCAGGTTTAAAAGGTGATATTTTTGTTACAAACCATTTTTCGGCATAAAAACACCAAGGTGCACATCTTCAATATGTGTAGAAGACGTGTGTGTAGTTTCAGATCGATCGACTGAACGGTTTCGGAGGAGTTGTGTACACAAACTCTGTACCCTATATAGAATTGTATACAAAAATGTAGAAAAAGGCTCAGTTAAAAAGGTGATATTTATGTTAAAAAATACTTTTTCGGCATAAAAACACCAAGGTGCACATCTTCAATATGTGTAGAAGACGTGTGTGTAGTTTCAGATCGATTGACTGAACGGTTTCGGAGGAGTTGTGTACACAAACTCTGTACCCTATATAGAATTGTATACAAAAATGTAGAAAAAATGGCTCAGTTAGGTGATATTTATGTTAAAATTACTTTTTCGGCATAAAAACACCAAGGTGCACATCTTCAATATGTGTAGAAGACGTGTGTGTAGTTTCAGATCGATTGACTGAACGGTTTCGGAGGAGTTGTGTACACAAACTATGCACTTTTTCTGTGCGCAGTCGCCTGCCCGCCCCGCGGTAAAACATAATGCGTATTGTTTTTTAAAAACTGTCGCATAAAAATCATATTTTTAGCCTCCATGTTAAATTCCTACAGGAAAATTGTGGGTTTTTTTCGCAATAAAATCAACATGATGGAATTTTGTACCATAATTGTTTCGGGAGGAGGATGACTTACATTACAACATATTTTAGATAAATGTGTTTAATAGCCAAATATCGTCTATAGAAAAACGTAGAACAGACAGTAGTCAATGTATATGATACAACATCACGTTATCAGTCAGTGTGTATTCAGTCAATGCATAGCGAGTTGCAAATGTATGATCATGTGGTAGAAGTAGTGATTTAACTCACCAGTAACGTTTGATTTGATTGGTAGACACGTGCCGCAGCATTGAGTCTCGTTGTTATAGCAGTCAGAACGAGAGACATTTGAACAGTCGGTTTTATCACCATACGGGCAATCTGCAAAATAGAGTAAATAACGGTAATTATTACCTACATCCATACCGGAAAACTGTTATTACCACATCCATACTGGATAACTATCATTACCACATATGTACTGGAGAACTATCATTACCACATCCATGCTGGAGAACTGGCATTAACACAAATATACAGCAAAACTGTCATTGCCACGTCCACACCGGAGAACTGTCATTACCACGTCCACACCGGGGAACAGTCTTTACCAAATACACACAGGAGAACTGTCATTGTCACATCCATACTGGAGAACTGTTATTACCACATCTATACTGGAGAACTGTCATTACCACATCCATACTGGAGAACTGTCATTACCATATGTATACTGGAGAACTGTCATTACTACATCTATACAGGAAAACTGTCATTACCACATCCATACTGGAGGACTGTCATTACCACATGTATACTGGAGAACTGTCATTACCACATCTATACTGGAGAACTGTCATTACCACGTCCACACCGGAGAACAGTCATTACCAAATACACACAGGAGAACTGTCATTATCACATCCATACTGGAGAACTGTCATTACCACATCTATACTGGAGAACTGTCATTACCACATCCATACTGAAGAAATGTCATTACCATATATATACTGGAGAACTGTCATTACTACATCTATACAGGAAAACTGTCATTACCACATCCATACTGGAGGACTGTCATTACCACGTCTATACTGGAGAACTGTCATTACCACATCTATACTGGAGAACTGTCACTTCAGCATACGTGTGTTTTGACAATTTTCGACAAAATAAATAAAGAGAATAAACTGTAATGTCCGTAAACATTTTAAGGAAAACGGTTATCGCCCCTGATAATAGTGTGGACATTTACGTCTGATATAAAATGTATGATAGTGCCAATCAATACGTGGGTAATGGTGATTGAATGTTTATTTTTCCAGAAAGGTCTGAGAAGATGTCTCTGATATAAATAACTTGTTTGTGCTACTGAGTGGGCAGGTATAAAAGAGGGAGAACAAGAGGTGGATGAGCTGGGGAGGATTACAAAATTGAAATTGACTCCGAAACCGGGGAATTCTTTTTTGGAAATGGTGTAACTGTTTGGAAATGATGTAACGGAGAAAACAAAAGTTACATTTCGAAAATCGGTCAACAAATTCGAAAATTAATTAAAACAAGAGTGCCGTAAGTCACAAAATATGCCCGTCGGAGATGGGCCAGACAGCAAAGATGCAGAAATGTGAAGATGTCAAGAAACATTAATGAGAATTTGAAAATCTATAGCATTATTTCTTCATCTTGTTGTAATAAACAGGTATATCAATTTACGTAGAGATGTGCAAAGTAGAAATTATATATAATTGGATACAAAAATGAGGAAAAAAATGCCCAGGTTTAAAAGGTGATATTTTTGTTACAAACCATTTTTCGGCATAAAAACACCAAGGTGCACATCTTCAATATGTGTAGAAGACGTGTGTGTAGTTTCAGATCGATCGACTGAACGTTTTCGGAGGAGTTGTGTACACAAACTCTGTACCCTATATAGAATTGTATACAAAAATGTAGAAAAAATGGCTCAGTTAAAAAGGTGATATTTATGTTAAAAATACTTTTTCGGCATAAAAACACCAAGGTGCACATCTTCAATATGTGTAGAAGACGTGTGTGTAGTTTCAGATCGATTGACTGAACGGTTTCGGAGGAGTTGTGTACACAAACTATGCACTTTTTCTGTGCGCAGTCGCCTGCCCGCCCCGAGGTAAAACATAATGCATATTGTTTTTTAAAAACTGTCGCATAAAAATCATATTTTTAGCCTCCATGTTAAATTCCTACAGGAAAATTGTGGGTTTTTTTCGCAATAAAATCAACATGATGGAATTTTGTAACATAATTGTTTCGGGAGGAGGATGACTTACATTACAACATATTTTAGATAAATGTGTTTAATAGCCAAATATCGTCTATAGAAAAACGTAGAACAGACAGTAGTCAATGTATATGATACAACATCACGTTATCAGTCAGTGTGTATTCAGTCAATGCATAGCGAGTTGCAAATGTATGATCACGTGGTAGAAGTAGTGATTTAACTCACCAGTAACGTTTGATTTGATTGGTAGACATGTACCGCAGCATTGAGTCTCGTTGTTATAGCAGTCAGAACGAGAGACATTTGAACAGTCGGTTTTATCACCATACGGGCAATCTGCAAAATAGAGTAAATAACGGGAATTATTACCTACATCCATACAGGAAAACGTTTATTACCACATCCATACTGGTAACTATCATTAACCCCTATCATTGGAGAACCTATCATTACCCATCCTGCTGGAGAACTGCATTAACCCAAATATACAGCCAACTCATTGAACCAGTCCACCACCGGAGAACTGTCCATTACCACGTCCACAGGAGACAGGTCATTAACCAAATTACAACAGGAGGAATGTCATTATTCTACATCCATAGCGGGAACTGTTATTATTACATCTATACTCGGAGAACTTGTCCATTTACCACATCCATTACTGCCGGAGAACTGTCGATTACCATATTAAATACTGAGAACTGTCAATTACTTAACCATTCTATACCAGGCACTGTCATTACCCACATCCAACTGGAGGATGTCCATTACCAACAGTACTGGAGAACTGTCCTTTACCACATCTAAATACGAGGACTGTCATTACACGTCCACACCGGAGAACAGTCTTTACCTAAAACACCCAGGAAAAATGTCATTATCACATCCATACTGGAGAAACTGTTTCATTACCAACACCTTTTAAATACTGGTAGACTGTCATTACCACACCATCTCTGGAGAATGTATTCCACATCTATACTGGAGAACTGTCATTACCTCCTTGTTACGGAGAACTGTCATTACCACATGTATATGGAGGAACTGTCCAATTACCCACATCTATAACTGGAGAAATGTTCATTTACCACAATATACTGGAGAACGTATTACCACATGAATATGGAGAACTGTCCATTACCACAATCTATACTGGAGAACTGTCTTTACCACATCTATTACTGGAGAACTGTCATTAACCAACATTGGTATACGGAGGAACTGTCATTACCACACTATATGGAGAACTGTCATTACCTCCATTATACTGGAGGAACTGTCATTACCACATGTATACTGGAGAACTGTCATTACCACATCTGTATACTGGAGGAACTGTCATTACCACTCCACACGGAAGTATACTGGAGACGTCCATTACCACTACATCATCACTGGAGAACTGTCATTAACCACATGCTATTACGGAGAACTGTCCATTAACCACATGGTTTATCGGGAGAACTGTCATTACCACATCTATACTGGAGAACTGTCATTACCACATCCATACTGGAGAACTGTCATTACCACATCTATACTGGAGAACTGTCATTACCACATGAATACTGGAGAACTGTCATTACCACATGTATACTGGAGAACTGTCATTACCACATGTATACTGGAGAACTGTCATTACCACATCTATACTGGAGAACTGTCATTACCACATGTATACTGGAGTACTGTCCATTACCACATTATAAACGGGAGAACTGTCCATTACCACTTATAACTGGAAATGTCATTACCACAATTATACTTGGAAACTGCATTACCACATCTATACTGTAGAACTGTCATTACCACATGTATACGGGAACAACTTCATTACCACATATAAACTGGAGAACAGTCCTACCAACATTGTACTGGAGAACTGCATTACCACATCTATAAACTGGAGGAACTGTCATTACCACATGTATACTGGAGAACTGTCATTAACCACATCCAATACTGGAAACTGTCATTACCACATGTATACGGAGAACTGTCATTACCACAGTAGACTGGAGAAACTGTCATTTACCAACTGTATATGGAGAACGTCATTACCAACATCTACAGGAGAACTGCATTACCCACAACTATACTGGGAGAACTGTCATTACCACAATATACTGGAGAACTGTCCATACCACCACAATGTATACTGGAGACTTCAGACCTGCACATCTATACCTGGGAGAACTGTCATTACCACATGTATACTGGAGAACTGTCATTACCACATCTATACTGGAGAACTGTCATTACCACATCCATACTGGAGAACTGTCATTACCACATGTATACTGGAGAACTGTCATTAACATCCATACTGGAGAACTGTCCATTACCCACATTATACTGGAGAACTGTCATTACCACATGTATACTGGAGAACTGTCATTACCACATGTATACTGGAGAACTGTCATTACCACATCCTTATACTGGAGAACTGTCCATTACCCACATGTATACTGGAGACTGTCATACCACATCCATACTGGAGAACTGTCATTACCACATCCATACTGGGAACTGTCCATACCACATGTAATACTGAAACTGTCATTACCACCAATGTTATACTTGAGACTGTCAATACCACATCTATACTGGAGAACTGTCATTACCACATCTATACTGGAGACCAGTCAATTACCACATCTATACAGGAGAACTGTCATTACCACAGTATACTGGAGAACTGTCATTACCACATCCAACTGAAACTGTCATTACCACATCTACTGGAGACTGTCATTACCACATGTAATACGGAGAACTGTCCATTTACCACATGTATACTGGAGAACTGTCATTACCACATGTATACTGAGAACTCATTACCACATCTATACTGGAAAGACTGTCATTACCACATATACTGGGAGAAAAACTGTCATTACCACCATCCAAATGGAGAACTTGACATTACCAAAAAAAAAAACATCTATTCTGGAGAACTGTCATTACCACATGTAATACTGGAGAACTGTCATTACCACCCACTATACGGAGAACTGTCATTACCACATGTATACGGAGAACGTCTTTTCCACATGGTATACTGAAACTGTCATTACCACATCTATACTGGAGAAATGTCCACACCACATCCATACTGGAGAACTATCATTACCACATCTATACTGGAGAACTGTCAATTACCACATCTATACTGGAGAACTGTCATTACCACAACACATACTGGAAAGGGACTGTCATTACCCACATCCATACTGGAGAACTGTCCATTACCAACTCATTACTACTAAGAACTATCATTACATGTATACTGGAGAACTGACATTACCCACATCTATACTTGGAGAACTGTCATTAACCCACAATCCATTACTGGAGGAAACTGTCATTACCACATCCCATACTGGAGAACTGTCATTACCTTTAAACCGCAACATTACAATACAGGAGAAACTGTCATTTACCACATCCAACGGAGACTGTCCATTAACCACATCTATAATGGAGAAACGTCATTACCAACAAGTAAACTGGAGAACTGGTCATTACCACCTCTATACTGGAGAACTGACATTACCCACATATATAACTGGAAGACTGTCATTACCACATCTATACTGGAGAACTGTTCATTACCACATTCATACTGAGAACTGTCATTACCACATCCATACAGGAGAACTGTCATTACACCATGTATTCCTGGAGAACTGTTCCATTAACCACCAAATTCTTTACTGGAGAACTGTTCATTACCAGTTTCATACCACAATCCATACTGGAGTACTGTCATTACCACATCTATACTGGAGAACTGTCATTACATCCATACTGGAGAACGTCATTACACATGTCTGGAGAACTGTCATTACCAAGTCTGGAGAACTGTCTTACCACTTCCATACTGGAGAACTGTCATTACCCATGATACTGGAGAACTGTCATACACATGTCATTAACTGTGGAGAACTGTCATTACTACACTGTATACTGGAGAAACTGTCATTAACACATCCATACTGGAGAACTGTCATACCACATGTTATACTGGAAGATAACTGTCATTACACATGTATACTGGAGAACTAATGTCATTACCACATTCTATACTGGGAATGACTGTATTATCCAACAATGTACTTGTGAAACTGTCATTACATTTTTACCACATGTATACTGGAGAACTGTCATTACCACTATACTGGAGAACTTCATTACCACATTATCTAACTGGAGAACTGTCAATTACCACATGTATACTGGAGGACTGTCATTTACCACATGTATCTGGAGAAACTGTCATTACCACATGTATAACTGGTGAAGATTACTATTATACCGAGAACTGTATACCACATGTATACTGGAGAACTGTTCATACAATGCTATACATTATATGGAGAACTGTCATTACCACTGTATACTGGAGAACTGTTCATACATCCATACTGGAGAACTGTCATTAACCACATCATACTGGAGAACTGTCATTACCACACTGTATACTGGAGAACTGTCTTTACCCACATCTAGAGAACTGTCTTACCACATGTATATGGAGAACTGGTCATTACCCATGTATAACTGGAGATGTTTCATTACATTCTATATGGAGAATGTATTACATGTATACTGGAGAAATGTCATTACCACATGTATATGCGAGAACTGTCATTACCACATGTATTACCTGGGAGACTGTCATTACCTCTATACTGGAGAACTGTCATTACCACATGTATATGGGAACGTCATACACTTATTCTGGAGAACTGTCATTACCACATTTTATAACTGCACCCTGCAGAACTGTCTTACCACATGTATACTGGAGACAGTCAATCTTACCACATATCTGGAGAACTCATTACCACTCTATACTGGAGACTGTCATTACCACATGTATATAGGAGGACTGTCATTACAACATCTATACTGGAGAACTGTCATTACCACGTGCACACCGGAGAAGTCATTACCAAATACACACAGGAGAACTGTCATTATCACATCCATACTGGAGAACTGTCATTACCACATCTATACTGGAGAACTGTCATTACCACATCCATACTGGAAAACTGTCATTACCATATATATACTGGAGAACTGTCATTACACATCTATACAGGAAAACTGTCATTACCACATCCATACTGGAGGACTGTCATTACCACGTCTATACTGGAGAACTGTCATTACCACATCTATACTGGAGAACTGTCACTTCAGCATGACTGTCGTTTCGACAATTTTCGACAAAATAAATAAAGAGAATAAACTGTAATGTCCGTAAACATTTTAAGGAAAACGGTTATCGCCCCTGATAATAGTGTGGACATTTACGTCTGATATAAAATGTATGATAGTGCCAATCAATACGTGGGTAATGGTGATTGAATGTTTATTTTTCCAGAAAGGTCTGAGAAGATGTCTCTGATATAAATAACTTGTTTGTGCTACTGAGTGGGCAGGTATAAAAGAGGGAGAAAAAGAGGTGGATGAGCTGGGGAGGATTACAAAATTGAAATTGACTCCGAAACCGGGGAATTTTTTTTTGGAAATGGTGTAACTGCTTGGAAATGATGTAACGGAGAAAACTAAAGTTACATTTCGAAAATCGGTCAACAAATTCGAAAATTAACTAAAACAAGAGTGCCGTAAGTCACAAAATATGCCCGTCGAAGATGGGCCAGACAGCAAAGATGCAGAAATGTGAAGCTGTCACAGAGGCAAGAAACATTAATGAGAATTTGAAAATTTATAGCATTATTTCTTCATCTTGTTGTAATAAACAGGTATATCAATTTAGGTAGAGATGTGCAAAGTAGAAATTATATATAATTGGATACAAAAATGAGGAAAAAAATGCCCAGGTTTAAAAGGTGATATTTTTGTTACAAACATTTTTTCGGCATAAAAACACCAAGGTGCACATCTTCAATATGTGTAGAAGACGTGTGTGTTACAAAGTTTCAGATCGATTGACTGAACGGTTTCGGAGGAGTTGTGTACACAAACTATGCACTTTTTCTGTGCGCAGTCGCCTGCCCGCCCCGCGGTAAAACATAATGCGTATTGTTTTTTAAAAACTGTCGCATAAAAATCATATTTTTAGCCTCCATGTTAAATTCCTACAGGAAAATTGTGGGGTTTTTTTCGCAATAAAATCAACATGATGGAATTTTGTACCATAATTGTTTCGGGAGGAGGATGACTTACATTACAACATATTTTAGATAAATGTGTTTAATAGCCAAATATCGTCTATAGAAAAACGTAGAACAGACAGTAGTCAATGTATATGATACAACATCACGTTATCAGTCAGTGTGTATTCAGTCAATGCATAGCGAGTTGCAAATGTATGATCACGTGGTAGAAGTAGTGATTTAACTCACCAGTAACGTTTGATTTGATTGGTAGACACGTGCCGCAGCATTGAGTCTCGTTGTTATAGCAGTCAGAACGAGAGACATTTGAACAGTCGGTTTTATCACCATACGGGCAATCTGCAAAATAGAGTAAATAACGGGAATTATTACCTACATCCATACTGGAAAACTATCATTACCACATATGTACTGGAGAACTATCATTACCACATCCATGCTGGAGAACTGGCATTAACACAAATATACTGCAAAACTGTCATTGCCACATCCACACCGGAGAACTGTCATTACCACGTCCACACCGGAGAACAGTCATTACCAAATACACACAGGAGAACTGTCATTATCACATCCATACTGGAGAACTGTTATTACCACATCTATACTGGAGAACTGACATTACGACATCCATACTGGAGAACTGTCATTACCATATACATGTATATACTGGAGAACTGTCATTACTACATCTATACAGGAAAACTGTCATTACCACATACATACTGGAGGACTGTCATTACCACATGTATACTGGAGAACTGTCATTACCACATCTATACTGGAGAACTGTCATTACCACGTCCACACCGGAGAACAGTCATTACCAAATACACACAGGAGAACTGTCATTATCACATCCATACTGGAGAACTGTCATTACCACATCTATACTGGAGAACTGTCATTACCACATCCATACTGGAGAACTGTCATTACCATATATATACTGGAGAACTGTCATTACTACATTTATACAGGAAAACTGTCATTACCACATCCATACTGGAGGACTGTCATTACCACATTTATACAGGAAAACTGTCATTACCACATCCATACTGGAGAACTGTCATTACTACATCTATACAGGAAAACTGTCATTACCACATCCATACTGGAGGACTGTCATTACCACGTCTATACTGGAGAACTGTCATTACCACATCTATACTGGAGAACTGTCACTTCAGCATACGTGTGTTTCGACAATTTTCGACAAAATAAAGAGAATAAACTGTAATGTCCGTAAACATTTTAAGGAAAACGGTTATATATTTTTAGCCTCCATGTTAAATTCCTACAGGAAAATTGTGGGTTTTTTTCGCAATAAAATCAACATGATGGAATTTTGTAC
Organism: Conchocele bisecta; assembly: GCA_029237695.1. Classification (NCBI taxonomy): domain Eukaryota; kingdom Metazoa; phylum Mollusca; class Bivalvia; order Lucinida; family Thyasiridae; genus Conchocele; species Conchocele bisecta. Next base: position 59,124,321 of record CM055280.1, read on the forward strand.
CATAATTGTTTCGGGAGGAGGATGATTTACATTCCAACATATTTTAGATAAATTTGTTTAATAGCCAAATATCGTCTATAGAAAAACGTAGAACAGACAGTAGTCAATGTATATGATACAACATCACGTTATCAGTCAGTGTGTATTCAGTCAATGCATAGCGAGTTGCAAATGTATGATCACGTGGTAGAAGTAGTGATTTAACTCACAAGTAACGTTTGATTTGATTGGTAGACACGTGCCGCAGCATTGAGTCTTGTTGTTATAGCAGTCAGAACGAGAGACATTTGAACAGTCGGTTTTATCACCATACGGGCAATCTGCAAAATAGAGTAAATAACGGGAATTATTACCTACATCCATACCGGAAAACTGTTATTACCACATCCATACTGGATAACTATCATTACCACATATGTACTGGAGAACTATCATTACCACATCCATGCTGGAGAACTGGCATTAACAGAAATATACTGCAAAACTGTCATTGCCACATCCACACCGGAGAACTGTCATTACCACGTCCACACCGGAGAACAGTCATTACCAAATACACACAGGAGAACTGTCATTATCACATCCATACTGGAGAACTGTTATTACCACATCTATACTGGAGAACTGTCATTACCACATCCATACTGGAGAACTGTCATTACCATATATATACTGGAGAACTGTCATTACTACATCTACACAGGAAAACTGTCATTACCACATCCATACTGGAGGACTGTCATTACCACATGTATACTGGAGAACTGTCATTACCACATCTATACTGGAGAACTGTCATTACCACGTCCACACCGGAGAAAAGTCATTACCAAATACACACAGGAGAACTGTCATTATCACATCCATACTGGAGAACTGTCATTACCACATCTATACTGGAGAACTGTCATTACCACATCCATACTGGAGAACTGTCATTACCATATATATACTGGAGAACTGTCATTACTACATCTATACAGGAAAACTGTCATTACCACATCCATACTGGAGGACTGTCATTACCACGTCTATACTGGAGAACTGTCATTACCACATCTATACTGGAGAACTGTCATTACCACGTCCACACCGGAGAACAGTCATTACCAAATACACACAGGAGAACTGTCATTATCACATCCATACTGGAGAACTGTCATTACCACATCTATACTGGAGAACTGTCATTACCACATCCATACTGGAGAACTGTCATTACCATATATATACTGGAGAACTGTCATTACTACATATATACAGGAAAACTGTCATTACCACATGCATACAGGAGACAAGACATTACCACATCTATACAGGAGAACTGCCATTACCACATCCAGACTGGAGACCTGGCATTACATCATCTAAACCGCATTACCATACCTCTCTGTCAAACTACCAAATATCATTTGAGGATATGTTTGACTATTTGCTAGATCATATAAGACGCATGACAAGGACCAATGATCTTTAAAGGTCACATTACCAAATATCACTTATTTTCTTGAAAATGCTCCAAAAATAACAAAAGCGACCCTAATAACAGATTTCCGGTTCGTTTGTATTTTTGGGGATATTAAGATTTCTCATATCGCACTGATTTTCCCCCCAATGCAGCAGGTTAAAACGGGATTGATTCTGTTTGCCCGGCCTTACATGACCTTGACTGTTAAATACTAATATACAAGCAAACATACAAACATATGGCACCGTATCTGACATCTATTCTGAGCCAGGCAATGACTTGGTCATCGCTTAAGGTAGTATCTCACTGGGCTGCGACAGCTCGCGACTACTAGTTGGAGACATACAATTGCGAGAAAATACGTGAATTAGCGACAATTTGAACTTGGAATCACACTGAATTGGTACTTACGACACGTTCGCGAAATTTGGCCCGCCACGAATTCGCATACATGTCGCGCGAATGTCGACCGAATATCGCGTGACATTCGTGCGAATGTCGCGCAACAGTCGCACGACAGTTATGCTTTACAATTGAAATATTTTTTTGTAATCAGACGTCAAGCGAACAAACTGCGAATAAATTGCGACATTCGCACGACATTCGTGCGAATGTCGTTAGATTTTCATTTTTGTCTCCAATCAATCATAATTTAGTTTCATAGGTCGCCAATCCGTCACAAAGCTGTCTCACATTTTTCGCACTTTCTGACTTATGGAAGAGTTCAAGACGGGTTCGAGACACCCGCGACGACTGTGACTATTTTGAGAGAACATTTGCTACGCAAATTTTTTGAACATGTTCAAAATTCCAGCGAAACGAGAGCGAGGCCCTGCGACTCACGCGAGGAAATTGAGAACCCCTGCGAACGTTTCGAGACATTTTGGAAACTCTCTCGCGAATGCTGTTCGCAATTTGTCAACAACAGTCGCAGCCCAGTGAGATACTAGATATCTCTCTCCTGTTGTCCTGTTGCTGCGACCTACTGGCGCGAGGTGGCGCTGTAAAAATAATCGCTATGACGTAGCAGTAGTACAAACGTTATACATGTCGCGCGAATGTCGACCGAGTATCGCGTGACATTCGTGCGAGTATCGCGTGACATTCGTGCGAATGTCGCGCAACAGTCGCGCGACAGTTATGCTTTACAAATTAAATTTTTTTTTGTAATCAGACGTCAAGCGAACAAACTGCGAATAAATTGCGACATTTGCACGCACGAATGTCGTTAGATTTTCATTTTTGTCTCCAATCAATCATAATTTAGTTTCATAGGTCGCCAATCGGTCACAAAGTTGTCTCACATTTCTCGCACTTTCTGACTTACGGAAAAGTTCAAGACGGGTTCGAGACACCCGCGACGACTGTGACTATTTTGAGAGAACATTTGTTGCGCAAATTTTTTGAACATGTTCAAAATTCCAGCGAAATGAGAGCGAGGCCCTGCGACTCACGCGAGGAAATTGAGAACCCCTGCGAACGTTTCGAGACATTTTGGAAACTCCCTCGCGAATGCTGTTCGCAGTTTGTCAACAACAGTCGCAGCTCAGTGAGATACTAGCTATCTCTCTCCTGTTGTCCTGTTGCTGTAAAAATAATCGCTATGATGTAGCAGTAGTACAAACATTATTTGTTAAATTTGTCTTCGCCTAGTTATATTTGGATTATTTATACGTTGGTTGCAATCGTTGGCGATGACTATCTCTGTGGAAGACGGTTGTAACTCACGGTCAAACAGACTGCCGAGCCAGAATAAGAAAAACGTGTGCAATTAAATGTTAAATTTCTATTTCATTTTTACAAAATGCTGACATAATCTCCGACATTTCGAAAATTGATTCTGCAATGCTTTGCAGATAGCCACTTCAGCATACGTGTGTTTCGACAATTTCGAATTGAAATTAATTCTTTATTTTGAGCTGAAATAACCAGTGACACGCTTGTGTAGTTACAGGTGTATTCTGAATTCAATGAAGCCACACCTATTCTATGCTGATTGGTTGAATCCATTTTTTATCTGTCCTAGTCAGTGACAGACGTTTGAAGCTATGTTCAAACGGTTGCCCGCCGGATGTAAACAATAATGCGGCAGGTGTATATTGAATCTGTGAGGCCACACCTACTCCAAGTTAATTGGTTGAGTCCAGTTTGACATGGAAGAATAGATACACTGTGCACATCAGGATGCTTTCTACTGTTCCAAAAATCCAATCTTGATGTGTTTGTTTTTACACATGGATGATTGTTATATTGCTCACTAAAATTGTGTAACTTGAATGTCCCCTCGCTTATTTTTCCGTAAATACTTCACTGTTTTCGAATACTCAAATAAAACTAAATCACATATTTTGTTCTTTGACAGATAAACAGAATTAAAATTATATTCAATTTTCACATCGACATTAAAATTCTTTACTGTTGCTAATATATTTGCCTACTGACTTGTTTCAAATAAATAGAAAATGTTTGGACTTATAAAACTAAAGATGTTTTCCATGCTTGTTAGTGTGTTTCATTGAAGGAATGGCGAAAAGTGCAGATCCTATTCAGACTGTGCAGATGCACAGGCTGAACTGGATCTACACTGGTCGCCAATGCCATATAAGCCACGTGTTGTGTTTGGCTTTCTCAGACCTTCTCAGTCGCAGTGCCCGGTGGCAAGGACCATTGCGGGGCAATTAATCTCTGATAAGTACAGCGGATGTTGACACAATCTTCAAACAACATGTGGCCTCGGGATATAGCCGTAACTGGACCTGTAGTGTACCCCACCCCCGTGGCAATTAGAGCGACTAATTTTCCCACTGGGCATTTGGCTTTCCTTAATTGACCCATGTACAACATTGTTTCATGACCTACAAGAATGACGTTAGGACAGTTTGACCAGCATAGCACCAGATCCATATATGCACATGGCAGCTCTGATAAGTGTCTACTCTGTTGCCTGTCTGATTTAGCATTATATATAAGTACTATCGGGGGGGGGGGGGGGGGGGGAAATAGAGTGTAACCTGACGATGTAAATATAAGTACATTTATATACAGACTGGTTTGATACAGCTGTTTAAAATTGCATAGTATGTTCATTGTGTCACCCCTGTCGCATTTCAGTATGTAGTTTGTAACTAGGTCATTCATATATTTATACAGTACAGCTAGGGTCACATATATTTTATATGAGCGTTCTAATAAACTAGAGTTCTAAACAGTCTGTTGAACTATTAAGTGTAATAATTTGCGGGGGGTGTGGGGGGGGAAATAGAGTGTAACCCGACGATGTAAATATAAGTACATTTATATACAGACTGGTTTGATACAGCTGTTTAAAATTGCATAGTATGTTCATTGTGTCACCCCTGTCGCATTTTAGTATGTAGTTTGTAATTAGGTCATTCATATATTTATACAGTACAGCTAGGGTCACATATATTTTATATGAGCGTTCTAATAAACTAGAGTTCTAAACAGTCTGTTGAACTATTAAGTGTAATAATTGCATTATGCATACATTTCGGAAGTACTACTGATACGTCATATACTCTTGTGACCGCAAAGGGAAATAACTGTGGTGAGAAAAATAAGGGAAAGTTAGTCATGCAGCGACGGCTGGAAAAACTGGCTGTAAAAGAACGGCACATGCTGGTCGGATTACGGTGAAATTTGCACGAAAACAGAACCTGGTTATATTTCATTTAACTCTTACAGGTCTTAATTAAATTTTATCGTCTGCTTTTATATTTTTCATTTCATTTTGGTTATGAACAAAAACCTAATTTGGTAGCTCTTTAAATGTGCTGCCAAACCAACAACAGGAGACGACAGTTTTCATTTCCCGCGTTCTACATGTTCTAAGGGTTCAACATCGTACCGGTTAAACCAGCGTACACGTTGTCTATGGTCTGGCACGTGCCACAACAATATGTAGTGTCGTTGTAGCAGTATTTAGAAATACAAAATATAAAACAACATCAGACGACAATTTTGTTTCCCATAGTCTACATCTTCTAAGGGTTCAACAGCTTACCGGTTAAACCATCGTACACATCGGCTATTGTCTGGCACGTGCCACAGCAATACCTATTGTAGTTGTAGCAGTCTACACCGGTGTATGCGCTACACAGTTTATCCTGTACCCAAACAGGCTGTGGTTGGTCACCGAACAGGCAGGTTTCTAAATAAAAATAAGAAAACAACCAATAACAATAATAATAACAATATAATAATACTGAATAATGAAGGAAACCGCAATAACAGAGAGACGAATAATAACAATATTAACAATTTAATCACGAGTAATAATATTTAATCACGAGTAATACTACTAATAATAATAACTATGTACAATACTACTAATTAATAATAACACATCTACATATAACACTACTAATAATAATAACACATGTACATATACTACTAATAATAATAACACATGTACATATACTACTAATAATAATAACACATGTACATATACTACTAATAATAATAACACATGTACTAACTAACTAATAATAAAAAACATGTACATATACTACTAATAATAATAACAAACAGTACATATACTATATAATAATAACACACTGTAATATACTATAATAATAATAACACATGTACATATACTACTAATAATAATAACACATGTACATATACTACTAATAATAACCGTGAGGCGCAGTTAAAATAATTCTTAAGAAAACGGAAAATAAACACATTTTCTTGATGAATTTATTTCAAATGCTGGAATTATAAGGAATGAATGAATGAATGGCCTTTTTGTGGAATTTATCGGGGTATAAACTTGGAAAAGTCGCGGGAATACTGGACGAAGGCCTTCGTCCAGTATTCCCGCGACTTTTCCAAGTTTATATCCCCGATAAATTCCATAAAAAGGCCATTCATTCCTATAATAACACCGATGTAGGTGCAGAGAATGACATCATAGTAACTTGACAACAGTTTCAAGATTCAAAGAGAGTGTCAACAGTTCGCCAGCGCTCCAGATAAGCTTTGTGTCTAAAGTTTACTTTTACAAATGGGTTATTGATTTTCTTCATTACTAAATAGGGAACAAATAAACTTTTTATATTGTTTTTATCATTTAATTTAAACATTCACTTATTTGAGCTGAAAAAAAAGTTGCAGCTCAACTAAGTGAATTTTCAATCTTATGACAATAGTTTCACTACTCAATTTGAAAATCAATGCTTATTTTCACATTGCCGTGCGTATTTTGTACTCCCACTTCTTATAATCAATGCTTATTCTGCTAAAATAATTGCGTAAAATACGCACCTTATCTGGAGCTCTAACTTCGCTCTACACTACTCAGTAGTTTGTAGTATAGAGCGAACTGTTGGCACTCTGACAAACCCTGACCATGAACGTGATTGTACAATGGTGGCGCTCACCTGTTAGACCAGTGGGCGCCAGAGCCGAGACGACACATTCTCCCCCAATACAGATCTGAAATAAATGCGGCTGCCACTGAAGAAATCGAGCTTATGCGTTTTATGACTAGTGTAGCTCCAGGTCAAATAAAACACTCTTGAAACCCTGATAATGATCTGCATTGCTTGTTAGAAGCATGATGGGTGTTTCATTGATGGAATGGCGAACAGTGCTGATACTCATCAGACTATGCGGATAAACATGCTGATCTGTAGCTGCACTGGTCGCGCCTCATTTCTCCAGTCACATCCATAAATAGAGAAGATCAGGCTAATAAACGCGTAGGAATTCCTAACGTTTCCCGAGACGAGCCTGAACTTGAGAACATAACACATAGAATTTTGGTTATAAGGTAATGAGGGATCGTAGATAGTTATCTCCCTTTGCAAATATAGAAATCCGGTTCTATGCTTTATTTCAGCGTTTATTTCTTAATGATTAGTACAAAAAAAGAGTTTTGCGAACAGAGCAGACCCAGATCAGACTGAACGAGGTCTACACTGCACAGTGTGAAAATATGAATCTGGCAAATAAGTCAGTCCTGGATCAGTTTGTGCAGATATGTATGATGATCTGGATTAGCACTAGTCGAAATCATTATAAGTTATCCTTTTCACACCATATCATTCTACATTCTCCCTTTTTGCAAGCAATAAGGCTCTAAAATACACAATTTGGACCGGACTTCTATAAATAAATTCAACGGGAGAAAGTACATGTAGTTGCCACGCGTAACTATGTGAATATCTAGTCCACACGACACTTTGTAATCACTTGACGCATATACGGCCAGGGTATAGAGTGTTTCCTGATATAATGACAACATTTTGAACGAGGATATATGTCCAGCAAGTATACATTCAATTGTCAGGAACTACGGAGCCCCGCAGGGGATGTAGACTTATATTTTGTATTAATTAGTTCCCACGAAATAACAATTGGTTCCGTCAATTTAGCAATTTGTTCCCACGAAATAACAATTAGTTCCCACGGGGAACGAATTGTTAATTTGTGGGAATGAATTGTTATATCGTGGGAACGAATTGTTAATTCGAGGGAACAAATTTTTAAATTGAGGGAACAAATTGTCATTTCGTGGGAACGAATTGTTAATTCAAGGGAACAAATTGTTAAATTGATGGAACAAATTGTTATTTTGTCGGAACTAATTAATACAAACAAAATTCTACGTCCCCCGGGGCTCCGTAGTTCCTGACAATTGAATGTATACTCGGTGAACATATAATTATCCTAGTTCAAAATGTTGTCATTATATCAGGAAACACTCTATACCCTGGCCGTATATGCGCCGAGTGATAACACAGTGTCGTGTGGACTAGATATTCACATACAAGACATATATGTCCTCTGCGGGGCTCCGTAGGAAAAGTATCTAGTCGGTGCATAATACGAACATGTGTCATCATTTAGCGTGAATTATCTCAATGCATAGCGAGTTGCCTTATAAAAGGAATTTTAACAGAATTTCTCATGCAGTAGTCGGTCGACACGAACCATGTTCACTGTTTGTCCCGTCCAGCAGTTGGTCGAATAGAACCATACGTTTTCATTACCACAGGTTGTCCCATCCTGCAGTCGGTTGACTAGAACAATAATTTTCCATTACCACAGTCGGTCGACTAGAACCATAGCTTTTCATTACCACAGGTTGTCCCATAAAGCAGTTGGTTGAATAGAACCATATTTTTTCATTACCACAGGTTGTCCCATCCTGCAGTAGGTTGACTAGAACCACACTTTCTTCATTACCACAGGTTGTCCCATCCTGCAGATGGTTGACTAGCATCATACCTTCAGCGAGTAACTTTATAAAAGGATTTTCTGCAGCTGTAACATCCATGTCGGTCAACAAGAACCATACCTTTCCATTATCACAGGTTGTCCCATCCTGCAGTCGGCCGCCTAGAATCATACCTTTCCATTACCACAGGATGTCTCATCCTGCAGTCGGTCGACTAGAATCATACCTTTCCATTACCACAGGCAGTCTCATCATGCAGTCGGTCGACTATAATCATACCTTTCCATTACCACAGGATGTCTCATCCTGCAGTCGGTCGACTAGAATCATACCTTTCCATTACCACAGGTTGTCTCATCCTGCAGTCGGTCGACTATAATCATACCTTTCCATTACCACAGGATGTCTCATCCTGCAGTCGGTCGACTAGAATCATACCTTTCCATTACCACAGGTTGTCTCATCCTGCAGTCGGTCGACTAGAATCATACCTTTCCATTACCACAGGTTGTCTCATCATGCAGTCGGTCGACTAGAATCATTTACCTTTCCATTACCACAGTGTCTCTCCTGCAGTCTCGACTAGAATCATACCTTTCCATTACCACAGGCAGTCTCATCCTGCAATCGGTCGACTAGAATCATACCTTTCCATTACCACAGGATGTCTCATCCAGTAGTCGGTCGACTAGGATCATACCTTTCCGTTACCACAGGTTGTCCTCATCCTGCAGTCGGTCGACTAAAATCATACCTTTCCATTACCACAGGATTTCTCATCCAGCAGTTGGTCGACTAGGATCATGCCTTTCCATTACCACAGGTTGTCTCATCCAACAGTCGGTCGACTAGAATCATACCTTTCCATTACCACAGGCAGTCTCATCATGCAGTCGGTCGACTATAATCATACCTTTCCATTTCCATAGGTTGTCCCATCCGCCTGTCGGCAGATTAGAGTCATTTCATTCCATTTCTCTTGGTAGTCCAGCAGTCGGTCGACTAAAGCCATACTCTTCCATTTCAACAGGTTTTCCCATTCAGCAGTCGGTCGACTAAAACCATTCCTTGCAATTCCACAGGTTGTCCCACCCGGCAATCGGTCGGCTATAATCTCACCTTTGCATTTCCACAGATTGCCCCACCCATCAGTCGGTCGACTAGAATCATTCCGGTTTATTTCCACAGGTTGTCTCGTCAATCAGTCGGTCGACTAGAATCATACCTTTCCGTTTCCACAGTTGTCCCACCCAGCAGTCGGTCGACTAGAATCCTTCCCGTTTACTTCCGCAAGTTGTCTGGTTCACCAGTCGGTCGATTAAAATCATACCTTTCCATTTCCACCGGTTGCCCCGTCCTGCAGTCGGTTACCCCGTCCTGCAGTAGGTTGACTAGAATCGTTCCCGCATATTTCCACAAGTTTTCACGTTCACCATCAGCCGATTAGAATCATACCAATCCATTTATACAGGTTATCCCGTCCAGCAGTCGGTCGACTAGAATCATACCTTTCCAATTCCACAGTTTGTCCCACCCAGCAGTTGGTCGACTAGAATCATACCTTTCCATTTCCACAGGTTGTCCCACACAGCAGTTGGTCGACTAGAATTATACCTTTCCATTTCCGCAGGTTATCCCACCCAGCAGTTTGTCGACTTGAATCATACCTTTCTGTTTCCACAGGTTGTCCCACCAAACAGTTGATCGACTAGAATCATACCTTTCCATTTCCACAGGTCGTCCAATCGAGCGGCATCCTGGCCGTATAACTGCCATTGTTTCCTTCCCAGGAACAGAGCAGTAGGCTGCATATTGAAGAGTAGTCGGAATTGTACAACGACTGAAATATGAGACATGGTGCCCATTTCACTGACTGGGTATGATAACACTCACAACAAATCTGTACCCAGAGACATCATACTCCGATGGCAACAACTAACGTTGATGCTATAACTTGGCACCGTATTCTACCAGTTTCAAACAAGTGATATAAGTCATATTTAGCTATCCTGCTTCAATGAGCTATTGCTACGTTTCAATGAAACTATTTGCAGTGCCACTTTGCGAAATACTGGTTCAGAATTGGAGAGAACAACTATTGACTAATTTATTTTCAAAGGACTTGCCCCATGAACCCTAACCCGTACCACATGCACAAAGCCCTATCGAAAGTTAAGAACGTTTCGTATCAGTTCATTTAATGCAAATGTGTGTATTTTTTACCCAAACCTATTCTAAACATTACTAGAAAAAATAATTAATGAAAACTAAATAAAATATTTTTTTTACAATTTTCATCTTATTTTGTTGTAAATTAGCATCCATTTAATACACTAATTAGAAAAAAAATGCATTAGAGTTAGTATAAATAATTATAAAAGGAATTGTTATTTATGACGTCATAATGGAAAGAGCATATTCAGCTATTTAAAAAATAAAACAATTGTAACTTGTTACGTATTTGTTATTATTGCATGCGGTTTTCAGCATTAATTTTATCCGATGAAACTCTATCATTTAAAGAATATAAACAGTTGTTTTTATTCCACTTTCAGTCAGTAGCCAGTGTAGTGCCACATGACCAGCTTAGCACAGACTGATCATGATAGGTGCCGTTCACCATCCATCCATGAAACACCTGTCATGCTTCTAAAAGAAAAAATAGATCGTTATAAGCATTTAAAGTATACAATACAATATAAAAGTAATGCTTCACAAATAATAAATTCAATGAACTTTTTTTTTTTTTTTTTTTCTTTTTAGTCACAAACAACATGTTAGATAATAGGAAATATATACATGTGTTATCACTGGAGTGTACATGACAGCAGGGTACGAGTCCACTGTATGTCAATTAATTTAATAATGTATTAATATAATATACCGAATACCACGGGTACCATTGGCGTGTTCGGTATAGCGAGGTTGAACTGTACAACTTATGTACCTCAAAGCCCAGCTCTTCCAACATGTTCATGCTGTGGCTCTGAATATTCAATAAACTTGATAATTTATCATGCAATAAAAGAAAAAATATTAATATAATCTGTTTTATTTTAATTAAAACTTGGACGATGTTTTTGGGGAATCAATTTACATCTTCTTCAACCCTTTCAACACTACATACCTGTATAGTGGTATTGAGAAAGAGTGTAGATCCATATGAACCGGCTCGTGACGAACCATCTCATTAGGATCTGCACTTTTTGCAAGTAATTTTCATAGTTTTGAGAACAAATACACCCCCTTTGTTGGATTGGTTGCAAATGTAACTCGTCAAAATCCATTCCAGTTACTTAGGGCTGCAAGGGTTAAATTGGCAAGTACCCTGGACAGGAAAGAGTCGCTAGCAACTGATTCTTGGCACTGGACGTCTGGTGGGTAAATTTGGCCGGCCAAATAGCTGTCTAATGCCGCCGGATCGTATGTTTCAGATCTTGATGTCATACAATTACTGAAATAGGAGCAATGCCGTTAGCATAGGTGTCTCATACAGCCGCAGATCTTGCTCTCATATAATTGTTGAAATGTCTAATGCCGCCGGATCGTATGTTTCTGATCTTGATATAATATAATTATTACTGACATAGCAAAAATGTCGTTGGCAGAGCTGTCTCATGACGCTGCGGATCTCGCTCTCATTTAATTGCTGAAATGGGACAAATGTCGTTGGCATAGGTGTCCAATGCCGCCGCGGGTAGTATGTTGCTGACATTGATGTCATATAATTGCTGAAATGGGAAACATGTCGTTGGCATAGCTGTCTAATACCACTGCGGGTAGTATGTTGCTGACATTGAATTCATATAATTGCTGAAATGGGAAACGTGTCGTTGGCATAGCTGTCTAATGCCACCGCGGTTCTTGCTCTCATATAATTGCTGAAATGAGACAAATGTCGTTGGAATAGGTGTCTAATGCCACTGCGGGTTGCATGTCGCTGACATTGATGTCATATAATTGCTGAAATGAGACAAATGTTGTTGGCATAGGTGTCTAATGACACTGTGGGTAGCATGTCGCCGACATTGATGTCATATAATTGCTGAAATGAGACAAATGCCGTTGGCATAGGAGCCTAATGCCATTGCGGGTAGCATGTCGCCGACATTGATGTCATATAATTGCTGAAATTGGACAAATGTCGTTGGCATAGGTGTCAAATGCCGCCGGATCGTATGTTTCTTATCTTGATGTCATAGAATTACAGAAATGGGGAATTGTCGTTGGTATAGCTGTCTAATTCCGCCGTATCGTGTGTTGCTAATCTTGATGCCATACACGCGATGAAATGTGGCAGTTCCTGGAGAAATTTGGCTTCTGGGTTTGGCGACCAGTGTAGACCCAGATCAGGATCTGCACTGCTCCATATTCCACCAGTTAAACAATGCAGCCTAGCTGTCTAATGCCGTCTAATGCCGTCTGATCGTATATTGATGGCATACGATTGCTGAAATGTGAAAATTCTAGGTATTATTGTTTATGTTCTGAATAATGAGTGAGTGAGTGAATAGGGTTTAACGTCCGCTTTTCTGACATAGAGGTACAAGCCTCAGGGAGTCTACACGCAGACGGGTCAACGGGGTCGAGTCCCGTATCCACCTGTCCAAGGGGGGTAAATCCCAACTTCAGAACTCAATATTTACAATCAAAATATATATTCAGTCCTGAAATTAGAACAACCTGATCTGGTGCCAGGCCCTCGCCACACCAGCATCATTTATCCCATCCCCTAAAAGTAATAGGATTAGCGCTAATCTTACTTTTATATATGGGGCATAGCCCGACTCGACTCTCACATACAAGAAAGCCAAAAATGCACATGAGGGCCAAATCCGGTATAGTGGGTTCCGGAAAGTATGAACCCAATCGTTAAGCCAGTTTAGTCGCCTTTTACGACAAGCAATGGCTACTGCAGCACTATTCTCAGGATCAGTTGATCCCGCCCCGGTGCCTGCACGGGGCTATGTTCTGAATAAATCATTCACACTAATATTTTTATGACTGTCCTATGGAAGCGTCTGGTGCCATTGCTATAATATTAGTATCTCCTAATTAGGAGATACTAAGTTCAAATTAGGAGATATTATCTCATAATTAGGACTTAGTAACTTCTAATTATGACTTAGTATCTCCAAATTAGGACTTAGTATATCTCCTAATTAGGACTTACGATGCTAGAAAATGTTTAGGAGATACAAAGTCCTAATTAGGAGATAATAAGTCCTAATTAGGAGATAGTAAGTCCTAATTAGGAGATACTAACTCCTAATTATGAGATACTAACTCCTAATTAAGAGATAATATATCCTAATTAGGAGTTACTATCTCCTAATTAGGATGTGTTATCTTCCCAATTAGGAGATAAATATATTTTAGCATTGGCACCAGGACTCTTCCATACTGTTCTTCTCGCAAAAAACGTGATTTTCTAATGCTACGAATCTACAATATTTACACTGTCCTTACATTCATAATCAAGGTGCATGATCACGTGGTTACAACAACAACAAAGGCTGAAAGTGTTGAAAGCCCACTCCAAAGTAAGTATTATTTGATATTTTCCTTAATATGCAACAGATTTTGATGAAATATGGTGCAGCAAACGCATTTCATGAACTGCATTTGGCGGTCCAGGGAGTTCGGCACAGACTTATTTTGTTTTTGCGAAAAATCGATTTCCGTGTATTCGCAAATACGACAGAAGTTTGGGCGAAAATACAGAGACTACCAAATGCAGCTTAACAAGACGCGTTTGATGTGCCATATTTCATCAAAATCCCTTATGTAATAAGGACAATATGAAAGAACAGTACTTTGAATCAGATGGATTCTGGAAACTTCAGTACTTGTTGTTGTTGTTAGTACCACGTGATCATACACCTTGCTAATGGAAACCCATTCAGCGTGCATCTATTGCGTTTATATCCCAGTACATTACATTAGCCCCACGTGACGTCGGGCGACGTTGATTCGTTAAAGTTTCTTTGCCGTCATTACAATACATAGAGAATAGTAGGTTAGTGCCGTGAATGGGAAAAAATATCTGGCGAGGCTTAGGAAACTGGATGGGCGAGGGCTTAGGAAACTGGATGGGCGAGGCTCTGCCGAGCCTATCCGGTTTCCGTGCCGAGCCAGATATTGTTTTGCCATGCACGGCACTAACCTACTATTCTATTTATCCCGTCAACATTCTAAAACAGCATTTAAATAAACTTAATTTAGTTAATTTAGCCTTCAAAAGTTAGAACCGAGTTAAAACCGAATTACATCAAACACTCATTGGCGCACAGAACATAGTTGGATGAAGTATGGTTGTAAAATCCCTTAATCAACAGTCATAACATAACATATTTTGATCAATAATTGTTTTAGACTTTAGGAACTTTACACATCAAAATATTTCACGAACAATCTTAAAATGTTACAACGATTTTGTTTCTGTTCTTTTCACCATTCGTGAATCATGGAAATGAAAAAACAACAAGATGGCAGCTTTACGATTTAATCTTATTTATAATGACGACCATCCATCCCGAATTAACCATTAAAACGAGTAGTTCAGGCAGGTTCAACAGATGAATGTTCTATTGATACTGTATATTTTGTCACCGACAATGTGAAATTACTGCTTCTTTTCAACGAAATACACTCTCAAAATTCACAAGACCCATCCATTTCCATTTGGGGCAGATTCTGCAACGATTGCGATCTGTCCAGAATCAAAATCAACAACACAAGAGCCGAGCCCATCCGGTTTCCGTGCCGAGCCAGATATTGTTTTGCCATGCACGGCACTAACCTACTATTCTATTTATCCCGTCAACATTCTAAAACAGCATTTAAATAAACTTAATTTAGTTAATTTAGCCTTCAAAAGTTAGAACCGAGTTAAAACCGAATTACATCAAACACTCATTGGCGCACAGAACATAGTTGGATGAAGTATGGTTGTAAAATCCCTTAATCAACAGTCATAACAGTATTTTGATCAATAATTGTTTTAGACTTTAGGAACTTTACACATCAAAATATTTCACGAACAATCTTAAAATGTTACAACGATTTTGTTTCTGTTCTTTTCACCATTCGTGAATCATGGAAATGAAAAAACAACAAGATGGCAGCTTTACGATTTAATCTTATTTATAATGACGACCATCCATCCCGAATTAACCATTAAAACGAGTAGTTCAGGCAGGTTCAACAGATGAATGTTCTATTGATACTGTATATTTTGTCACCGACAATGTGAAATTACTGCTTCTTTTCAACGAAATACACTCTCAAAATTCACAAGACCCATCCATTTCCATTTGGGGCAGATTCTGCAACGATTGCGATCTGTCCAGAATCAAAATCAACAACACAAACACCATTTTGTTTCGTTTATTTCTTTACCTGACTGAAATCAGTGAGAGCAGCCATTTTTATTTTAAATGACGTAGTAGACTTATTGACGTAAATATAAGTATGACGTGTCATGTCTGAATGACGCACTGAATGGGCAGAGAGCAAACACAATTGGAAATTGAGGGTCGTAATGAAAATTGATTTGAGATTCAGAAAATGGCATGAACTTAATTTTATTTTCTGGCGATATGGTTTTTTATTTGCCAAATTTAACCCTCACACTGTAAACAGTTCCATTTCTATCAGACTATTCAGTCAACTCAAGAAGTAGCTGGAAAAAGTAGTCACCAACACGAATGACGCATATGAATTGTGATTAGGTCGTATTGACAGGATATCAAATATGTTTCACGACACCTTGTTTCACGGCACATAGGCACTGCGTTGACGGGATAAATAACGTTCATCGTCGTTGTCAATAACGTCACGATATTGACCGGCAACGTTGCTGTTCCGGCAATTGCGACAAAATGATGTAAAACAAAATGATTCTTAATTGTAACGCCATATTTGCTAATTTACATTTTTTAATCTATCAGAAAATGCAGTGTAAATATAAGTAATAACACCATGGGCTGTTGTGTTTACTGGGGTTAAAATACATTTGGTCTGTTCGGACTCCACGCACTTTAAAGTGCGTGGAGTCCGAACAGACCAAATGTATTTTGAACCCCAGTAAATGCAAGAGCCCATGGTTATATTCCTTAATACATGTACTCATATAAATCATGTATACATAATTTACAACATGATCGGCTGTTGGTGCTAATAATGCGTCTGCATTATTTCAGTTTGCAGTTATGTACTTCTTAGTCTTACCATGCTTACTAAGTACAACTACGCCCCTGGACCCCTTACAGAGTTCGGTTACATCACATCCACGGAACATGCTTTGATTTCTAGAAGCCAAATGCTGCATTTTGGGCATGTTTGGACAACAACTAATTCCTGGGCAAACAGTTTTGAGCAAATTTAAGAAGCGTATTTATGAAAATTGGCATATTGCAATACGCTTAGCGTCTCTTGACTGTGCTTTTTTAGTAGGGCATTTGAATATAATGTCTGCTCATTCAGGCCCTGAAAATGGCTATTACAAACCTCATGTATGTAAAGATAAACGTTTGCTAAAAAAAAAAGGGTGTTTGCACGAACCAATCGAATCTCCCCACACGATGGCCATGCCAACGCAACTGCCCATTGTTTCATTCCTTAACCCTTTGAACCCAAAAACTTACGGAGCCCCGCAGGGGACGTAGAATTATTTTTTTATTCATTCATTCCCACGAAATAACAATTCATTCCCTCAATTTAACAATTCGTTCCCACGAATTAACAATTCGTTCCCTCAGTTGAACAATTCGTTCATACGAAATAACAATTTGTTCCCACAATTGTTATATCGTGGGAACGAGTCATTTTGTGGGACAAATTATTAATTCGAGGGAACGAATTGTTATATCGTGGGAATGAATTGTTAATTCAAGGGAACGAATGAGGGAACAAATTGTTATTTCGTGGGAACGAATTATTAAAATAAATCCATGTCCACTGCGGGGCTCCGTAAAAACCGGCTAAAACGGTTTATGCAATCAGTGCAGATACAGATGTGCCGGCTCGTAACGAACCGTCTCATCAGGATCTGCAATTTTTTAAAGTAAGTTTCATATATTTGAGAACAAAACACCCCCTTTCATAAATGGACTAGTCTGAAAACCATTTTGACACGGCTGGATTGGTTTCAAAATTAACATATCAAACTCCATTCCAGTTACTTAGGGGTGAAAGGGTTAAATACACTTACGCAACAGGCAGTCCATCTAAGAAAGTATCGAAGTAGTCCATCGTACATGAAGAAAATGTCCAGTGCTGGTCCTTGTTAAAGGAGGGATCGTCCGTTGTTGTGCTACTGACCGCGGCCGTAATGTATCCTTTCTCCGGACAGGCGTTTTCGTCGCTGTCGTGATGCGACCCCAGGCTGGAGATGTGGCATACCATGTTAGTGTACAGTGAAACCTCTCTAAACCGGACACATATCTGTGTTCTTATTTTTGATGGGTTTCATGGGTAATAAAGGTTCATGCCCACTCAGTAGGCACAAACTGTTCTGTATAGGAATTAAATAAATATATAACTGTGTCACTATTCCACCAGTTCTAAAACCGCTTGTAACAATAACACATTAAAAAAAATGGAAAGGTTTGAATATTTTAATTAGCTGAAATATGCGTGTTCCACTATGAGGTCATACAGAACAATTATTTTTATATTTATTTATATTAAGTGTAAGTGATTTTTTTATCATTCTTTTATTACATGAACTTGATAACTTATGATGAAAAAAAAAGAAAAATGTAAAAAACAAGATTTTTAATTTATTTTTTATTGGGATTTTCAAACTTGCATAACTTTTGACCAGATTATAATTTTTGCATGGGGTTTTCTGCATGTCGTTGGTATTGTCATTTTCTACCAGTTTACAAAAATATATATTTCTATTCATATGACCTTTAAAGAGACCACTCTATGCACAAATTGGACTTTCCATACTTTTTTGACGGCACAGCTTCGTGGAATTATTACGCAGAGTCTGATCAGGATTTGTACCTTTCGCCATTCCATCAAGGGAGCACCTATAAGTGTGATATTGGATCAGGATCTTCATTGATCACAAATCCAATAAGCGCCATTGCTCCAGACATCTGCGTAATTTCATAAGGTATTTCGAAGGTACAAAATCACTGGGTGTGTCTCCTATTACCTGTGGCTGAGCTCACGAGCACCGACACTGGCCATGAATGCGGCACAGCTGCCTTCAATAATGGACACTGCGTTCTCCTTACACATGACACTTACGTACGCCAAGCCTGAAACAAAATAATGAGCAATGACAAACCTGCCTTCATTAATAAAAGATCGTCGTCTCGTTACACAGGGCACATATGTACAAGGGACGAGGAAGGAAATAATGATGGAATCGAAGCTGCCTTCATCAACAGACATCACCGTCTCTAAACAGGGCACATATGTACGCGATAACTGAAATAAAATTATAATACCGGAATCAAACATGCCTTCATTAATAAACATCACCGTCTAGTTGCCCTGGACACAAATGTACGCCAGACATGAAAAGCAATAATGGTGGAATCAACCCTGCCTTCATAAATAAACATCGCCGTCTAGTTACCAAGGATACAAATGTACGCCAGACCTGAAAGGTAATAATAGTGGAATCAACCCTGCCTTCATAAATAAACATCGCCGTCTAGTTACCAAGGATACAAATGTACGCCAGACATGAAAGGCAATAATGGTGGAATCAAACCTGCCTTCATTAATAAACATCGCAACCTCGTTGCACACGACACATATGTACGCCAGACATGGAAAGAAATAGTGGTGGAATTAAATATATCTTCATTAATAAACATCGACGTCTGATTACATAGGACACATATCTTTGACAGACCTGACACTAAATAATAGTGGCACCACACATGTCTTCATTAACATGATTAATAAACATCGCCATCTCGTTACATAGCCTAGGGCACACATGTACGCGAGACCTCGAAAGAACTAATGATGGAATGAAGCCTGTCTTCATTACTATAAATCGCCGTCTCACGTACACAGGACACATATGTCTCCAGACGTGGAACGAAATATTCGTGGAATCAAACCTGTTTTCATTAATAAACATTTCGCCGCCCAGTTGCACAGGACATATACTTTATGTATGCAATACCTACATGGGAATTATGATAGAATGAAGCATGTTTTCATTAATAAACATTCTGCCGTCTAGTTGTACAGGACATATACTTTATGTATGTAATACCTACATGGGAATTATGATAGAATGAAGCATGTTTTCATTAATAAACATTCCGCCATCTAGTTGTACAGGACATATACTTTATGTATGCAATACCTACATGGGAATTATGATAGAATGAAGCATGTTTTCATTAATAAACATTCTGCCGTCTAGTTGTACAGGACATATACTTTATGTATGTAATACCTACATGGGAATTATGATAGAATGAAGCATGTTTTCATTAATAAACATTCCGCCGTCTAGTTGTACAGGACTATACTTTATGTATGCAATACCTACATGGGAATTATGATAGAATGAAGCATGTTTTCATTAATAAACATTCCGCCGTCTAGTTGTACAGGACATATACTTTATGTATGCAATACCTACATGGGAATTATGATAGAATGAAGCATGTTTTCATTAATAAACATTCCGCCGTCTAGTTGTACAGGACATATACTTTATGTACGCGATACCTACACGGGAATTATGATAGAATGAAACCTGTTTTCATTAATAAACATTCTGCCGTCTAGTTGCACAGGACACATACTTTATGTACGCGATACCTAGAAAGACATTATGATAAAATGAAGCCTGTTTTCATTAATTAATATACATCGCCGTCTCACTACATGTACACAGGACACCAGACATGGAAGGAATGTTTTCCCATTCACGGCACTAACTTACTATTCTCCATCTATTTTCCTTATTTCTGAACCAAAGTATATGTTGTGACCATTCATTTGAACCGTCTCGGCGAGACGGTTCAAATGAGGGGTCACAACATATACTTTTGATGCGAAATAAAGAAATTCTTCAGCCTTGCCGGATATTTTTTCCCATTGACGGCACTAACCTACTATTCTCTATGTACGCGATATCTACACGGGAATTATGATAGAATATTTTCATTAATATACATCGCCGTCTCACTACATGTACACAGGACACCAGACATGAAAGGAAATAATGGCGAAATCAAACCTATTATTCTCTATCTATTTTCCTTATTTCTGAACCAAAGTATATGTTGTGACCATTCATTTGAACCGTCTCGGCGAGACGGTTCAAATGAGGGGTCACAACATATACTTTTGATGAGAAATAAAGAAATTCTTCAGCCTTGCCGGATATTTTTTCCCATTGACGGCACTAACCTACTATTCTCCATGTACGCGATATCTACAAGGGAATTATGATAGAATGTTTTCATTAATATACATCACCGTCTCACTACATGTACACATATGAACGCCAGACCTGAAAGGAAATAATGGTGAAATCAAACCTGCCTTGATTAATAAACATTGCCGTCTCGTTGCACACGACACATACAATGTACAGGTATAGTCACCAGACCTGAAACAAAAATAATGGTGGAATCAAACCTGTCGTCATTAAAATGCCTTGGCGTGGCCTTGTGGATAAATCATCGACCTCACAACTGGGAGTTCGAGGGTTCTGTACTTTGCTCGGGCTGGTGTGGTGAGTAGGGAGCCCCGCAGGGGACGTAGAATTCTTTTTTATTAATTCGTTCCCACGAATTGTTTTGCCGAACAGCTGCGCTCGCAACACCTTTGATCTCCATTGAAGCTGTTTGATGTTATTTCGAGGGAACGAATTGTTATTTCGTGGGAACGAAATGTTAAATTGAGGGAACAAATTGTTATTTTGTGGGAACGAATTGTTAAATTTAGGGAACAAATTGTTATTTTGTGGGAACGAATTGTTAATTCGAGGGAACAAATTGTTATATCGTGGGAACGAATTGCTAATTCGAGGGAACGACTTGTTAAATTGAGGGAACAAATTGTTATTTCATGGGAACGAATTAATAAAACAAAAACATCCATGTCCCCTGCGAGGCTCCGTAGGTGAGCGACGTGTATCACATATAAGTTTTGGTTACATTTTCAAAATGTTTTGAGAAAGACCATGTAGTCGAAAATTCAATAACTAGATTATTTAAATTTATACCGCAACCATTGCTCCATGTAGCATAATAAAGGGGGTTGAATAAATGCTGTTTATATCTGAAGTAACCTAATATACGTGAAGTAGCCTAATATACATGAAGTGCCGTTTTTGCCTTTATTTTTTCACCTTTGACCCCTAATCGCAGCCTCTGATTGGTCAGTCTCAACAGAAAATTCAAGATGGCGGCGAATTTTAAAATCGAAATAGCTGTCTGTTCAGTCGAATGTTGTCCATTTTTACAGTATATGTGACGTAACCAGCGACATGGATATGTCCATAATTATGATTTCAATGCTTATTATAACAACTGTGTAGTCTAAAACCAGACAATATTGAAGCTCATCGTAAATAAATCGGAAATTTAATCAGATACAATACCGAATCTACCTAGCGTGGACGCCGCCATTTTGCTTTGAATGAAATCGCTAGATTTGTGACGTATGGCGAGGGAATGACGTCAAAACATGACGTCACGCACCTTCAAACAATTAAGTTTAGTATGCGGTATAAATTAAATACATGATTAGTGCCGTCGAATATAAAATATATTCGGATATATTTTATATTCGACAGCACTAACCATGTATTTACTATATATCCGCCGTGGAAGTGTAATAAATAGGATATTCCATCGTACACATTTAAACAGTGGAAATAATATACGAGCGTGCGTCGGGAGTCTGTGCTACGCTCGTAGTCTGCGCTACGCTCACTCGTTGCTTACACGGTATATGTCAACTATGCTAGTGTAAAAGCGCTCCTTTACTATTCATTCAGTAATAATGTGTTGTCTGTACAATAAAACAAAATACTAATATCAATAAAATACTGAATAAATACAAACCCGCCCATCCCATAAAATCTCACTTACCTGCTACAGATGTACTCCCGTTATTGGTTAGGTCGAGTCTGTAAGAAGACATATTTAGGAATAAAACCATCGGCTGTTGCGTTTAATGTAGTAAACATGAAGAACATTTGCTCTGTTTAAAGTGCGTGGAATCATCGCAAACTTTAAACAAACCAAATATTTTTCATACAATAGTAAACGCGACTGCCATGGTTTTAAAACTGATATGTACATGGTTGCATTTTCAGATAGTTTCAAAATTAAAGGTAAATGCCCACTCAGTAGGCACAAACTGTCCTTTACAGGAATTAAGTAAGTGTATACTTGTGTCATTATTCAACCAGTTCTAAAAATTACGAGTGCCCGTTATCATGGTTATGCAGATATAATCATTTAGTAATATTTTTTTACTGATAGTGCCTCGCGGTTGTATCGGGCTATATTCATATGCAAATGAGGCATGATATTTTGTAATTATTTATACTACTTAAATGCGTCACCTGAAACAAATATATTGTCGACAGATTATAAAGTATGATCATTGCATAACAAACAAGAGGGCCATGATGACCCTAATTCGCTCACCTGACTCCATGAACACCAGAGGAGAATGTGACATTGAGTTCATGTGTTTTTAAAAAAATTGTGCTATTTTTAGATGGCGGTAATCTTGGATTAAGCGATGACTCTCATTTTACCAAATCTGAAAATGCTTCACCCAAGGATCTTAACTTACTATGAAGTTTGGCCAGCATCGGCCATGTGGTTCCTGAGAAAAAGACGTTCAAAATCTCGAATAAATGGACCTTTTGGAGGCGATCATGGATGACATAATCATCAGATTCTGACAAATATTGACCAGAGCAATCACCTCATCGATACCTTCAATTTGATATATGACATGAGCATATTTGGTCAAAAATAAAATTTGACACCACGGGCCACGACCATTTTTGACCCCGGGGTCACCATTTTAACATCTTTGAAAGAGCATTCTACGTCGATCATTCCTACCAAGTTCTGCCGAAATCCGGCTGGCGGTTCATGAGAAGATTTTTTAAGAATTTGTTATTTTTAGACGGCGGCCATCTTGGATTAGCGACGACCTCCGTTTTAACAAATCTGAAAAGGCTTCACCCATGGACCAAAACTATGAAGTTTGGCCACCATGGGCCAAGCGGTTCGTGTGAAGAAGAATTTTGAAATCTCTAATAAAAGAACAACCTTTTGACCTTTCGGCGGCCATCTTGGATGACATGACTTCCAATTTCGACAAAAAATGTACCGGAGCGATCGCGTTTTTGATACCTTCGATTTGATATAGACATGACCATATTCGGTCAAAAATAAAATTTGAACCCAATTTGATCCCATGGGCCACGCCCATTTTTGACCCTGGGGTCACCATTTTAACAACTTTGAAAGAGCATTGTACATCAATCATTCCTACCTAGTTTCGTCGAAATCCGGCTGGCGGTTCATGAGAAGAAGATTTTTTAAGAATTTGTGCTATTTTTAGATGGCGGCCATCTTGGATTAGCGACGACCTCCGTTTTAACAAATCTGAAAATGCTTCACCCATGGACCATAACTGTGAAGTTTTGCCACCATGGGTCAAGTGGTTCGTGTGAAGAAGAATTTTGAAATCTCTAATAAAAGAACGACCTTTTGACCTTTCGGCGACCATCTTGGATGACTTGACCATCCAATTTTGACAAAAAAATGCACCAGATCGATCGCCTATTTGATACCTTCGATTTGATATAGACATGACCATATTCGGTCAAAAATAAAATTTGACCCCAATTTGACCCCACGGGCCACGCCCATTTTTGACCCCGGGGTCACCATTTTAACATCTTTGAAAGAGCATTGTACATCGATCATTCCTACCAAGTTTTGTCAAAATTCGGTTGGCGGTTCTTGAGAAGAAGATTTTTGAAGAATTTGTGCTATTTTTAGACGGCTGCCATTTTGGATTACATAATGACGTCATTTTAACAATTTTGTAATCCCCCTACCTAAGGACCATGACCATGAAGTTTGGTGACTATAGGCCCAATGGTTACCGAGGAGAAGACGTTTGAAAATGTTCACGGACGACGGACGACGACGGACGACGACGAACGACGGACACATTGCGGTAACAATAGCTCACATGAGCTTCGCTCAGGTGAGCTAAAAATAAATACAGAGACTAAATAGTAATGTCCGTTAACATTTTAAGGAAACACGGTATCACCCCTGATATCAGTGTGGAAGGTTACGTCTGATATAAAATGTATAATAATGCCAAGCCATACATGTTAATTTTGCCAGAAAATGTATCATATAATGTATCTGATATAAAGAACATTTTGTGCCTACTGATTGGGCATGTACCTTTAACAATATTGTTGTTTTACATAAATTTGTCGCAATCCACAGAGAACAACGATGTTACTGGCCAATAGCTTGACGTTATTGACAACGACGATGAAGTCATGTATTTTAATGACGTCAAACAAACTTTAACGGATCAACAACGTCGCGCGACGTCACATGGGATTAATGTAATCAAGGTGCATGATCACGTGGTTACAGAACATTAGAACAGAACATAATCTTTATTTGAAAAGACTCCCAGACCGACCACCTAGCAAACGCGTATTCATGAGCTGCATTTGGTGGTCCCGGGAATTCGGCACATACTTATGCCGTTTTCGCGAAGATGATCATACACCTTGGTAATGTACTGGGCAATACTTTGAATGTGCGCTACCGTTATGAATCTAAGACAGAGTTGGCTAAATATTCATACTTAAAGGTCATATGAATAGAACAAATAACTTTTACAATATATTTTGCAAAGTGGTAGATGACAATACAAAGAACATGCAGAAAACCCCATGCAACAATTATAATCCGATCAAAATTATGCAAGTTTTCATATAAACTACATTTTATGCATTTTTTTTAAAATCACAATAAAGTTTTATTATTTTTTTATATTTTTCATAATTATGTCATAAAAAATTATTAAATTCATTCAATAAACTAATAAAAAAAAAATCAATTAAGACTTACCGGTAATATAAATAAATATAAAAAATAATTGTTCATTGATGATGTCATAATGGAACAAGCATGTTTCAGCAAAAATTAAATTAACATGTCTAAACCGTTGTTACAGTAGCTTTTTTAATGTTTATATGCGGTTTCCAGCATTTATTTCATATTATCAAATGTTGTTCAATGACATTTAACAAGGGCCTGAGAAACATCGTCAGAGTCTACACTTACCAAAACGTATCAGGTCATTCGCTATGCATTGACATACTATAAACTGACTGATAGCACGGTGACGTATACACCATTGACTAGATTTGCATATACAAGTAACAACTATTTTGGTCGAACGGTGTCACGTGACGTTACCGAATAACGTCAATGTAATACATAACTCAAAGTATGTATGTCCGCGATCTGTAGCAGCAGAGGGGGGGGGGGCGAATTCACCTCCCCCAGTGGGGTAACCGCGGGCGCCGTGTGGCAAACCGTGCCCCCTTGCCGGGGACAAGACGAGGCCAGTGGGGGCGAATGCATCAGGTTTGTGAACAGCTGAGTATTTCGCTAATCGATATACAAGCAGTATTGCACAACACTACCTACTAGTAGTGTTTATATATATCTTCCAAGTTTATGTTTCGCAAATGACTTGGTGGTCGTGTGGGCTAAGGCGCTGTGCTACGGAAACACATATCGGCTCGACCAAAATCGTTTTAAATTTGTAAATTACAAAAATAAGATGGCCGATCGGAAACAAAATTGCCGACCGGTTCCCAAGGTAAACAACAGCCGTTTAGCCGTTTAGCTGAGCCAGAAATCAGCCGAATGATAACGAGCGGTCGTGTAATGACAACTTCCGGCCGCCATTCAACTGCGACAGAAACCAGCAGAATGTCGATATAACAAGCGGTGGTGTAGAAGTTCTCTGAGGATGCTTTTGTTCCCAGCATATGTGTCTTTGCTGCGGATGTCCTCTTTCTAAGCATATCCCATTTATTATCGTTCAAAATTTCATTAGCCTGGGTAGGTGCTAATTTGTTTGTATCAGGAAGTATTATATGAGCGCACTGGATTAACAAGGGATACGTATGGTGGCGGGTGGGGGACATGTCTGAGCGAAAATCACAGATGTGTACTTGGACGGAGCAACTACACTCTACCATCAGTGGGCTGGGCCTCCTTTTAGACACACCAGTACTAGTAGGTATACCCGAAGATAATGAAAGCAGGCTCTCTGGTGACCTTTTGTGAAAAAGTAGGAAAAAAAGTAGGATTTTTTTTCGCAAAAAGTAGGAAAAAAGTAGGAATTTATGATAAAAAAGTAGGAACATTTGTTCATATTTTCTTACCTATGACTTTTACTTTGAACATTTCTTGTACTCACGTTACCCGGAACATGGTGTTTCAGTGATGTCTTCTTGTTGTGGCCTTGTGTCTTCAACATTACTGATGCTGCCAGTCTGAAAAAAAAATAAATATATTCTTTGAACTACCGTAACATTTTACAGCAATATGGACACCAACTAAGAGCATGCCTCTTATGGTTTTCAACCAGCATATCAGCATGTATGAGCAGGCGCGGATAAAGAAATAATTGCAGGGGGGTGGAGTCTGTAATTAAAATTTGGCGTACCTGACCTCCGCGCGCGCGAAATCGTAAGGTTGGTGGGGGGGGGGGGGGGGGGTGGGGGGGGGTCTGGGGGTCCTCACCCAGGAAATTTTTAAATGCCAGATCGCCGCAGATGCGATTTCCTGACATCTAGGCCATGAAAAAAGTCATCCAACTATTTCAGTATTGTAGATTTTCTTCTTTTTTTTCTTTTTTTTGCTGGGAGCATGGGGGGTCCGGACCCCCCCCCACCCCCCTGTATCCGCGCCTGATGAGGTTATGAGGTCTGATCTCAGTGTACACTGTTTGGCATGCCATTACACGGCGCTAAGATAAGGGTCTGGCAAGCAGTATCGAGTCTGATCAAACTACACATGTGTACGCTCAGCTGGATGGAAAAGCTATAAGGTCCATTTTCTCAGTTGATGGCCCAATTTACTTAATATACTAATGTGTCGCCTATGAAGACTAGAAATATATCAATGTGCCGTGTATTTAAAGGACAAAATACATTTCCCATAGACTATCATGTATTTTCATATTTTGTTTTTAATTTATACCAAGGGGACTGACTGTGCAAGGTAAGCTTCAGAAATGTAGTTGCAACTGCTGAATGAGCTATCACGTCTTGTTCGGCTCATCCATTCATGAGATGTGCCAGTCCCTCCTAAACATGGATTTTCAATCGATGTCAATGGCGATGTCATATGAAAAGTGACGCAAAATGCCAACATCAAGTTCAAACATGTGATTATAAACTACTTCAGAAAACTTCAATGTAAAAAAGTATTTTAAATTGCATAAATTGATTGCCCATTTAACTTGGTTGTTTAATTCAAATCAAGTTAGTATTGAAACAGCAGCAGTTTGAAATACATGCACGTCTATTTGAAATATAATTTGTTCCTCAATATACTGAATCAAAATTCCCAATGCAACACTCGTATAAACATCACAGTGTTTACCTTTTACACACAGATTTTAATTCCTAATTAGAAAGTATACAATACAATATACAATATTATGTATTAGCATTCAACATTAAACATGTACAATGTTTTTCGCTATAAATATAAATAGTAAAAGAGTGAAATCGTTTAAAGATGTATCAAAATAGTATAACCATTGTCTGAAGTTAGCAGTGTCGAGCGTTATAAGTAGCCAGGGACGGCATGCATCACTGTATTTGTATAGAATGTGTGCAAGTGACGTCGTAGGTTGGCAGAAGTCCCAGAGCAGGTGCAAAGGAGCGTTCTCACTATCCTAATCTGGTGCCTGATGCTGTGGCACACAGGGAAAATGCCATCCCCTTTAACTTATCATTTATGAGAAGCAGGGGCTACTGCAGCACAATTGTTTGGATCAGTTAATCTGGCACATAAATGTTCAAAGAAAAGGCTGTACCTGGGGGTAAAATCACTTAGCAAGAGTATATTACAACACTCACCTGAGAATACTGTATGCTGTTCCGAACTGGCAGGCATCTGAGGTATCACAAACATCAAGGCCACAAGAAGAAGACACCCGAGAGCACTCTATATAACATGCATGGCTTTTTTCTGTAAATAAATCTCATAACAGATCAGAACAGCATAGTTTTTTGTTTTTTTTAGCTTTTCAAATGAAAAAGTAGGAAAAAGTAGGAATTTTGGGAATTTTGATGAAATAGTAGGAAAAAGTAGGAATAAAAAAAAAGTAGGAAAAAGTAGGAACGCTTGAAAGCCTGTGAAAGGTAACAACAATTGCCAGTGGCTCATTATAGGCTCCACAGAGTTCTGCGGTAGGAGCTGTGAGTATTGTAAGGTACATCTCGCTAGGCTGTGGAAAGGTCCAGGAACGCAGCCGTGTACTGGGTGTGGCAAATGTGTCACAGAGGGCCCCATACTGTCCGTGTTGTTCCGTCGGCGCCACCTTACGAAGCATAAAACTTTCAGGCAAGATATCTTTTTTCCCTATCGAATTCCAAGTACACCAGGCTGAGCGACGGTGTGACCCCTTGGCTAGCGAGGAGTCTGGGAGGCTCGGCTGTCCCCAAATAGCTGGTGCATTCGTTTTTTCCCCGGAAAGAGGAGTGGGGCCGCAGCGTGCCGCACGGCGCCCGCGGTTATCCCACTGGGGGAGGTGCATTCGCCCCCCCCCCACCCCCGGTGCTTCTGTTCTACGAAAATCATGCTATAATGAGTGCTGTTACCCATCCATCAGCATAAAACGTTACCTGATAATTATAATTCAATGCTAGTAGCTTTTGATATCCAGTTTTCCTGAGGCTTGGCTCGGAAACAGTATGAATTCCTCGGCGAGCCTCAGAATTCCTACACGTTTCAGAACATTGCATGATAAACCTATTTTCAAAAGACGCACACCAGCTGTCGCTGACGTTTCAATGGTTAAACAACTTTGCATGCAATTTCCGAGAACATCTGGCTGGTATCATTTGGCTTAAGGTTAGTGTACCCTTCTTGTGGCCCCATGTAAAGTCAATGGATCTGTAATAAAAAATACACTCATAAACCCATACTTACTTACACCAACAAACCATATATATGAAAATTAATATCTTTTTAGCAACCTTACTGGCATACTTACCGGCGATGTCAGCATCATATCGGCGAATTAAACACCTTGCATATTACGGTAATTAAATACCATTTCGGCGAACGAAACATCTTACCGGAGAATTAAACATCTTACCAGCGAATTACCGGATAATTAAATATTTTACCGGCAAATGAAACATCTTACCGGCGGATTGAACGTCTTGCCGGCGAAAACATTATCTTACTGCTGTATTGTCGGCGAATTAAACACCTTACCGTCGAATTAAACATATTACTGTCGAATTACCCGCGGATTACCGGCGAATAAAACATCTTACCAGCGACATAAACACCTTATCGGCGAATTAAACATCTTACCTAGTAGTATATAGGGAGTCAAAATAATACCACCTAACGGTGGTATCATTTTCACCCCTATATACTACCACCACCACCCCCGATAAAACACCGTTTCGTCCAATAGCACAGACTGGTCACCAACACAAAAAACGTGACAATTGGTGTCATAAATACATCACGTTTTTTCCAATTGAACAGATAAAACTATAGTAATAAAAAGGATTTGTTTTCGTCTCGTTGTCATAAATACCTCATGTTCATGTAACGTGCAATTGAACTGATAACACTATAGTAATAAAAAGGATTTATTTTCATCCCGTTGTCATATTTATTTTTCAACACGGCATTTTCCTCCTCCACTATAGCTAATTTATTTCTACGATATTGAAAAATTATTAATAATTTGTAAAAATAAAAAAAAAAAACCCGTGGCAATTGGTGTCATAATACATCATGTGTTTTCACTGCCAATTGAACAGATAAACCCCATAGGTTATAACAAAACATTATAACAAATCATATTTACAAAATGGATAAAGTAATAGAATGGGAAGTGGAATTTTGTAATGACCTTGTTGACGAATGTTACTATAAAATGAAATCATTATGTAAAATAGATTACATGAAATATCAGCGTAATTTATTACGCGCCGATAAAAGAGTTGCATTTTCAATATTATCCCGAAAATTATGTAGAAATTATAAGAGC
Source organism: Conchocele bisecta (assembly GCA_029237695.1). Classification (NCBI taxonomy): domain Eukaryota; kingdom Metazoa; phylum Mollusca; class Bivalvia; order Lucinida; family Thyasiridae; genus Conchocele; species Conchocele bisecta. Next base: position 59,155,334 of record CM055280.1, read on the forward strand.
CAAATTCGCGAAATGAGGCGACTAAATAGGATCGACAAACGACTAGTTGAAGAGAATGGAGCTAATTTTATAAAACTGTTTAAAATCAAAGATTCGTTTACGGATACGTTTTTCTACGAAGAAATGGAAGAAATTAGTGATTTATTTGTATCAAATCTTCCATATGAAGAAAAATTTTATTCAGAGTTTTTTCTCCCCCAATAGGTCTAATTTAGCTTGAAGATCAGCAACTAACTCTACCAACTCTAGTCTACCACGTTCCCCCCTAGCCACAGGGCAGCGTAGTTGCTTATGTCTACAAAGAGTTTGGGCACTAACGAACTTACAGGGGCATCTGGGGCATTGAAATTGTGGGGCGACACAAGGAAACTTTCTACATCTCGATATATGTCTTCGTAGATAGCCTTTACAAGCAAAAGTCTTACAACAAGTAGCACACTCCATTATTTTTTTTTGGTATGTATATGTTTATGTTTAATTGGACATGAAAAAACATCATGTGTAAATTATTCATGTCCATTTGAACAGATAAATCTCATAGGTTATACAAAAGTATATTACAGAAAATATGATAACGCCAGAACTAGAAAGTTTGAGAAGAGAAGCCGAATCTCTAGGGATTACTTATAGTAAACGGTTGAGAGTTAGGGGGTTGACAAATCTTATAAATTCCACAAAGAATGAGGCGTTTATGAAGCGGTTTACCCGCGCCCACAAACGAGGAGCCTTTAATGATATATCCAAAGCGGAGGAAGTTGGTAACAGAATTCAAAAAGAAAGTATTGCGGGGTTAAGGGCTAGTGTAATTAATTCTAAAGAATTATCTCCAAGCACGTCCCAAATTAGACGCCAAAATAATAAGAAAAAATCTATCGTTAGCGCGATAGTGGAAAAAGGTGAAGAAATATTGGGGGCTCACGATGAAACATTGGAAAAGGTAAGAAAAGGGAAGACGGGTAGTTGCATTATCCTTTCGTAAAAACATTGACATTAACGAGTCTGAACGCATGTCCGATAAAATCGCTCCGTATCTAACAACAAATTTTTATTTGAGATATTCATATTCTTACAAGCTAGAACATATGGAGGAAACTAAAAATGGAAAACCTAAAACTATAATATTTCACAAAAATCTCGGTGGTAGCGAACCACTATTATCAATGAAAACTGTTAAAAAATGGCTGTCAGATAAGGAGCAAACATGAATAATGTCCGATAAAATAGACAGACCGAATACAAAGTGGAAGTTTGTAAGATGGGTAGAGGTTTTTGTAAAGTTAATACAGGGTAGTAGGGTAGTAGATTTGGGACTACAATCCAAAGAAGCGGCGGGAGGAGAACTTCCAGAATGGTTGAGGAATAGAAAAGGTATGTATTCTTTAGATAAGTATAATGACGACCTTTGTCTGTTCAGGTGTTTTGCCTTGATAAAAAGATCAGACCTGACAGATGTACAGAAAAAGCGAAAGAACTTAGTAAGCAATATTTCGGTAGTAAGGTGGTTTCACCAATTCCTTTTTTCGATCTGAAAAAGGTTGAAGAGTTTTTTAAAATCGGTATAGAAGTATATCAACCCACCGAATGTGGCGTATGGTGGTTGAAAAAGGTACCAGCGCACTATGATGCAATAGGCAATAAACCAATGACAATAGGACTGTTTAATAATCACGCATTTCTGATAAAAAACCTTAAAAACCGATCTAAAATTTACGCCTGCAATAATTGCAAACAGAAATTCACGAAAGCGAGTAATATGAAGAGACACGGACCAACATGTATGAGAGGTGAGACAAAAGTAATATGCGATGGTAATTATTTAGAGCGCCCGCGTTCGTCGTTCGAGAAAGCGTTCTACCCAAAAGGTTCTAACAGTTATGGCGCGATCGATTGGATGTACTCTGTGGAAAAGCGGTAGGGAATTCACATTCACCACGAACAGTGTGGACACGGAGGTGAAAGATGGATTTTAAGAGCTCCGGTAGATGGATACTGTCCAGAAACCAATACCGTATATCAATATCACGGCTGTTACTGGCACGGGTGTGAGATTTATGCAAAGCATAAAAAAGAAGAACGCGCATCCACAATGAGAAGAGATAAAGTTATTAGAAAAAGCAAAGAATTCAACCTAGTAGTTATGTGGGAATGCGAATTTCAAAGAACGGGTAAAGATATAAAGATCGGTTGCGACACTACTCTTTATCCATATCAGATAGTATACGATTTTGAGGCGTATCTCCAGTCAGAAGTTGAAACTACCGGTAATAGTTTAGAGTACGAAGCTGAGCACGTTCCGGTAAGCGTTAGTATAGGAGATAATTTATCAGGAACGGTAACTCATATTTGTGATAAAGATCCGCAAAACTTATAGAAAATTCGCAGAAGATTTGAAAGTCAGGGGAAAAGCTATAAGAGAAGAAGTATGGTCAAGATACGAATTTTAATACGGAATACGCGACAAAAACAAATCGCCCAGATCAAACAGTGGATAGATCAAGTACCGGTTATAGGTTTTAACAGCAGTAAGTACGATATAAACTTAATAAAGAAATATTTAGTAGGCGAACTGTCATCAACAACAAAGAAAGTAATGGTCGGAAAAAGGGTGAGCGCGACAATATTTCTATTTACTCCGGAGTTTAGATTTCTTGATGTAATACTTTATCTAGGACCCGGTGTAAGTTACGATAGTTGGATAAAAGCCTACGAATGCAAAGGACAGAAATGTTTCTTTCCTTACGAGTGGTTCGATTCTACAGACAAGCTGGATTACCCGGGACTACCGGATATAGAGAATTGGTATTCCAAACTATCTGGGAAAATGTTACTAGACGAAACAGAATTAAGTAAATGTCGTAGAATTTTCGAAGAAAATAATATGAAAACTTTCAGAGATTGGTTGAAATATTATAACGATTTAGATGTAGCACCGTTCCTAGGAAGCTGTGGGAAAAATGTGTGAATTTTATAAACACAGGGGTGTAGATATCTTCAAAGACGCGATAACACTACCGGGTGTGGCTATACAATATTTATTGAGAGGAACCATTAAAGAACAAAAATCTTCAAAGACGATTATACCGGAGGATGCTCTATGCGCTCCGAAAGAAGAAACATACAAAATGATGAAAGACGCTCTAGTTGGTGGTCCATCGATAGTATTTACGCGATATGCGGAAGCCGGTGTTTAAAATATTAGAGTGGGTTCCAAACCTTGCGAGGCTGTTTTGGGGTAGGACGCGAACGCGTTATATTTATCTACGTTAAATAAAGAGATGCCGTGTGGGAAAGAAACTATACATCATATAAATAACCCACATAATCCTAAACTTATTAAAAAGTTTAGTAAAAGAGTTTTATCCGGAGACTGGTTTGGGTTTGCGGAGGTGGATATAGAAGTTCCACGCGACTTAAAAGATAAGTTTTCCGAAATGTCTCCACTTTTTATAAACAGAGAAGTAGAGGTTGATGAAGTTCCCGCGCACATGTTAAAATATTTAAATGATACTGGCCGAACTAGAGGAAACGGAAGAAAATTGGTGGGATCTATGTCGGCCACTAAAGTATTACTGTACGCGCCACTGTTGAAATGGTATTTAAAACACGGCCTAGAAATAACGGGAGTTCATCGTGTTATAGATTATATTAGTGGTAAACCCTTTGAATGGTTCGCTAAAGAAGTTACAGCCGCAAGACGAACAGGGGATGTAGAACCGAATAAGAAACCGGTGGCCAACATAATGAAATTATTAGGAAACTCGTGATGCGGAAAAATGATAGAGGCAACGGAGAGACATTTAAATACGACATACGCGAGACGAAACCTGTGTTGACAAAGCATTAAGATCCGCGTATTTTGATGATTTGGAAGAGATAGGAGATGCGTACGAAATATCTTCAAGAAAACGCCGGTGCGCGGTAAAGAGACCATTCCACTGTGGAATAGCGGTTTATCAACTAGCTAAATTGAGAATGTTGGAATTTTACTACGAATTTCTAGACAAATACGTAAAAAGAGAAGACTTCGAATTAATACAGATGGACACGGATAGTATGTATATAGGAGTTAGTGGAAAAACGATAGTAGACGAGTTTGAAAAAGAAAAAAAGAAATGGTTGGCTTGGGATAAATGGAGTAATAGAGAACCAGGACTTTTCAAAATTGAATTTAGCGGAGATAGGGCGATAGCGTTATCTAGTAAGTGTTATTTCGTAGAAAAATTTAATTCAATTAATAAAAACTCCGCGAAAGGAATGTCCAAGAGAACTAACGATTTAAATTGGGATAGATATAAACGAGTACTAAGCGAAACTACAGAAGATGGAAAACACATTATAGATGTAACGTACTGTCAACGAAAATTAGGACTCTCGGCGTACTACGATAAAAGACACGTGTTATCGGACGGAATACATACGGAACCTCTCTAACGATCCGGGGGTAGCTGGGTGTCAGAAGGCACCATAAGAAGTTCTTCGCGAACAAACCCGCGAGATGGACCACCATCTAAATAGTAGAGCACGGGCTCATCGGGTTTGGTAATAGATCAATCTAGATGACATACATTGGGAGACCACACAGGATCAGTCGCGCGGCGGCTGCCACCTTCGAGCTCTCCCGGTTGATAGAGGTACCGGACGCCAATATCCGACGGAAGTGCAATCGGTGATTGCTGCTCCTGTAAACCAACGGGTCGCCCGCGCGAGACGGCAGAGGGCTTGCTCGTCACCCTTTTTAACTTGATAGCATCTACGGGCTTCTTACCTATCAATCTGGTCACCTCTCCGTTCAGTGCGGAGACCACGGCGGGCAGTCTGGTCACCCACTCGGTCGATCGCGTATGAGGTCTACGAGTTCTTTGGCGTATTGGTGATCGAACAGTCTCTCAGCCAGGGTTCGATTGAAACGCTCCACGATTCCCTGGTCCCGGTGGATGTTGACGTGGCCGCGTCTGACAGAAACTTTGTGTTTAGATAATAGATGAGAATACCGCGCCCATGAACTCGCGGCCGGGATCGACCTGGAGAAGATTCGGCCATTTGAGAGGACTCCTTTTATATATTCGGGAAAGGGCCTCGGCCACCTCCTTAGACTCTTTAGTGGTCAACGGCTCAGCCCCTTATAGCGACTCGCTACGTCAACGATTGTCAGCGCGTACTTGTACGTCTTGCGACCGACGCGATCGTGAGGGAGAAACAGGAGATCCGCTTGGTGAACTTGGTTTGGCACCGGCACGTCGAATTTCGGGCGCGGAATATTGTGAGGTGCGGGTAAATATATCTGCCAGATGGCCTGCTTCTTGAGCCATTCCTTGGTGGCGTTTTCTGAAACCTTGGTCGCCGCCGCGAGGTTCTTGATGGCCGCGAGTCCCTTCCAGTAGCCGAGTGGGCTATAGTACGTATTCGCCAGCTTGCGCGTTAGTTTGGTATCAAGTTCGCGCGTGTTCATCGTAATGCGAAGTATTATAATATATCGGACAATCTCCAACACGCACTCGTCATATATAAAAAAAAAAAAAAAAAAAAATGTTGGCTGGTTGATCAGTAATTGTTCAGAATTTGATAAGAATTTGCAAAGCATTTGCTAAGAATTTTGCTAAGAATTTGCTAAGAATTTTGCTAAGAATTTGCTAAGAATTTTACTAAGCATTTGCTTTATATAAGAGGTTGGTTGGTTGCTAAGAATTTGCTAAGAATTTGCTAAGAATTTTGCTAAGAATTTGCTAAGCATTTGCTTTATATAAGAGGTTGGTTGGTTGTTCAGAAATTGCTAATATTGCTAAGAATTTGCTAAGTAAGAATTTTGCTTTTAAGAATTTTGGCTAAGAATTTGCTTTATAAGTATAATGAGTTGGTTGATCAGTAATTGTTTATTTTGTTTATAAAAATAATTAATTTAAAATTTTCGATTGAATATAGTAGCCGACGAGACCCACCACACCCATTCCCACGACGATGAACGCGATCTCGCGGTCTTTTTGGGCCTCTGACGGTACATAGAAATCTGAAAGTTGCGGCTCACGATCCAGCGGCGCGAGACTTCTCTGCGGATATGCCAGCGCGTACTCGCGGTTGGCTTCTTCAACGTTCTGGAAAGTTTGTGCGGCGTGATTCTCGCGGCGAAGCTCTTCGTTGACCCAGTCCAGATGTGCGGTTTGTTTTTTCGACCATGCTTCGTCTGCACTCTTGAGTTGTTCTTCGGCTAAATCGCGACGCTCGCGCTCCTCATCCGCGTCCGAGCTTTTCAGTTTAGAGAAGAAATAGTTGCTACCGCTGAAAGCCAATGCGTTCACGAGCGCACCACCTATCATTATTGCGATCGAAGCCATTTTATTTCCATATATTAACGGGTAGAATTCCAGCTTTAATTAGATAATCTCGGGTCCAAACTGCGGCCGCTACATCTAAGGTCGCGAGCCCTACGTCTCTCACAGTAAAGTCCAATTTGGGAGCGGCCACCTCCTAAGACCCTCTTTGATAGTTGAGCATACCCGATACTGAAACCCGATATCACCACGGCGTGATAAAGCGCATTCACTAACATTTTACCATCTTGTTCAGCCATTATTGCATATAAAAAGGATCGCGTTTAATGTTTAAATGGGGCGCATCCCTCAACGATTGGTTTGGAACCGCGTCCAACAGTGTTGGGGGTTGTTTTTTCAATTTCAGCCTCGTTGATGACCTGTTGTTGAAACGGTAAAGCACATACAGGGTGCCCACAACTGACAGACCACCAACAACAACCCACGGGATCCAATCAGTTGGAGCAATCGGTTCCAATCCAATAGCGATTGGGGGAGAAACAGCTGCCACCGGGTGTTTTGTCGTCTCTGTCTCCGATTGCAACGACCGTTTGGCCTCTCGAAGCTCGGTGAGTATTTTATCTTGTTTAACTTTTCGTGTGGCAGCAGCCGCTCTCCCAGCCGCCTGTCTTTTGGGATTTTTTATATGCTGAATGTCATCCAGGGCGGAGTAACACTCGGGTTCGATTGTGTTGGAGCAATTGGGTTCAACACCGTCACTCTCGCGGGTACGTCTTGTGTCATCATCATTTATAATATTAGGGCTTATAGTTCGTGGGCATATATGTCCAAATTGACAGTGTTTACCCGTGATCAACGCGGTTGTCAGCGGAGCTAAGTACATTCCAAACTTGTGATAAAATGAGCAGCAGGCTGTTCTAAGAGTGTGTCCTATAAAAGGGTCAGTCTCTAGATCGCCAATCAATCCCGCGGTGTCTGGTATAGGGAGAAGTATACTAACAGTGGTAGCGTAAAAATAAATAGCTGCCGATCCGAGAGTTTTTCGTCATCTCCGCACCTAATTTGGATTCGTATTGCGCGTACATTTTATCGACCTCCGCATCCGACATCTTATCCACCTGACAAACTGAGAGACTCCTACCGAGATAATGCTCCGATTGTCCCCCAGCAACCAGCGCAGCCAACCGCTCACGTCGCGCCGCGTTTTCATTTTCTTTCGGGACCGTATCGGCAGCCGTGCTGACAGGTGTTCCTACAGTTTCAGTCGGAGCGACTGTTTCTTCCATTAGCTGATCGAGAAGTTCGTCGCAGTTCATTTTTCTTAAAATTAATTTAATTATTCTTACGAGTCTCATAAGTCTAACATATTTCCAAGCACACCACCAGATACTTATGATCACCGTTATGCTCACAATAAAGCTCGCAGCGGAGCAACATATTCTTAGCAATTGCTCAGCATTGTTAAGCATTTTCTCAGCATTGTTAAGTATTTGTTAAGCATTGTTCAACATTGTTCAGCAATTGCTCCAGCATTTATTCAGCAATTGTTCAGTAATTGCTAATTAGATTATATAAGCGGTTGGTTGGTTGATCAGTAATTGTTCAGAATTTGATAAGAATTTGCAAAGCATTTGCTAAGAATTTGCTAATTACATTATATAAGAGGTTGGTTGCTAAGAATTTTGCTAAGAATTTTGCTAAGAATTTGCTAATTACATTATATAAGAGGTTGGTTGGTTGTTCAGAAATTGCTAAGAATTTTGCTAAGAATTTGCTAAGCATTTGCTAATTACATTATATAAGAGGTTGGTTGGTTGTTCAGAAATTGCTAAGAATTTTCTAAGAATTTTGCTAAGAATTTGCTAAGAATTTTGCTAAGAATTTGCTAAGAATTTTGCTAAGAATTTGCTAAGCATTTGCTAATTACATTATATAAGGAGGTTGGTTGTTCAGAAATTGCTAAGAATTTGCTAAGAATTTTGCTTAAGAATTTTGCTAAGAATTTGCTAAGCATTTGCTTTATATAAAAGGTTGGTTGGTTGTTCAGAAATTGCTAAGAATTTTGCTTTGCTAAGAATTTTGCTAAGAATTTTGCTAAGAATTTGCTAATTACATTATATAAGAGGTTGGTTGATCAGTAATTGTTTTTGTAATTTGCTCAATTTATTAATTAATAATTGATAACTTCGTAAGCAGTCGGTTGATCGGTCTTTAACAGAAGCTTGGCATGTTTAGTTTCCGAAAGTATCCGTCGAACCGCCGGGCGCTCCTCGCGCGTTGGGATAATGTCGTTCTCTTGAAGACAGTCATCGAACGAGTCTCGGTCCTTGCAGTGAAAGAGGGCGACCCATTTTGTTTGCTCGCGCAGATCCTTTAGGACGGCGTTGTACTTCTGAGTGGAGATCCATACGCTTTGTCTCGCATGGCGGCCAGAAAATGCGAGCTCCGAGAGCATGTCCTTCTTTTTGGTCATCGCCGCCTTGGCGAGCAGTCGTCTCACGTATAGGGTTGGGCTCTCCCTGAAGAAATTTTATAGAAGACACGCAGCCAACCGTGAAGCCTGTCGCCGGGGTCAATAACGTATACCTCAGGGTCGGTCCATATCCAAGGGCGCCGCTGATAAGTCTCGTTGTGCCGCACAGTGGGACACAGGATCACGATGTGACGAAAGGCATCGTGGTAAGAGCCCTCGAGTAAGTCGAGGATGAAAACCGTTTTTCCGCATCCTGTCTGCCCACATATTATTGAGTAGCAGAGTGTGCATCTCCAATCGTGAATTGGTATTGATTTTTAGTACATCGCTGAGACGTATCGGCCATCTTCGATGTTGAGTTGCGCGTCCGTAATTATATATAAGTACACGTTCAATGTGCCAGCTCCATCCACCTCTTTGGTTATCTGGATCGTCACACCCTCGCTAGCGTTCTCAACTTGGCGTCCGCTACCGTGCATTTGGTCGTTGTCGCTGGCTCGCATGTCTAGCCATAACGCGTATTTGGTAGTCAGGAAATCCGCGAGGGAGACGTCCGAGAGCTGCAGGTCTTTGGCAACCGCAGCAACCTCCGGGGAACGCTTAGAGCCGGAAGCAAAATGTTTCCTTACTTCGTCCCGATGCTGGTGCGCGCGAAGACCTGCACTGAAGAGTTGATTGGTTAATCCCTCGATCGTCACCTCTACCTTCGTGATTTTGGGGTTATAAAATTTGCCGGATTTTCTAGCACCGAGCGCTAACCGACCCTCCTCGAACAACATCAGTATACCTTTCATCGAGCGGGCGGGTACGTTGACATTAATATTCCACAATCTTTCGTCATCTTGCGGTGGCGAAGAACTCGGTCGTAAAGTATAGCAACGCGCCCGATATACTGGGTTCTGATCAATCGCGCGAGTTCGGGCATCGTGACCATGTCGTACTCCAGCGAAACATTGTCGATCGTATACTTCGATGTCATGTCAGTGGCTATGAGAACTCGGCCGTAGTCATTGAACGTTAGTTCATATTCGAGGTGGTCAGCCAAAGCACTCTGATAGTAGGGCATGTGACTCTCCAGCAACTCAAGGTCGAGCGGGATGTAGAATCGGTTGCCGTAAGCGGCCGCGACCGCGTTGTCGCTCGCGATGTTATCAACCTTGTCACCAGCCCCGATTCTAAGTCTGGTTACGTTCCTATTTCGGCTGGTGTCAATACCTTGATATACCGCATTTTCGCGCTCTTGTGCCGTCTTCCACAGGTCCTGGTAGCAATGGTAGACGTCGCTGTCATCGATCGACATCACCTCATTACCAGAAATCTTTATCATAGTCTTCTTGATGATGGCGCGACCCAGGTTCTGAACGATGGTTCGGTCCGCGTCCGTCGATGTAAGCGAAATAGTGAAAGCGAGGCGAACAGTCCCCACGCGTAATGACGTCGCTAGCTCCGAGGTTGGGAAGCGACTAAGAGCTGCTGGTTCTGGTCGATCGTTGAGGGGTTGTTCGTAATAACGACACTCTGTCTCACGCCTTTTGCCCCGAGGGGCTCACGCAGTCTGCGATATGGATTGAGTTTACGACCGTATTGACTCGAAGACATAATCTATTAAACCTGTATGGTTTTGTCTTTAATATAATAATTATTATTATAAAGATGGCTGGTCTCGATATTGGCATGGACGATTTCGACCCATATAGCCGAGGTGAGGGCTTGGACGATGATGATGATGACGATTTCGACCCATATAGCCGAGGTGAGGGCTTGGACGATGATGATGATGACTATTTCGACCCATATAGCCGAGGCGAGGGCTTGGACGATGATGATGACGAAACGACCTTTATAGAGCCCCCACCCGAGAAAAATACACATTTAGAAATGTGGGAGGCCCCACCCCACCCGAACTCCAGCATGGGCGGGCGGGGTGCCGATATTCCTGTGGGGATCTTCGAGGGTGAGCTGGCGTCAATCGAGGAAACGAATACTCTGGTGAAACGGTGGGAGAGTAAAGTGTCTAAATACGGCATCAAGGCCACGTTGGAATTCCGCAGCACTAAAAGTGGAGACCTGTGGGTTAAATGGAACAAGAACTGGAAGTTGCTGACGTACAAGAACGACCCGACCAAGTTCCTCAGCCCCTCTTCATTGAAACAATATGGAGCACTCCTCACTCGAGCTCTCGGAGTGATCGATGATCAATCGCAGTTGCCTAAAAAAATGGTAAAAATCTTTCAGGCTACCGACAAAACGCTGGCGAAGACGGCCGCCATTATAGAAACGATCGAGCTCAGCGAGATACCTCGCGTAGCCACCGACGCTATTAACACGATTGAAACCACGGTCAACGAAATAAACGGCACGAAGTTTGACCCACCGTTACCTCTTCGCGAACTCCGGGGACTCGATAAGGTTCTGCAAACAACTCGGGGCGAACTAGTCAATAACCTCTCCAAACTCTCCACGCTGGACGAACATATCGCTCTAGAAGAAAGAAAAATAAAGGAAGCACGTGGCGATAGAGAATCTACCGAGCGAATCAACAAACTCCTGCGATCGTTGCGGGACGAAAGAGAAGCTCGCTTGGAGGCTGCCTCGACTAACAGTGAGACGCTTTCCGGTCAATTAAGTCGGAGCCGCGAAACAATCTCGAGGGTCCTGCACGAGGACACGACACTCGGTGAGCGTCTTCGCACTCTGTTCAGAGAGAAGGGCTTCACGATAGTAACCATCCTCACAGCTTTCACCATGATTATATCGACCCTAATTCTATCTATATCGTCCACTTAGTTCTATTTTCTATCACGTGGTTCGGCACCAGCACCCGCGCCAGCATCCAGCGCCAGCACAAGCGCCATCCGGTGGAGCCAAAAATAAAAAATGGATAAAAAACATCTTAAAAACCTCGCCAGTCTCTTGGCTAAATTAGCAGGAAAATTGGCTGCCGCACTGCCTGGGTTGATCGAGGGGTCTACTCTCCTCTTGCTATCTATACTAATCAACGGTCGGATGGCTCGCCAATAATACTTGGGCTTTAATCGTGGCGATCGCCGGTCTCCTACTATTCTCCACCCGAGAGTTTCTAAAACCAAAGCGCAAGTAGTCCGATTGCCACGAGGGCGACGACGAGTCCTAATTTCTCCTCCTCGTGGGTTGTGCTTCCAATTTCAACAGTGTTCATGATTGGTGTTTCCGCGGGTGGAACAACGGGTTTAAATGAACTTGATTCGTGAATTGGGGGTCCTATTGCAGAGGGTGAAACAGGAGCGGAACTCGGTGGAACACTGGGTTCAAATGAACTTGATTCGCGAATTGGGATGGGTGCTTGCGGTTTTATGAAATCGCTTCCGCTGTTGGGGGTGCGCTTGATGATATCCACGTTCACGTTCCCGTTGTGGCCGATTTTTTGATTGGCGGTGGCGATTACGATCTGATTATTGTAACCGTCAACCGGGTCGTCTCGTAGTATCATATTGCTCGGCGCCATATAAAGACCTATACCAAATACGTAGTCTACTGGGGTACTAGCATTCTGTAAAACATCTTGATAATTCTGGATCGCCTTCTCCAGGTCCACCTTAGCTGAGATGGCGTCCTCTACAAGTGTCAAGAATTGTTTTTGCGCATCAAACGCGGTTCCGACTCCTATTATAGAACTGTGAGTTTGCTTCTGTGCGCCAAGGATGGCCCAGACGTATGTGCGAATGGAGTCGTTGAGACGGGTAACACCGGCCTGCGTAAACCCTAGACTCTTATCTAACACAAATGATCCCCATGAGGTATTTACCCACGCAGGTTGCTGAATGAAATCAACATGGGCCGATTTGAAAGACCATGGTACTGATGGCACGAAGTCGGTATTCTTTGTTTTTATTGGTGGTGGTGGATCTTTTGGGTGCTTCACAATCCCCATACCTGTTATGTAAACGTCACCTAAACCTAAAGTGTACCAGAATTCTTTCTGTTCCCAATCCGAATCTTTTGAAACGTCAAATTCGTTACACAGTCTTTCGAACGCCTTACGGTCGTATGTGCTGGAAATAGGATTCCAGCCGTCGTCTTGAGGTAGTGAAATACCTAGTTCTTTGATAATCCTCCTAATAGTATAATACACGTGAAAGTTGTAGACACTTCGGAGCATGGCATTCTTGGATGCCATATAGTTTTGATGCGAAACTCCACATCCGGCTGTTGCGCACCATACAGCGAAATTTAGCTGATTCTGCCAAAACTGCATCGGTGTTGCTTTCCACCCGTTCACAGCCTCCATCGTAATAATCTTTGGTAGCCTATATTTCTCAAACGCGTTAGGAAAATTGGTGACAAAGCCAATGTCCGGTCTAACCGTTACAGTTGGGTGTACAAGGTGGTCAACAACGTCCTTTTGTGTGTATTTACCTCCGACCGCGTACTTTGCATTAGAGTTAAAGCTAAATGCTTGGGTATCCATTGAAAGATATTTATTATGTTTGCTTCTATCACTAATGTTCAAAATGAGAGTTGTGAACTTCAAAAGTCAATCGACAACTGCTGCGGGCAAAAAAAGGCCGGCCTCAGATCAATCACCTTCACGGTTGGGTGGAAAAACGTGGGGGATAAGGAAGGGTTCGGCTACGTGAAGGATAGACGACAAGTAAGTGTGAGGTTGCCCCCCACCTTTGGAGTTCGAGACCCCTCCAAACTTTTGTCGCGTCAGAGCTTGCTGGTAGAGCCAACCTCACAATCTCGAAAGTCACCGGACTCGCGACCTTTACCGTCGAACCCGCCAACCAGGTAACGATCACCCCGGCTTTGGCCTCAATGTTAGGATTAGCACCCACTTACAACGAGGATGAAGGGTATCAGCTCCCTGTTTTCCCCGTGGGCGAGCACCGCCGCGATACCCCGGTGAACTTTACCTTCACAAAAACTCTCGGGGTGCACCTGGATCGGGTGAACACATCGTAAAACCTGGTAGACGGCACTCCCAGCACATTACTAAAAACTGTGCCGGCCAGCGATTGTTTCTTTGGGGAGACTGTGACATTAGACTTCCCGCACCCCGAGATGAAAGTTTTGGAATCGGGACACATCCACGAGTTGAAGATTTCTATTCTCGATGATCAAGCGAGAAAGTTGAATAACTATTACCCGATTTCGGTCATTCTCGAAATAACCGATTAAACATTAATATATATACATATTAATCATGGCATATACGGTCCAGGTGTTCCAACTTAGAACGGGACGTTCCCATCGCGGCCGCGGCATACGATGAAGCCGCAATGAGAAGACTGGAGAGGGGCGTATCACAGTCCCACACAGTTTTAACTAGGGCGATTGAACAAATTAGAACGTTGCAAGCTAGCAGACACGTCATATCAGTTTCTGCCGAGGAGCGGGGTTCACTAAGCAAGGGGGCCTACGAATATTCATTCGGTGCCAACGCGAGCAACAGATACGGGGGATACACCATGGCAGTGTCCGGGACGATTTTTCGAATGGCGGTCTGCTCGGTCAACTTTCGCGGACATGCCACTGCCGAAGTCCGAGTGAATGTCGTCCTGAATGGTGTAGAACAGAATATTGGCATCACCAAGCACGCGGGGCAGAGGTCAGGGTTTACTATATTCGATGATGACACTACAATTAAAGTTTCGGCGGGTAGTGTTATTAACTTTGTTACAAAAATCGCTGACCCATCAGCTTCCTCCACTGTAGTGACAATGTTAATACAACTTGATTTATGATGAATGACGAGAAACTATATCCACACTTACCTTCGGGGACGGTCGACCCGGCATCCTTTAGGATGACCAGGATCGTCGAGATACAACATATTCTACAACACGAGGGAGAGACGCGGACGGGTTATGCGAAGAAATATAGGCGGTCGGTCAATATATTAGAGGGGGTGAGCACCGCGTTAGCCTCAGCATCCGTTATAAGCGGGGTGGGGAGTGTGTCTTTATTGTCAACAATCGTCGCTGCACCGGTCGCGGTGGCCTTGAGTGGTGTAGCGGCGGGGGCAGGACTGCTTTGCATGACGGTCAGACTCGTGGGCCGAAAACTAGAGGCCAAGAGTCGAAAGCACGATCGAATAGCGGTTCTCGCGAGATCTAAGAAAAACAGTATCGACGTTATCGTGTCAAAAGCGATAGCCGACAACGATATATCAGATAGCGAGTTCAAAATGGTCGTCGAAGAGATGGTCAGATACCAGGAGTCAAAGGGTACTATCCGGTCCAAGGCTCGACCACAAATTCTCGTGGACGAAGATATAAAAAACTCGTTATGGAAGGGAGGGCCGACGAGAGAAAAAATCTCCTCGCCCGTCTCGGGACGTGATATGCTTATTCGCGTGTCTACAGCGACATCAGGATATTTCTCCACCATACATTCCAGCTGTTCCGACGGCCCCTCCATACGGAACATAAAAAAAAATAATAATAATTTAGGGCCCCGTTGCGACACCCACTGACCACCATACATTTGTTATAACCGCGTATCGATATACTTTGTGGTTTTTATCTGTTTTTCTTATATTAATGAACTTTATAATTTTCTTAAAATTAATTAATAATAATTTTTACAAAAACTATTTATCAAATTAATAAAATAACGAACAATCCCGGAAATTCGTGAACCTAGAAGTGTTTATAAATAATTATAATTTGCGCACCATTTTTATGTTGTATAGGAAAGTGATGAGTATATATACGTTTGAAAGCCTTACAACAATTGGTCTCATCTCATGTGTGCCATGTTGTTGATCCCGTATGACGTCCGTCTCGTCTGTTTAATGGTAGCAGTCTCTAAATGTGTGTGTGTGAATTGCTGATGGAATTGTGTAGCTCAAAGGTGCCGGCCTAAAAGATTTCTACCTAAGAGCTTGCAATTACATCACCAAATCACAAAATAGGCTCGTCTTACTTCGTCGGTTTCTCTGAATTGAGGAATTGGCAAACGGTTAAAGGCGGTTAAAGGCGACCCGGTATGACGTCCGTCTCGTCTGTTTAATGGTAGCAGTCTCTAAATGTGTGTGTGTGAATTGGTGATGGAATTGTATAGCTCAAAGGTGCCGTATGACGTCCGTCTCGTCTGTTTAATGGTAGCAGTCTCTAAATATGTGTGTGTGAATTGGTGATGGAATTGTATAGCTCAAAGGTGCCGGCCTAAAAGATTTCTACCTAAGAGCTTGCAAATACATCACCAAATCACAAAATAGGCTCGTCTTACTTCGTCGGTTTCTCTGAATTGAGGAATTGGCAAAGGGTTAAAGGCGACCCGTAAAATGAGACTGTGAGCCAACAGATGCGTGGGCTTAAGAAAGGTGGCTGGGTGCCGTCTAGAAATCTGCCCAGTCGCTGGGGTTGTGTACACTTGCTATTTTTATTATTAATAATTTGTCAATATCGTAGAAATAAATTAGCTATAGTGGAGGAGGAAAATGCTTTGTTGAAAAATAAATATGACAACGGGACGAAAACAAATCCTTTTTATTAATATAGTTTTATCTGTTCAATTGGACAAAACATGATGTATTTATGACACCAATTGCCATGTTTTTTTTTGTGTTGGTGACAAATTTGTGTTATTTGACGAAACGGTCTTTTATCGGGGGTGGTGGTGGTAGTATATAGGGGTGAAAATATACTACTTACCTGCAAATTAACCATCTTACCTGCAAATTAAACATCTTACCGGCTAATTAAACATTACCGGCGGATTATACATATTACCGGCGACTTAAACACGTTACTGTCGAATTAAGCTCCTTACCGACGAATTAAGCACATAACAGGCGAAATAAACATTTTACCGGCGAACCAAATATTTTACCGCCGAAGTAAGCACTTGCTGGCGAATTAAGCACATTACAGGCAAAATAAACATGTTACAAGCGAAAGAAAAAGCTTACCGGCGAATTGAACACCTTACCTGCGAATTCAACAACTTATCAGCGAGTTGAACACATTACCGGCGAATTAAACATCTTACCGGCAAATTAAACATCTTAACGGAGATTTAAATTGCTTACCGGTGACTTATTCATCTTACAGACGAATTATACATCTTACCGGCGAATTAAACACCTTACTGCCAAATTAAGCACCTTACCGGTGAATTAAGCATATTACCGGCAAAGTAAACACATTACAGGCAAATTAAACATGTAACCGGCAAATCACCGGCAAATTCAACACCTGATCCGCGAAATTAAACACCTAACCGGCGAATTAAACATCTTACCGGCGAATTAAGCACCTTACCGGCGAATTAAGCACGGCGAATTAAGCACCTTACCGGCGAATTAAGCACCTTACAGGCGAATTAAACTCATTACAGGAGAATTAAACACATTACTGGCGAATTAAACATTATCGACGGAGTAAGTCCGCACCATTTTTGGCGATTTAAACATCGTACCGGAGATTTAAACACGTTTCCTGCGGATTAACCATCTTACCCGGTGTATAACATGGCGTGGTCGTATCCCGGCAGGTCGGTCTGAGCCGCCACCCAGGTCTGGAACGCCGACAGCCCGTCAGAAGACGGTACCTGGTTGGGCGTGACACCGGTCACTCTGCGGTCCTCCGTCCATGACGACGCTTCTACCGTCTGAAATAAACCTGGGGTGTTGCACAAAACTATTTGAGATACGCCATGGACATCTGCGTAATCAAACCCGGGTCGCCAGCATGACAAAATATCCTGCGATTTGACTAGTTGACTATTGGTGTTTTGGGGTAGCGGAAGAATTGACAAAATGGCGGACGATACCACACCGTCTTTATTAAAAAATTAATTTTCACATTGATTATATATTATTTTATATATTTGAATTTATTTGATATACACACTATTTTATTTCATTTATTTCAATATGTACATGCATACTTATATAAAACTAGTGCACAAAATAAACACATTTGTGAACATTCTCTTGTTACTGTATCCTAGATGGGATATGGAGTTGCAATCTCGGCTATCTTAGTATTTACATACATTCGATACAACATGTTGCAAGGATAATCATTTACAGTGTGGTATCAATTACCTCATGTCAATGTATAAACCATTATGTATTATAAATTTTGTCATTTCCAAAATTTACAATCTTCAGATATTATTAAATGGTATCATTCAGATACAGTACTACTTTTCGGCAGTAGTGAATTATCGTATGAAGATAAAGCCAACCTGTTCCATGCAGTCTAAACATTCATCATTCGCAGTCAGCGATTTATGTAATAGCATCGTTACGAACTTCCTACCCTGTTTGATATGCCTTCATAATTCACACATAGACGTGTACTCGGACGACGTTTGCCGCTCTTGTGACAAATGCATAGTTGCACTTTCTTTTTACATCCATATTTATTTTTCCATCGTTTTTTTTCTTTTTTCATATCATACTGTTTCAATTACTCTTCATGTCTGGTACAGTTGAAGGTAGTTTCCATTCTGAATACAAATACATTCTAAGGATATTCTCAGAAACAGTATTATGTATATATACTCAACAAAACTAGAAACGTCCCTGTTTTATAGCCGGTGTAGCTCTGTCTATGTATGTACCACATGTTCAAAGTACATGTATTTTAAACCGTGGCGATGTTCAGAATACGATCGTGTAGAGTTTAGCCGATACACACGGTTTATATAGCGGCCAGTGACCGGAACGTTGATTTCCACTTTTTGCACGTGCACGCTATACTTGTCATCGATAAGGTGATTCAGTTCATGTCGTACCATTCATGCGATAGGGGCTATTCGGAAAATTAAAAAACTTTTTTAATTTTTCACTGTTTTCGATATGCCACGGCTTTCCGAAAACGAGCGAAATCAGGCAATTGGGATGCTTGCGGGTGGGATGGCCGCCAGGGCGGTCGTCGCGCCTCGGTTTGGTTGCTGTCGGAAGACGATTGATCGTCTTGCAGCCCGGTACCAGCAGACTGGGGCTGTTCACGACCGGCAGCGACCTGGTAGGCCTCGTGTAACGACGGCTAGAGCCGATCGTTACATTACGTTGACGCACTTACGTCAACGTCGATTGGCAGCCACGTCACTGCTAGGCGATACGGTGTCTCAGGGCAGACCATTCGCAACCGTTACGTCGTAACGCCCAACCAATCCGGGCACGCCGCCCGTACACTGGTCAGATAATGACCCAACGTCACCGTGCTGCCAGACTGTTATGGGCGCGACGTCATCTGAACTGGAGAAGGGCTGACTGGAACCGAGTTTTGTTCACCGATGAATCTCGGTTCACAGTTAGTCATGCTGACGGAAGATTACGGGTATACAGGCGTAAAAATGAAAGATTCACCGATTGTTGCATTGTTGAGAAGAACAGGTTTGGGGGAGGAGCGTAATGGTCTGGGGTGGGATCATGGGAAACCGGAAGACAGATTTGTTGTTGTACAGGGCAACATCAATGCACGTTATGTTGCAGATGTGCTAAATGCACATGCCTTACCATTTATTCCGTCAGCATGGTCCTGGTGTGACATTGATGCACGACAATGCCTGCCCTCACGTAGCCAGGTCACCACTCAATACTTACAGCAAAACAACGTCGACGTCATGCCATGGCCCGTGGTCTCCCCGGATCTCAATCCCATTGAGCACATATGGGATGAGCTGGCCGCAAAGCACGAGCTAACCATCAGATTGACAATGTTCGCGATCTTACACGGGCGTTACAACGGGAATGGAGGAATTTGCCCAACGCACTGGTATTGCGTTACGTCACGTCGATGCGGCGTAGGATCATTGCATGCATTCATGCAAATGGTGGCCACACTCGGTACTCTAACGAGATTTACTGAATTGCCACATTACTTATTGAAATTCCATCTCTAAACATTAAGTAACACATTTCTGAGTTTTTGTGATTTTTGATTTTGACCCCTACCGCCCTTGGCCGGTTATCTCTCGAATATTTAACAAGATATCCAAATGCAATTTATTGGCTTTGATACAGAAATGAATGAACTTGTTTTTCCATTTTGATTTTTAAAAGTAACCCTTTTGGTTTTTGATGAATCTTTCCTTAAACATGGAGGGACGTTTCTAGTTTTGCTCAGTATATATATTTGAAAATCTGTAAACAAATTTGCTACTTGTATCTGCAATTTTGACATAAGTGGTCTCAAACTGACAACAATTCCTTAGTTTCATGAGGCATTTCTCTTAGTTTGTGACCATATTTGCCTTATTTAAGGAGAGTTTCAACAATAATTAAATCTATATTTTAATTAGTCAAGATCGAGCACAGAATGGGTGTAGGTTATTGGAAATTAGGTCCCACAACATCCATAAGAAAAATGAAAGTAGCAGAGAATAGAAAGATGTGTGGAAACGGGTTAGTTTTTTAGGGAAAATCAATGGTGGTGGCCAACCTTAGTCTAATCCCGGACGGTTATTGGTTTGCATCGGTAACGGGGGCCAGGTTGACAGTCAACCTGTGTAAGTTACCATATAGTAAAACAATTTAGTGTATTCTAACCTATACTGTGATCATTTGTGGGTGAAATCTTACATCAAAACCGGCATTGGAGGTGTGCCTCAAACAGCCAATCACATCTCGTACTATTATGTATTAGTCGGAGGATTCCTAACATTGACAACAGTGCCATCTGGCATCATAATGAGGCACTACTAACTCATATATTGCTTGCATCATTCTGCTTTTGGCTTGATGCTTTCTGCTTGCGCCTTTCCGCTTTCGGACTGTGGCTTGATGCTTACTTCCTGCGGCTTTGTCCTTACTGCTTTCGGCCTTATTCAAAGTGCTAAGTGCTTTGTCCTTACTTTCTATTGCAAATGCTTCGTGCAATAAAACAGGGACACAAATAAGGACGTATCAATAATTGTAATGTAAATAAGACGAATGAACAAAGCAATCAGCAGAATGGACATGTAAGGAAGACAAATACAATTACAGCAAGCAGATTTCAAATGTAATAAATACAAATGACAAAATGAAATAACATGAATATAAGTTGTAATGTCATCAGCAACCAAGCATCAAGTCACATAGAATTATGGCGGATATTACCTTCCATACTGACGACACATTAGCGAATATACATGTTAATATAGCAAATTATCACCTAAATGAAAGTATCACAGAACCATACATATTACGTGCCATACATCAAGTACATTCGAACCATGCTTCTGGTCCTGATGGAGTCGATATCATTGTTTACAAAAATACAATGACGATAATTTTACCTACTTAAACTTTTTAATGGAATATTTTCCACCGGAAACATTCCTGATTCCTTGGGAGAAAGCAATATAACTCCGATTCACAAAGCTGGTCCGAAGCTAGACCCAGGGAATTATAGGGGTATATCAATAATTAATGGTTTATGTAAAATATTTACATGTATCTTAAATTAATTCCATTTTAGATGAATCTAGGCGGGTTTCTGTAAGCATTATTCCACTGTAGATAACATATTTTCACTTAATTTATGTCTATTGCGCAAAAATATTTATCGAGATCAAGAGGTCGATTTTACTGCATTTTTATATATTTTTCCAAGGCATTTGATTCAATAAATCATAACATTCTGTGGCATGCAATTCAGAGAAAATCGACCAATAGAAAAATGCTTACAGTCTTGCAATCCATGTACAGTAATTTAAAATCATGTGTACGTGTTGGAAATGGATTATCTGACTTTTCTCCTGTAACATTGGAACAAGACAAGGGTGTCACGAATTGTAGCCGACTGTCTTCTTTATCATCCATCATTTGCAACACGGGTTACACAATACTAGAGCACAATAATCGAATAGACTGGTAACGACTATCGAATAGGTCTTCGTGTGTGAAATATCGCTCCTGTGGAATACACTGCTGGAGATAATAGCGCTTTATCTGAACCATGCACGTACCACCAGTATTGGATTTTACACCGGTTATATACAAGTGATTTACACTTTTTACGTAGACTTTGATGCTAGCCTGAATACCAAGTAGGTCTTATCTACTGATTACTGAATTATTTCAGATTAATCCGCCAGATATCTCATGAGCTAGACTGACTGTTAGAACATTAGTCCACAAAATTGTAAGCAAAATGTTGGCACGGAGTTTTTATATCGACAGGCGGACACTCGTAGGAAACGTGTGCACTAGAGTATGTATATAAACTATCGTATCCATATTCTAGCAGTCGGACATATGCAGCCCTGTAATATCTTGTCTTTATTATAAATGATCTCGTTGAATATTTAAGACGTACATTTGATCATGGTATATTTGTCACAGAAGATATATGCGACCTTCTTGCACTAATGTATGCTGACGATGTCTCTAGTTTCAGTGAAAGCGCCATTCAACTACAAAGGCAGATCGACTGTATTTTTAAATTTTGCGATAAAATAAACATGAACATTAAATTGGATACAACTAAAATTATCGTTTTTAGAAATGGAGGGATTTTATGTAATTATGCGAAATGCCACTCAGGGTAGCTCCAGACCAGCCTACACCTATTTTTGTCATGAATTATTGTCTACTATGACTCCGAGAAACATATATTTAGAGTACCTATGTTGTTTGCAAATGCCAAGTTGTAGGTAAAATGAGTTGCACAGGCAGCTTATGATGAACATGTAACAGTACAATGCTTTATACTATTTATTTGAACACTGGAAATTGACAACATGCGATACACGTATGTCGTTAACATCATATCATGTTCGTGAAATCCGCTCAGTGAAAATAGAAACTGGTCTGATGGAGTAGAGTAGCTTTAGACTTAATTATTTACTTCACTAACACTTAAGTGCATATGAAGCTATATCTGTAATATTTCTATGTCAGTGGGACAAAAGAAAGTTTCCTGTTTGATTTAATGAAGGCAATATACTGGATGTCATATCGCCCAACTTATAGGTTGAAGCTCAGAAATATTAATATGAAGAGCATGTAATTGTATAATTTGAAATAGTTCACCATCCCTGCGTAATATTACTGCTTTCGGAATTCAAATATACCAAAATCAAAGTAACAAAATGGCTATGTCTGTGCCATACAAAGGCCATACTTACTTAGGTATATTCAGGGTCCATACAAACTTTCACTAGCAAAATTGAAGGGTTTTGCAAGACAGTTAATTTCAAATTTAAGGACATTCTTTTTTACAATGACCCAATTTTAGCCAGAGCCAATACAAAGCTAGATTGTTTAAAACTGGAGCCGTTTTGGCCATTGTATTTAAGGCTGGTGTCATTTAGACCAATTAATTGAATTTGGTGTTTTGACAAAAGTAGGCCGGTTATATTTGTTAAGGGCTATAATTGTTTTCCAAGGGGTTTTCAGGGCAATTTATCATTTTAAAGGGTTTTTCAAGTCAGATGTCAAATTTAAGGATTTTTAAAGACATGTGCGAACCTAGATATTATAATAATTTCCGAATTATAAACCGTGTCACGACAGAAAAGTAAACTCGACGGTAACAGTCTTATCCAATATTAAATAGCACATACTAATAAATTGCCGCGGTACAATGTGAACTTATGGTGGCCATCTTAGAATTGCGTAAACTAGGCATTTATCCAAGTATGTGTTACATTTGTTTACTGTGTCAATGTAATACTGTTTATTTGTTTTAAATTATTAATGCCATCAAATAGATAACACAATGTAAATTTATGAGATATATGATATTTGTCGACCATCTTTGGTTTTGGTGCACAAAACAGTTATCCAAGTATGTTTTACTATTGGCATGGCCATTTAATGTGTCCGTATGATCATACGTAAGTATGTTTTAAATGGTTAAATGATGATATATAAGTGACAAGGTGGCAAATTAACGGTGATTGTGATTGTTGGCGGCCATTTTGGATCTATATACATACTTTCTCAAGTAATAAATATTTATTGAAGTAGCACAAGCTTTTATTTCACTTATAAAACATAATCCAATACGAATAAGCCAATAACTAGTCATATAAAATAGTTTTATATATGGTTTAGTGTGGTGGGGTAAGGTAGTGGTGTATTGGAGGCCATCTTGGATTTTGGCGGCCATTTTTAATGAAAATGTTCTAGTTCGATTGTATGTAAATCACAAATTTCAATGTTTTCAGTACGTTTTACAGCATGTACATGCGATTCTGCGGCAGTTTTATGTGAACGTTTGCATGCAGAAATGTTGCTGTTCACTTTTAGGGACATAAACACTTTAAACAAAAACTTATAAATTGCTATCATGCGGAAATGATATGCTGGAATACATACCTTTCAAGAAAATATAACAAACCTATATAATTAAGTTGATGTGCATTATTATAGAATAAAATGTGTATACGAAAATCTACAATGGCCTTGTTATGAAGCTAAATGTTCTATGAAGTCAGTCCTTAAAAGGGTTAACACCAAGGGAGTCGTCAGGGGAGGTTCGATTGGTTCGAACCCCCATTCAGCATGATTTGTTTACGTATATCCATGATAGCCATTTTCAGTGCATGAATCAGCAGACATTATATTATCAAATCAAATTATCAAATGATCTACTAACAAAACACATTGAAGCGACGCCAATCGTATTGCAATATGCTTCTTAAATGAACCAACATCCTTTGCCCAGGAGCTTGTTTTTGTCCACATATACCCGAATGCAGCATTTGGCTTCTGGAAATCAAAACCATCCCGGGGCTGTGAAGTAACCGAAATCTGTGAGGGGTACAGGGGCAAACATATTTCAGTTGCTTCACAGCTCAAAGTCGAACCCCCTTTTCCTAAATGCTGGTGATGACCATGACCACAGTCAGACAAGGAATCCTCACATCGGCTATATGCTATGGAACCCCGCAGTGGACGTAGAACTCTTGTTTTTATTAATTTGTTCGATAAATTTAACAATTCGTTCCCACGAATTAACAATTTGTTCCAACTAATTTACAATTGGTTCCCCCAATTTAACAATTCGTTCCCATGAAATAACAATTCGTTCCCACGGGAACGAATTGTTAATTTGTGGGAACGAATTGTTATATTTTGGGACCGAATAGTTAATTGAAGGGAACAAATTGTTAAATTGAGGGAACAAATTGTCATTTCGTTGGATAATTGTTAATTCGAGGGAACAAATTATTTTCTCGTGGGAACGATTTGTTAAATTGAGGGAATGAATTGTTATTTCGTGGGAACGAATTGTTATTTCGTGGGAACGAATTAATAAAAAAAATCCATGTCCCCTGCGGGGCTCCATGATCCTCACGTCAGCTATATGCAGTCCAGCAAACAGGACGTCGATGGTGTAGCCCCTGCCCGTGATTGTCGTATACCGGAGGTCAATCTATAAAGTTAAAGGCAAGGTGTCGTCATGGGTGGTGGGGAGGGAAGTCGATGGGTTCGTACGAATCCCGTTTTTTGGAGCCAGCAGAATTGTTTAAGTTATATTAGAGCACAGTCGATGGCATGCCATCACAAATATCCACTTTTACCAAATGTTAAGTCGAAAAGGGTTTCCATAACCGCTGGGTAGAATCAACATTCGAAATTCACTTTGCGCATCTACACAAGGAAGGCACACACAGTCTCAATTCCCTAGCTATTACAGTTAAAAATTGGTACTTCTTACAAGACAAAATTGGGAAATTCTAAGTCGAAAAGGGGGAGATAATCCATGACTGGGGGTAAAATAAAACAAGAGGCCCAAATGGGCCTGTATCGCTCACCTAAAAGCCTCCATAGTGGTCATCTTGATTTCACAAAGACTCTTCACTTACAACTTCAAATGTTCCACAGAATTTGTTGGTACCTTCTGATCTAACATATATTGCGAATGTGCATGTGATTTACTGCTATACCTTCGATCTGATATATAAAATGACCATATTTGGTCAAAAATAAAATTTGACCCCTATTTGACCCCTCGGGCCATGACCATTTTTGACCCAGAGGCCACCATATGAACAAATCTGAATCAGCGTTAACTATCCATCATTCATACAAAGTTTCGTCGAAATCGGCCTGGCGGTTTGTGAGAAGATTTTTTTGACAATTTGACCTACTTTTCAACGGCAGACATCTTGGATTTGGTGATGACCTCCATTTTAACAAAAATGGACAGGCTTCACCCACAGACCATTACAGTTAAGTTTGGCCAATATCGGCCAAGCAGTTCACAAGAAGAATACGTTTGAAATCTTTAGTAAAAGAACAACTTTTTTACCTTTCGGTGGCCATCTTGGATGACAAAATCATCTGATTTAGACAAAAAATGCTCCAGAGTGATAGACTAGTCGATACCTTCGATTTGATATATTATATAACCATATTCGAGCAAAAATATAATTTGACCCCTAGTTGACCCCTCGGGCCACGCCCATTTTTTACCCAGGGGCCACCATATGAACAAATCTGAAACAGCGTTAACTATCAATCATTCACATCAAGTTTCGTCGAAATCGGCCTGGAGGTTTGTGAGAAGAAGATTTTTTGACAATTTGAACTACTTTTCAACGGCGGACATCTTGGATTTGGTGATGACCTCCATTTTAACAAAAATGGACAGGCTTCACCCACAGACCATTACAGTTAAGTTTGGCCAATATCGGCCAAGCAGTTCAAAAATCTTTTGTAAAAGTTTGAAATCTTTAGTAAAAGAACAACTTTTTTACCTTTCGGTGGCCATCTTGGATGACAAAATCATCTGATTTAGACAAAAAATGGTCCAGAGTGATCAAATAGTCGATACCTTCGATTTGATACACTATATGACCATATTCGGGCAAAAATATAATTTGACCCCTAGTCGACCCCTCGGGCCACGCGCATTTTTGACCCAGGGGCCACCATATGAACAAATCTGAAACAGCGCTAACTATCGATCATTCATACCCAGTATCGTCGAAATCGGCCTGGCGGTTCGTGAGAAGAAGATTTTTTAAGAATTTGACCTACTTCTCAACGGCGGCCATCTTGGATTTGGTGATGACCTCCATTTTAACAAAAATGAACAGGCTTCAACCACAGACCATTACAGTTAAGTTTGGCCAATATCGGCCAAGCAGTTTACAAGAAGAAGACGTTTAATCTTTAGTAAAAGAATGACCATTCATACCAAGTATCGTCGAAATCGGCCTGGTGGTTCGTGAGAAGAAGATTTTTTAAGAATTTTACCTACTTTTCCATGGCGGCCATCTTGGATTGTCGATGACCTCCATTTTAACTAATCTGAAATGGCATCACCCATATATCATCCCTGTGAAGTTTGACCAATATCGGCTCAACAGTTCGGGAGAAGAAGATGATTGAAAATGTTCACGGACGGACGGACGGACGACGGACACTTTGCCATAACAATAGCTCACATGAGCTTTGCTCAGGTGAGCTAAAAAATCGAAATTCACTTTGCGATTCTACACACCATTAAAGAAGGCACACAACATGTTTCAAGTCCCTACCTATTACGGTTAAAATGTTTTACTTCTTAAAACGCAAACTTGTCCAAAGGGGTATATAACCCATGGCATGGGGTCGAAACAAAAATCAAAATTCACTGCGCACCCAAGGAAGGCACACACCAAGTTTCAATTCCCTATCTATTACGGTACAAGGTTTTACTTCTTGCAATGCAACTTTTTGGAAATTCCAAGTCGAAAAGAGGGAGAAAAGAGGGAGAAATTCATTTTGCGCATCTACACACAATAAAGAAGGCATACACCAAGTTTGAAGTGCCTACCTATTACGGTTAAAAAGTTGTGTACTTCTTACCAGAAACGTGACGGACGAACGGACGTATGTACGGACGACAAACGGACGGACACACGCGATGAGCGATAACCAGTTTTAAATGCCCTAGCACTAACTAAACACAGTCAAGCGACGCCAAAAAGTATTGCAATATGTCAATTTTCTTATGAAATGAGTAAACTCGTTTAATAAATGTCTTATTAAATCATCACTCATGTAAGATCATCTAGTTATCAGGTAAACTGCCCTGTATTGACCGAATGTGGACTGTCTGATAACATATTCAGTCATTGGCCTGATCAAAACATCCGTGTTAAAAGGAAGTGAAAACTGATGTTCCATTGGTCGGATGACGTCACGTCACATTACCGAATGACGTCAGTGTAATGACGCAACATAAACAAATCTGCGTTCTGTCCTCCGTGGTCATTTTCGAGCATAAAACGTTACCTGATAGATAGTATACCAGGCTACTGTCTTTTGATGTCAAGTTTATCAGGCTCCTACGCGTTTCCTGATAAACTTACTGTTTGTTTGAAGAAACCTGCCTAAATTTTACGGATATATCCACAAAGTAAAAACAATATTTTTTTCTGTAATATTAAATTATAGCAAAATTTAAGAATGAGCCTACTTTTTATTTCGTGAAATTTGGTCCAATATTGATTTATGTCTATGGGAATTTAACATGGGGATTTTTTTTATAATTTCAGAAATAGTGGACTTTTGTTTTCTAAGCTATCTAGCTAGGTTTCAGAATTACTTTCCATTTTATTTTTCGTTCTTTGACTCCTCCTCCACCAACCCCCCCCCCCCCCCCCCCCCCCATGATGTTAAATTCCCATAGAACTCATTTTTCGTAATAAAATCAATATTTGACCAAATAATTTTCACGAAATAAAAAGAAAGCTCATTCTTAAATTTTGATAAAATTTAATATTATCAAAATAAATATTATGTTTGCATTGTTTATATGATCGTACATTTCGGGCAGGTTTCGTGAAACAGACAGATATCAAAAAACAATAGTCTGGTATTCTCTATATAACTACCCCTACTTCTACATACCACATTGATGACAAAAGTGTAGAACTGTTTGATGTTGGTCTTGGCGTCCACGTCCTTGGCCACTGGGGTCTCTTCAGTCGAACGGTCATACCAACTGTTATGATAATAATAATAATTTAATATTAATAATCATATTTGTAATAATAACACAATTAATAATAATAATACATGTAATAATAATAATAATTCATTATTAAACTTGAGTTATTGCGTAGACAAGGAGACAGAGTGAGAACATGAATAGAAATGGCCGCCAAGGGGTGTTAAGTCAATAGGTTACTTCGTCTTGCCGTGATAAACATGTAGACCCAATTTAGTTACGGTCTGTCAAGTAGAATTTGTTAGACCTGTAGAGTTGTTGCATCGACAAGGGTACCAGAGCTCCAGATAAGCTGCGTATTTGCTTAAATACCCAATTAAAATTGCCAAAAACCCAATTGCTTCAGAAATGATAGTGACAATACAAATTCCTTATCTGGAGCACTGGGTACAGAGTGCGACAATTAATAAACAAGAGGGCCATGATGGCGCTAATTCGCTCACCTGACTCCATGAACACCAGAGGAGAATGTGACATTGAGTTCATATGTGTTTTAAAAAAATTGTGCTATTTTTAGATGGCGGTCATCTTGGATTAAGCGATGACTCATTTTACCAAATCTGAAAACGCTTCACCCAAGGATCTTAACTTACTATGAAGTTTGGCCAGCATCGGCCATGTGGTTCCTGAGAAAAAGACGTTCAAAATCTCGAATAAATGGACCTTTTGGAGGCCATCATGGATGACATAATCATCCAATTCCAACAAATATTGCACCAGAGCAATCGCCTCATCGATACCTTCAATTTGATATATGACATGACCATATTTGGTCAAAAATAAAATTTGATCTCACAGGCAACGCCCATTTTTGACCCCAGGGTCACCATTTTAACACCTTTGAAAGAGCATTCTACGTCGATCATTCCTACCAAGTTTCGTCAACATCCGGCTGGCAGTTCATGAGAAGATTTTTTACGAATTTGTGCTATTTTTAGACAGCGGCCATCTTGGATTAGCGACGACCTCCGTTTTAACAAATCTGAAAAGGCTTCACCCATGGACCATAACTGTGAAGTTTGGCCACCATGGGCCACGCTGTTCGTGTGAAGAAGAATTTTGAAATCTGTAATAAAAGAACGACCTTTTGACCTTTCGGTGGCCATCTTCAATGACAGGACCATCCAATTTCGACAAACAATGTACCAGAGCGATCGCATCGTTGATACCTTCGATTTGATATAGACATGACCATATTCGGTTAAAAATAAAATATGACCCCAATTTGACCCCATGGGCCACGCCCATTTTTCACCCCGGGGTCACCATGTTAACAACTTTGAAAGAGCATTGTACATCGATTATTCCTACCAAGTTTCATCGAAATCCGGCTGGCAGTTCATGAGAAGAAGATTTTTTAAGAATTTGTGCTATTTTTAGACGGCGGCCATCTTGGATACGTGATGACGTCATTTTAACAATTTTGTAATCCCCCTACCTAAGGACCATGACCATGAAGTTTGGTAACTATAGGCCCAATGGTTACCGAGGAGAAGACGTTTGAAAATGTTCACAGACGCCGGACGACGACGGACACATAGCGGTAACAATAGCTCACATGACCTTCGCTCAGGTGTCTGGTGAGCTAAAAATGGCAGCCAAGGTGAAATAAGTCTGATTTTTCTTTTGGAAAATCAATAGGGTTCTTCGCCTTACCGTGATTATGATCCATCAGAACGTTGAGTTATTGCGTGGTCAAGGGTACAGAATGTGAAATAAAAATGGTCACCAAGGGGAGATAAGTCATTGGAAATATTTGAGAATCAATAGACTTCTTCGTACTGCCGTGATAAATATGTAACTATTGCGAATTTGGTTGCGATCCGTCTAGTATAATTGCGTAGACACAGGATACATAGTGCGAACATGAAAAATGGCCGCCAAGGGGAGATAAGTCATCGGAAACATTGAACATCAATAAGATTCTTCGTCTTGCCGTAATAAACCGCTATACCGAATTTGGTAGCGATCCGTCAAGTAGTTATTGCGTGAACAGGCTGTGCCCACACGCCAGTACAGCTTAAATACACTATACCTCCTATTGTTACATGACTGCCGTTGTACGACACCGCTCACAGCCGTGTTCAAACATCAGTGTTCTGCCAAGAAATCAGAGACATGGGGCCAATGAACCCATGGGTAAAAAAAATTGGGGACATTTTTAAAAACACATGGTATTTTGAAGAAAAATACTGCTTCAAACTATTAAATATCAGCAATTAAAGTAATTAATAGTTTGAAATAGTGTTTTGCTGAGCCCGACAATGGACTTGCAATAATTAACATGTAAAATTTCAGCATGTTGCGATTGTGAAAAAAACAAGGAAATAAACATTAAAACATGATCATAATGTATTTGTAGTTCTTTATCATTCCATCGGCTCCCAGACAATATGCGCATTTCAAACGGCTTTTCTGATTGGCGGACCAAAATAGTTCGCTTTATACTTGTATCACTTATGTAAATATACCATCCAATGAAAACCGTCGATAGATGTATAGCTAAGTGCTGTTGCTATGCGAATTTTACATTTCCGTTACATTTCACAAGCGCCCCTAACACAGTTCATACTATTTTAATTTCGCAACCCCCGAACTCGGACCGAATATTTAATGCGCCCGTTGGCCCATCGGTAATTTTTTTTTTGCGCCATTGACGATTTTTCCGTGCCATTGGCGCGATCCAGCGTCCTTGGCAGAACACTGAGCGTATAACGCGTGCTGTTTGACCATGGCCGTAGACAATGCTAATTCCGGGGCCAAGCCAATATCTACGTAATGCGTGTATCTCATGACGTTACTAGAAGCTAAGAACGTGCCATTACGTCACTAGACCAGTTCACAACGTCGCACTGAACTTTTGACATTGATGTGGCTTCATCACGCGACGTGAACTGCGGCCCCGGAACATGTATGTGTAAATCAGCTGTTTGAATGGAACGGGTTATCAAAGTACCACAAGTACTGCATATATGCTCAAAGCGTATCGTATTTCCGACGGAATCACGGTAACAATATTAAACGTTCGACAATGTCCAGCAGTGGTAAACGTTTGCCGTGACACTCGGGAACTGTTTGAACCCGTGGCCTACGGCCTTGGAGTTCAAACCGTTCCCTCGTGCCACGGCAAACGTTTACCCACGGCTGGACATGGTTGAACCTTATGGTTTTTTTCACACGGGTGTATAATAATAATCAAAGGACTGAACGTCCTGAGATTCTTCGGAGTATGTGTTTGTGGATGACAACTATACTAATAATAAGTCTACAGTGGAAGGAGTATCGGGAAAACTAAGGGCGGGAATTTCACAAAACAACATCAAACAACAACAAGTTTTCAGAAACCTTAAGAAAACAGGCCCAGATCATGACAGGTCCGCATATTTGATGCGGTTTGTCGATCTTTAACAATATGTCATCTATAAACAAACGACATGATGTCGTAATTGCCTAACAGCACGCAAATAAACGAATGATCACTGAAAAACCGCTCAACCTGGAAGTGAACCGGAAGTCAGAAAATCTGAATTTCACTAGTGACACCCGACCAGGGGAAGTAACTCGTTTTGGGTTAAATTGGCAAGGGGTGAAAACTACAATATGACAGATTATATGTTATAGTATACGGTAGGGCTGAGACAATACACCCATTTCCACGATATGATAACCTACGTATCACGGGCAACAGTAACCTTGCGAAACAATACTACCGAGAACCCGTCGAGCGATAAAATTAAACCATTATTTTCTGTAGCCGAGATCTGGCGAATGAACGTTGAATTAAAAATAGATTTTTGGAAAACCCAAAATGATAAATAGATTTATATTCTGAGAATGGAAATCGAAACCGAATATTGTATTCGTGCACCGAACCATGGAGTTATGAATCGCTAATAATCGAGAATGGTGGTTAATCGTCACACCCTTAGACTACAGAATCATTTGCAATAACATAAATTTAGCACAAAACAAGAAACGAGGCAAAGCCACGAAGGCCAGGTATTTTTCAAGCATGGATACTTGGATAACATAATTATACCCACTTTTTGTAGACTAGATGGCTGTGGCCTGCATGTCGCGCCTGGGGGCGAGGCATGGACACTAAAAAAATAGATATAGTAGATGGAAAAACTTTAACGAAAAAACTTTAACCGGACACACGGACGTACGGACGGACGGACGTATGCCAAAATGCCGACGATATCGCGCTTTCCGCAAGCGGGTGCGACAATGATGATAAACACCCATGTGAAGTATCAAGGTAATGGGTGAAGCAGTTGCAGAGATATAGTACACAAAAAAAACTTTAACAAATAAATTCAAAGTAATTTGACCTTGACATTGCGCACAGGGGCCGCACGGTTGGGGGTTAGAGTGAAAATATGGACGATGATAAACACCCATGTGAAGTTTCAAGGTAATGGGCGAAGCAGTTGCAGAGATATAGTATAACAAAAAAGTTTTAACCAAAAAATTTAACCATACGTACGTTAAAAAGTTAACGTTGAAAATGGCTAAGTCAATTACGTAGAAATAATAGGTGAAGGTAAAAAAATGGTCACATGTTGGATAGTTGTATGTGGTAGGCACCCCTTGGTTATGAAGCTGTGAAAGTTTGGTGGTCCTAGGTGGTACATTACCAAAGAAATGGACTTAAACACAAAAACTTAACATTGTAAACGCGAAAACTTAACATTGAAAATGGCTAAGTCGACTGCGCGGAAAAAATGGGTCAAGTTAAAAAAAAATAAAAAAAAGTAACATGTTGGATAGTGATATGTGGTGGGCACCCCTTGATTATGAAGCTGTGAAAGTTTGGTGGTCCTAGGTGGTACAGTACCAAAGAAATGGACTTAAACACGAAAACTTAACATTGAAAACGCGAAAACTTAACATTGAAAATGGGTAAGTCGATTGCGCAGAAAAAATGGGTGAAGTTAAAAAAAAAATAACATGTTGGATAGTGATATGTGGTGGGCACCCCTTGATTATGAAGCTGTGAAAGTTTGGTGGTCCAAGGTGGTACAGTAACAAAGAAATGGACTCAAACACGAAAACTTAACATTGATTGTGGACGCCGCCCTCCACCTGCCCGCCCGCCACCCGGCTTTCGCCAATCCAATAGCCTGGATTTTTTAAAAAAAAACCTGGCTAAAAAGCAAACAAATCATTTACCACACTGAAAAGACGAGCAAGCTGTTGGAACTATTTTATGGCGTAAGACCCGTGTTTTTTAAAAAGTTCAACCTGCAAAATATGTGCTGCGATCGACATGCTCATTTCCATAAATCGATCAGACCTCAAATACGGATGTTGGTTGTAAAAGTATTCGCTAGCGCTCGAATAATCATAATAATAATCATAATAGTAATAATAATAATATAATAATAATATATGAATAAACAATAGTTATTGAGAATTCATCGGCGGATCACAGGCTATTCTGCATGGAAGCGTCCTGGTGCCAAGGCAAAAATATTTGTATCTCCTAACTAGGACTTACTATCTCCGAATTAGGACGTACTATCTGTCCACAGTCCTACCTTTATCTCCTAATTAGTAGATATTATCTCCTAATTAGGAGATACTAAGTCCTAATTAGGAGTTAATACCTCGTAATTAGGAGATACACATACTTTAGCATTGGCACCAGGACGCTTCCACAGTTCTCTGCCTACAGAGGTTTCAAAGCCCCATTTCAATAGTTGAAGCAAACAAAATAAATACGTCGCACCTTTCTGGTACCACATGCTCTCACAGCCTGACTTACGACTTGTAAATCTCGTAGTCAGTCACGAGAAGGAGCTCCACCTCATATGTGGTCGTCTCTGTTCCCCTCCATTGTCGACCTCGATTCCTGACCGTCTCGGTGACATTGGACCCTGGAAACATAATTGTAGCTGTGACTGTAAATTTGCTCAAATATTTCAAGGATGAAAACTGTTTCAATAGCATTAATTTTTCATTTTACAAGCAATTGAGACAAGTCATGTGATTGTGTACCTAAGACAAGCTTATATTGTACATGCAACATATTTACATAACCTGGGATATTATCTTTAACTGAACGTTTCGTAACTTTCGACGTCA
Source organism: Conchocele bisecta (assembly GCA_029237695.1). Taxonomy (NCBI): domain Eukaryota; kingdom Metazoa; phylum Mollusca; class Bivalvia; order Lucinida; family Thyasiridae; genus Conchocele; species Conchocele bisecta. The sequence continues at coordinate 59,190,043 of CM055280.1, forward strand.
TTTACAAATCTTCTTAGGTCCAAAACATCGCTTACACAATTATAAGCGTTATGTTACATCTAAAACATATTTAAGTACTTTTTCACCAATAACAAAAAGGTCACCCACCCTCTCCCAAAAAAATTGAGTTGATGCAATTCCATCAATTATCGATGTTATTGCGAAACAACTATTTTTCTGTGGGGGCTAAAAATAATGTCTTAAAAATAATTTTGGAATTTATGGACAGATTTTCAAAATATAATTATTTTTTTCTTAATTACGTAGTACATCATTTTTAAGATATCTAGCCAGGTTTCGCAGTAAATTTCTATTATTATTTTGTTTAGTTTTTCTACTCTGCCAGTCACAGCCCACCTCCTTTTGGTACCATGTTTTTTTCTCTATAAAATAAATATGTGATGGAATTTCATCAACATTGTTTTGGTGGAGGGTGACTTTTTTGTTGTTCATGAAAAACTGCTTACATTTAAATATTTTTTAGATTTATTGTGTTTAATCATGTTAATAGCCAAAATGTCGTCGGAAGAACAACGTGGAACAGACAGTTGTGCTGTCATGTACTTTACTTCTAAAAATAAAACCTGCCCAAATTTATATAAATTATATAAATAATGAAAAAACAATATTGTTTTTTTTGATAATATTATATTATTGCAAAATTTAAGGACGACCCTTCTTTTTATTTCGTGAAATTTGGTCAAATATTGATTTTATTACGAACAATTTATTTGTCTATACAAAATTAACATGGGGGAAAAAGGAGGCAGAGGATCAGTGGGAGGAGTCAAGAAACAAAACATTTTGGAAACTGACTCGGAAACCTGACTATAGTCTGTTTCACGAAAGCTGCCCAAATTTTACGGCCATATAAACAATTCAAAAACCATATTTGTTTCGATAATATTAAATTAAAGGAAAATTTAAGAATGAGCCTTCTTTTTATTTCGTGAAATTTGGTAAAATATTGATTTTATTGCGAAAACAAAATTTCCCCATGTTAAATCCCCATAGACATCTTCACGGAGTGAAGATGTCTATGTGGATTTAACATGGGGACATTTTTTAGAATTTCAGAAATACTGGACCGATTTTTAAAATTTAACTTTTGTTTTCTTAGTTAGATCATTTCCAAGCAAACTAGCTAGGTTTCGGAGTCAATTTCCAAATTTTTTCGTTTTTTGTCTCCTCCCACACTTCCTTACCACTTTTTCCCCCATGTTAAATTCCCATAGACAAATAAATTTTTCGTAAGAAAACCAATATTTGACCAAATTTCACGAAATAAAAAGAAGGCTCATTCTTAAATTTTGCTTTAATTTAATATTATCGAAAAAAATATTGTTTTTGCATTGTTTATATAGCCGTAAAATTTGGGCAGCTTTCGTGAAACAGACAGTAGATAGCTTGGAAATGATCTAACTAAGGAAAGAGAAGTTAGATTTTGAAACTCGGTCCACTATTTCTGAAATTCGAAAATTGTCCCCATGTTAAATTCCCGTAGACATCTTCAATGGCTAATTCAACATGGGGATATTGTTGTTTTTTTACAATAAAATATTTAACCAAATTTCAAGAAATAAAAAGAAGGCTCATTCTTAAATTTTGATTCGACATGATTATCGAAAACAAAAGATTTTTGCGTTGCTTATATAGCCGTAACATTGGGGCAGGTTTCGCAATGAAATCAATATTTGACGGAATTTTATCAAATAAAAAAAATTGGGGAGGGCGACTTTTTTGTTATTGATGAAAAAGTACTTACATTTAAATATTTGTTACATTTAATATGTTTAATAGCCAAAAGTTCGCCGGCAGCAAAACGTGGAACAGACAGTAGCCATACACGTGTCGTATAACCCATAACTCCAGTAACAGTCATAACCCATAACGTACATTCTCCAGTAACAGTCATAACTAATTTATAATTCATAAAGTGAACATTTAAACTACATATTGAATACCTTTGATATCGACTTAGATCAAGTTTCTTTGAACCTTGTCACATATTTGATACATTTTCGAGTTTTGTTTCTGTATTTACACATAACATGGGCAATGTATGGACACGAGGGTGTGATCACACAGTTAGATCACATTCGTCCGTATACATGTACGATCGATAATCCATAATCCACTCGCTGAAGCTCGCGGATTATCTCCTCGTACATGCGGACGAACCGTGACCTACCAGTGTATTATTTCCTAATCACTTTCTACATAATGATCTGGCTGTGTCTGGAGAAATGGGGCTTATGGGTTTTGTGACCAGTGTAGCTTCTGATTAAACACCACACTCATGTAGCATGATAACAACCTATATTGATTTGTAATAAGCATGATGCGGCGTTTCATTGATGTAATGGCCAACGGTGCAGATTCTGATCAGACTGGATCAATACTGGTCGTATAACCCATTGTCTCCTCGTACATGCGGAGGAATCTTGATCTAACTGTGGCTTAACTTTTTTTTTTTTGTAAAATGGGGCTTAGATCTTACCAACGTCCGGCGGAAGGAGATAATCGCCGACGACAGGTCGTCCTTCCGGCAGTCTGGTGACAGTGTGCCTCTTATGTGTCTTATCTGGCGGCTGCACTAAGTAGGTTTCGTTGTCTTGAAATATTTCTCCAAACTAAAAATATTTTTTTTACATATTCAGGGTGTAGGATCACGTGTATTCCGAACCCGAGTTTCCGACGTGACTGTGTATTCTACGGAGCCCCGCAGGGGACGCAGAATTATTTTTTTTATTAATTCGTTCCTTCAAAATAACAACTCGTTCCAACGAAATAACAATTCGTTAACTCAATTTAACAATTCGTTCCCACGAATTAACAATATTTTCATACGAATTAACTCGTTCCCACTGTTTGAATTGTTAAATTGAGGGAACGAATTGTCAATTCGAGGGAAACGAATTGTTAATTTGAGGCAACGAATTGTTATTTCGTGGGAACGATATGTTAATTCGTGGGAAGGAATTGTTAATTCGAGGGAACGAATTGTTAAATTGAGGGAATGAATTGTTATTTCGTGGGAACGAATTAATAAAAAATATTCCGTAATAATTCCAGCACAAAAATATTTACACAATTCCCTAACATTTGATTGGTCCGTAGCAAGTCTGTCCAAAATTTATATCCCAGTAAACTCCCATACCGAACTACTTTCCGTAACCGTGAGACGCAGTTAAAATAATTCTTAAGAAAACGGAAAATAAACACATTGTCTTGATGAATTTATTTCAAATGCTGGAATTATAAGGAATGAATGGCCTTTCTGTGGAATTTATTGGGGATATAAACTTGGAAAAGTCGCGGGAATACTGGACAAGGCCTTCCGATATACCCCGATAAATTCCACAAAAAGACCATTCATTCCTATAGTATTCAGTATAGGTGGAAGTCAACAGAACTGCTATGCAATTTTATTTGGTTTGAACTGTAATCGATCTCTACACATATCTCGCAGTGGTAGTAGAGTAATTAGGAACAATGAATTAGTTATCTGTCATGAATGTGTGCATTGTTATACATGCAAAGTATTTCAAATTGTTATGTAGCTGTGACTGGAGAAAAGGGGTTTATGGATGTGTGACCAGTATACTATATTTATATAATGAGAAACTATCTATCAAACTATTATTTCCCGTTACCTGTGGTCTTAGTATATGACGACATCACTAACGTGACGTATTCAAGGTGCAGGATCACGTGGTTACAACAACAACAACAATGGCCGAAAGTGTTGAAAGCGCGCCCATTCCAAAGTAAGTATTATTTGATATGTTCCTCAATAGGCAATGGATTTAGATGAAATATGGCACAGCAAACGCATCTTCATGAGCTGCATTTGGTGGTCCCGGGAATTTGGCACATATGTATGTCGTTTTTGCGAAGAATCAGTAGACACGGAAATCGAATCTTCGCAAAAACGACAGACGTTTGGGCCAAAGTACCGAGACCACCAAATGCAGCATGAACAAGACGCGTTTGATGCACCATATTTCATCAAAATCCGCCACATAATAAGGACACAATAAAACAATACGTACTTTGAATCGAAGGTCTTCTGGAAGTTTCAGTATTTGTTGTTGTTGTTGTTGTTGTAACCACGTGATCATACACCTTGGTATTTACAACGCTGGCAATGTCATTAAATTTAGCATACACTATACAGAATAAAGGCTGTATTCTTATAAATAAATAAATAACGCATTGGTGGATATGACTGGAGAAATCGTGCTTATGGGTCTTGCGACCAGTATAGAGCTCTGCATTCGCACAGTCTGATCAAGATCTGCACTTTCGTCATTTCATCAATGAAACACCGCCATGCTTCAAACAAGCAATACAGATCGCAATTCATAGCACAGCCAAGTTGCCGGACTTTGACGAATCAACAATGTCGCGCGACGTCTCGTGGGGCTAATGTAATGTACTGGCATATAGACATAGATTTCTTTTTTTTATTAATTCGTACCCATGAAATATCGTTCCCACGAATTAACAATTTGTTCCTGTGGGAACGAATTGTTATTTCGTGGGAACGAATTGTTAAATTGAGGGAACAAATTGTTAATTCGTGGGAACGAATTGTTAATTCGTGGGAACGAATTGTTAATTTGTGGGAACGAATTGTTAAATTGAGGGAACAAATTATTATTTCGTGGGAACGAATTAAGAAACAAGAAACGAGGCAAAGCCACGAAGGCCAGGTTTTTTCCAAGCATGGACACTTGGATAACATAATAATACCCACTTTTTGTAGACTAGATGGCCGTGGCCTGCATGTCGCGCCTTGGGGCGAGGCATGGACTCTAAAAAAATAGATATAGTAGATGGAAAAACTTTAACAAAAAAACTTTAACCGGACACACGGACGTATGGACGTATGCAAAAATGCCGACGATATCGCGCTTTCCGCAAGCGGGTGCGACAATGATGATAAACACCCATGTGAAGTATCAAGGTAATGGGTGAAGCAGTTGCAGAGATATAGTACACGAAAAAAATTTAACAAATAAATTCAAAGTAATTTGACCTTGACATTGCGCACAGGGGCCGCACGGTTGGGGATTAGAATGAAAATATGGACGATGATAAACACCCATGTGAAGTTTGAAGGTAATGGGCGATGCAGTTGCAGAGATATAGTATAACGAAAAAAATTTAACCAAAATATTTAACCAGACGTACGTTAAAAAGTTAATGTTGAAAATGGCTAAGTCAATTACGTAGAAATAATAGGTGAAGGTAAAAAAATGGTCACATGTTGGATAGTTTTATGTGGTAGGCACCCCTTGGTTATGAAGCTGTGAAAGTTTGGTGGTCCTAGGTGGTACAGTACCATAGAAATGGACTTCAGCGCGAAAACTTAACATTGAAAATGGCTAAGTGGACTGCGCGGAAAAAATGGGTCAAGTTAAAAAAAAAGTAACATGTTGGATAGTAATATGGGGTGAGCACCCCTTGATTATCAAGCTGTGAAAGTTTGGTGGTCCTAGGTGGTACAGTAACAAAGAAATGGACTCAAACACAAAAATTTAACATTGTAAACGCGAAAATTTAACATTGAAAATGGCTAAGTCGACTGCGTGGAAAAAATGGGTCAAGTTAAAAAAAAAGTAACATGTTGGATAGTAATATGTGGTGGGCACCCCTTGATTATGAAGCTGTGAAAGTTTGGTGTTCCTAGGTGGTACAGCAATAAAGAAATGGACTCCAACACGAAAACTTAACATTGTAAACGCGAAAACTTAACATTGAAAATGGCTAAGTCGACTGCGCGTAAAAAATGGGTCAAGATAAAAAACAAGAAACGAGGCAAAGCCACGAAGGCCAGGTTTTTTCCAAGCATAGACACTTGGATAACATAATTATACCCACTTTTTGTAGACTAGATGGCCGTGGCCTGCATGTCGCGCTCGCGCCTTGGGGCGAGGCATGGACACTAACAAATAGATATAGTAGATGGAAAAACTTTAACCAAAAAACTTTAACCGGACACACGGACGAACGGACGGACGTATGCCAAAATGCTGACGATATCGCGCTTTCCGCAAGCAGTGCGACAATGATGATAAACACCCATGTGAAGTATCAAGGTATTGGGTGAAGCAGTTGCAGAGATATAGTACACGAAAAATAAAAACTTTAAAACAAAAAAATTCAAAGTAATTTGACCTTGACATTGGGCACAACAGGGATCGCGCTTCCCAGCAAGCAGTGCGACAATGAAGATAAACACCCATGTGAAGTATCAAGGTATTGGGTGAAGCAGTTGCAGAGATATAGTACACGAAAAACTTTAACAAAAAAATTCAAAGTAATTTGACCTTGACATTGGGCACAGGATCGCGCTTTCCCGCAAGCAGGTGCGCAATGATGAATAAACACCCATTTAGAAGTATCAAGGTATTGGGTTGAAGCAGTTGCAGAGATATAGTACACGAAAAAACTTGAACAAAAAAAATTCAAAGTAATTTGACCTTGACATTGGCACAGGATCGCGCTTTTCCGCAAGCAGGTGGCGACAATGATGATAAACACCCATGTTAAGTAAACAAGGTATTGGTGAAGCAGTTTGCAGAGATATAGTACACGAAAAAAACTTTAACAAAAAAATTCAAAGTAATTGACCTTGACATTGGGCACAGGATCGCGCTTTCCGCAAGCAGTGCGACAAATGATGATAAACACCCATGTGAAGTAATCAAGGTATTGGGGTGAAGCAGTTCAGAGTATAAAGTAACACGAAAAAACTTTAACAAAAAAATTCAAAGTAATTTGACCTTGACATTTGGGCACAGGGCCGCACGGTTGGGGGTTAGAATGAAATATGGATGATGATAAACACCCATGTGAAGTTTCAAGGTAATGGCGAAGCAGTTGCAGAGATCTAGTATAACAAAAAAGTTTTAACCAAAAAACTCTAACCAGACGTACGTTAAAAAGTTAACGTTGAAAATGGCTAAGTCAATTACGTAGAAATAATAGGTGAAGGTAAAGAAATGGTCACATGTTGGATAGTTGTATGTGGTAGGCACCCCTTGGTTATGAAGCTGTGAAAGTTTGGTGGTCCTAGGTGGTACAGTACCAAAGAAATGGACTTAAACACGAAAACTTAACATTGTAAACGCGAAAACTTAACATTGAAAATGGCTAAGTCGACTGCGCGGAAAAAATGGGTGAAGTTAAAAAAAAAAAGTAACATGTTGGATAGTGATATGTGGTGGGTACCCCTTGATTATGAAGCTGTGAAAGTTTGGTGGTCCTAGGTGGTACAGTACGAAAGAAATGGACTTAAACACGAAAACTTAACATTGTAAAAGCGAAAACTTAACATTGAAAATGGCTAAGTCGACTACGCGGAAAAAATGGGTCAAGTTAAAAAAAAAGTAACATGTTGGATAGTGATATGTGGTGGGCACCCCTTGATTATGAAGCGGTGAAAGTTTGGTGGTCCTAGGTGGTACAGTAACAAAGAAATGGACTCAAACACGAAAACTTAACATTGATTGTGGATGCGGGGCTCCGTACGTTTCCATTACGACAGTGTGAGTATAATAAAATAAAATAACCAACTTACGAATGAATAAATTTTGGCTTCTCTCTCCTCACTGCTATTTCTTTCCACCATGAACGCGGATCCTCTGACCACGTCCTGGTAGTAACCAATGTTCTATAGTAACAGAAACGTCACACATCATCAATCCACAGGTTGAAGTAACGGACCAAAGTATTATACATACATGTATATTAAATATACCTAAAAGCATCAATAAGTGAGAACAAATAAGCAAACCTTTTTTACTCCATCTTGTAACACATTAATGTTAATGTGCAAGAAAACATTTTTTTAGATAATTTTTTCTCTCCATTTTTAATGTATTTATATCGACTATGATCCGTCACTGCAATACACAGCCTGTCGCAGGTTGAAGTAACAGACCAGGGCATTACGTTAATCGTGACTTCATGACTGTCTTGATAGACAGTCATGACGGCTGGCTTTTGTAAAGTGGTATCTCGAAATCGCCACGGCTTTGAAGAAGATTTTCCATACTTTCTATGGGCAAAATTGCATTAATATACACGTTATATTGTTAATTATGCTCTCAAAATTGATTATTACCTTATCTCAAGTGCCGATTCTTTGTAGTTTCTCTCAAATATCCATTTAAGTTTTTTAAAATAAATCAAAACTTCCTTTCAACACTGTGAACTGCGTAATTGATTAGTTTCCGGTTGCTTGAATACGGGTGTAAATCTACGCCCGGATAAAATATAGTGACAATTATATGTTTATTACTTATTAGCGCAAAGGATTAATTATACAACTAGATGGCCGCGGCCTGCATGTCGCGCCTTGTGGTGAGGCATGGACATTAAAAAAAAAAGATATAGTATAACGAAAAACTTTAACCAAAAAACTTAACCAAAAACTTTAACCGGACACACGTACGTACGTACGCCAAAGTGCCGACTATATCGCGCTTTCCGCAAGCGGGCGCGAAAAAAACTTTAACCAAAAACTTCAAAGTAATTTGACATTGGGCACAGGAGCCGCACGGGAGGGGGTTAGAATGAAAATATAGATGATGATAAACACCCATGTGAAGTTTCAAGGTAATGAGCAAAGCAGTTGCAGAGATACAGTATAATGAAAAACATTAACTAAAAAACTTAACCAAAAAACTTAACCAAAAACTTTAACCAAAAAATTTAACCAAAAACTTTAACCGGACGTACGTACGCCAAAGTGCCGACTATATCGTGCTTTCCGCAAGCGGGTGCGACAAAAATGGATATTAAAATACGTTTTGATTGAAATTTAATTTAAACTACAAACTATATATTTCGTTCAGAAATGCATGATTTATTTGACTATGATACTAGTAGGCCTATGATACTTTCCTAAGTAGGGTTCTTTGCCCATTGTTGTACTTTATTAAACGGGTCCACGATGAGGAAAATTCCCAAAATCAGAACTCAATATTTCCATGCCACACCAGTCACTTTAGTAGCTCGGCCCCAAAGTAATAAGATTTGCCATAAGCTTATTACTTCTTAATGGAGCATAACAGGTTAACGTTGTCACTTGTTTATCCCTTGTTTATCGATTTAAATGGTTTAAATCGACTCGAAGCTTACGTTCAACGGCCGCACAAACTCGATTGAACTGCACGCCTTCCAATGATTTAAATACGCAGCACGTTTAAATAGTCAATTACGTTTTTTAATGTGCGCACTGGTCATTTAAAAAGGGGCCCATCCGTGATTTTTTGCGCGATGTCGGCGCAAGACAATCAATAATTTGCGGCATTGACAATAATTAAGGGGGATTGCCGCAATCGCGCATGCTGGATGCATCCCTGCATGATACGTAAACAAATCAAAGTTCACTATGAAGGGCAATTCTTCGTTTTGATTGGTGGAAAATTTTGTGAATATTAACTAGCGTCAAATGACGCGCATACGCGATCCAATGGGATAAACCCGAGATGCTGGGGTTGCTAGTCGGAGGAGATTTTGAGCAGAGGTCGATTATAAATTAGCCGAATAAACACATTTTACGAGATTATAGGTGGCTGAAACTTGTTCTGTTTAATAAATAAAAGCTCTAAATTAGCCCAATAATCGGCGTATGTTGGCGTATATGGCCATTAGAGCCAACTATGGACATCAACAACAACAACTTCCGGGTTCAATCTCTTCCGGCGTTCAGTTCATTACGTATTCAAAATTGTGTTATTTGGCTATATTTAAAGTTTTAAACGGAGATAATTGCCAAAAATGCAAACTTTATCGGTTGATGCAATTTGGAAGTGATACAGCAAAATTCACGTTCGTAGATTACCGAATAGCGGAGAAAAGGGTTGCTACAAACTTTTTCAGAATTCGATGGATGACCAATATATTAGCCGATCTATAAATAGATCGGCTAATAATAACCCACATGCAGATAATTACTTAACAAATCCCGAAGGAATGTAACCAGTAAATAATTAGTGCATTTCAAGCAATTAAATAATTTTCCCAAAAATATAAATGCTCTAAATGTTAAGAAAGTGACAAAGCAAACAAAAACATTTCAGTCAAAAAAGAGGCCTTCATGTGAAATCAAAATAACTTCACTAGTGTCTGGTTTTCATAATGGTCGACACTAATTTTAAATGCAATTATATAATTTCCTGATCAATTATTTAGATAAATACTACTGTATTTCAGACAATGACCAATCATGGACAAGTTCGGAACACGCTGTTATGGAGTAAAAACTGAAATTGCCAATTGTGGGTTCGTGTGTGGTACATGTAATGTGTCTCTTTGAAATTCATTATAAGTGCCATTCACAAATTTGTAATTGGCAATTGCAACTACATATAATGTGTCTCTATGAAATTACTATTGTAATAGCAACAGATAAACGCCACACCTGAACTCGACTAATAGCATCTCGTATACAACGATAAGCCGCGAAACCTATTACATCATACTTTGCATAGCCCAATAATGATCATTCCCTGGCACGATATGTTTTTCCCTGACCAACCGTCAAATAGCATTATCATATAGGATAACACTGTTACGGCTGAGTATCCATATATCACATGCACTCACACTCAGCCCTTTTCACGGTCTTACATACCGGCTTCGTACGATAGGAGAATGAACTAGCTAGGTTAAATTAACTGCCTCATTGCCTCCTTTATTTAATGCACATATTTCGACTGTATGGCAGATATTAGTAAATTCGGAAACAAACGGGCCAACAGTCATTGGCCTGCATTTTTGGGCTCAAATACCCGGGTTTGGAAGGTCCTCGAGCCAATTCCTACCCTTAAATATAAGATAATAATAAATAATAAATATAAAAACAATATATTGCATGCATATTAAAGGTACATATACCCATTCAGCAGGCACAACATGTACTTTATAGGAATTAAATAAGTGTATAAGTGTGTCACTATTCCACCAGTTCTAAATATTACCAGTGCCCGCTATACAGATATAATAATTTAATAATGTTCATAATACAAGGTCATTTATTATTGTTATTTTAGATGAATATTAAGAATATGTATATGTGTGTAGAAAAAAAAAAAATATATATATATATATAATAGGGGGCCATTGTAGTAGGGGCCGTTTTGACCAAATTCACAAAACTTAGGGGCCATTTTGACCAAAACCGGGCCGTTGTGACCAGGGGCCATTTTGACGAGGGGCCCTTTTGACTTGCTTCCGGTTTCAGGTATGATAATGGAGTAGGCCTCTGTATTTCGTACCCAAACCAAACCGTACCCATTTTAAACAGTAGGATCAATGCTACCATCAAACATGATAATTTAGTGAGTGAATTTAACATTCTGTGTGCACTGATGTAGGTCTCTAGTTCGTTCATTTTTTTTTTGCTGGACAGTTTATAGAGAATAGTAGGTTAGTGCCGTGAATGGGAAAAAATAGCTGGTAAGGCTGAGGAAACGGGATGGGCGAGGCTCTGCCGAGCACATCCCGTTTCCGTGCCGCGCCAGATATTTTTTCCCATTCACGGCACTAACCTACTATTCTATTTATCCCGTCAACACCTACAAATGGCTGTAAAATGCAAAAATAGTATTGACTGGATATCAAAAATGTTTCACGGCACCGTGTTTCACGGCACATACGCACTGTGTTGACGGGATAAAAATCTATTATCAACAATGCAAACCGCACGGCATTATGATATTCTGATGTAATTTTGACCGGATCCCGATAAATGAACCAAACTAAATCATAACAATCAAGTCCGGAGTAAAGCTAATTTACATAAGAAGTAAAACGATCTACGATTGGTTGATGGTGCTTCATTCAATAAATAGCAATTTGTATTGGAAGCTGTCAGAAATATACTCAAACAGTGAGTACCGTACGTATTGATCATAAAATTATCTTGAAAAAGAAAGTGAATTCTCATTGCATCGATCATGTAATCGGCCTGTGCTCGGCCAATCACACACAGTGGATCAAATGTGTCAAACAACTTGTCCAAAAAGCATTTGTATTGGCCGAGTCATGCTGCTGAGCACGTGATTTTACTATTAACATCCACATCGCTAATAAATATTATGCCCTGATATGAGCATAGTGAAAATGAGTTCAACTGATATGGAACATTCTAAGTCATTTAAAATTCTTGTTTTGTTGTGCTGGGAGGCAGAATCAGTGGACATTATAATTTGCCATGTAATGAATCATTATTCATATTGATCTCACACCTTAGATAAGATGAATTTAATCGTCACCAATTGAAAAAAAAACTCGAAATGTTCGACACACTCATTACATTCAAACACATACCTGTATCATCACGATCACTATGTTAGCCGATTTGAAAATGGCTTAGCACTGTGTATGAGGTGGGTCAACTCAACTGGCCCAACTTTATACATTCCTGGAATGCACACTGAATTGGTTTCAAAACTGTCCGCTTCCAGATTTCATAATTGATTACCATTGACATATGCTTTATATGCACATACATGTAGTACCAAACAATCAATACAATCGAGTCCTAGTTCCTACAAGTACAATGTAACGTTAGTTGATAATAACTATACATGTATAAGTTAATAAAAACTGAGATAAATTCATGCAAGTTATGCTTCACTCGGTCAGGTCTAGCACAAATTAGGTCAGGGCTAGTAGTTTCTAAAAGTACTAGCCCGACTGGTCTAGTGAAAAAAAGAGTTAACGTTGAGCCCTGACTCCCTGTTTAACACATTAACAATTTTGAAATTATATATATTTTCACCTACGTATTCGTTTGGGTATATTTCATGTATTTATAAGATTTTGGCCCGTTACTTCAATATGGTTATCAGTCCAAATTTCCTCTTTGAAATTCAAGACAATGAACATTCATGTATAGGACAATATATTGAGGATATTCATATATTTGCAACGAATATGACATATATATTCACCGCGTGGTGAGAGTGAAATATGGATGTTTCACACCACGCGATGAACACATTATGTCATATTCGTTGCAAAACGTGAATATAATATTGATTGATATACCCCACTAAGTAAATCAGTCTGTTTTAGACGGTACATTGGCATTGCAACCGACGTCAGCATGGTCAGCTGGTGCGCATATGAATATTATAAGTACAAGTTATATCACGGTTCGTCCGCATGTACGAGGAGATAATCCGTGAGCTGTAGCGAGCGGATTATCGCTCGTACATGCGGACAAACGTGATCTAACTTATTTATCACATCCTCGTGCACATACCTTGCACACGAGCTGTGTTAATACAGAAACAAATGTGTCCAAGATGTGATAAATATATGTCATGTATACCGGAAGAACTTTTATTTCACCGTGAACTGCAGCTTCGGCAGGTGAGCATATATAGATACCGGAACTATTGCTATCACACCAGAAATTGCTTAAATTTCCATCGATGAGAAACATAATATTTTTATTTACACCGCATCATGCGCATAGCAATGTATTTCATAGGTATGTATATAATAAACATGTATACATTGAGAGAACTAGGGACGCGTCCTGGTGCAAGATACTGAAATATTTTTAAGTCATAATTAGGAGATACTAAGTAATAATTACAAGATAGTATCTCCCAATTAGGAGATACTATATCTAATTATGACTTACTGTATCTTAATTACGGGCTTAGTATCGCCTAATTAAAATTATTTAGGAGTTAGTATCTCCTAATTAGGAGTTAGTATCTCCTAATTAGGAAATACTAAACTTCGTACGACTGAAATGTTCCTAAGTGCAAATTTAGGATCGTCTGAAAATTTCAAATGATGGATTTACATTTATTGAGCATAGGCTGCAATAATTGTTAATGTGGTATTTACAGACACTCATAATTGTGCACTTACGAACATATTAGTTGTACGAAGTTTAGTGAAATGGGCCCCAGGATGCTTCCATGGAGAACATCACAAGCGTATAGGCATTAAACATTCAGCTCAAGGAACGAGGAATCATGGGCATCGGAACGTCATACCGTTAATTATAAATTATAGTTTCAGACAAAACAAACATAGAACATGGGAATAAGTATGCAATTTGGAGAGCAGGTGGCCGTTTCACTAAATTGTGTACGACTATAATGTTCGTAAGTGGAAATTTAGGATCGTCAGGAAATTTAAATTGATGGATTTACATTTATTGATATTAGGCTGCATACTCAATAAATGTAAATCCAATAATTGTTTACAAGAAAACGTTGTTAATGTGAAATTTTATAATTTGCATAATTTTGCACTTACGAACATTTTTTAGAGTCGGCTACAGTAGTATATAAAGAGTTCATAATGATTACAAGTTTATATGGTAGTGATGTGACACGTGAGTGAATAGGGTTTATTTTAAAACCGTCCGCTTTTTCAGGACAATAGAGGGTTTACAGAAGCCATCAGGGAGATTCTACACGCAGAACGGGTCAACGGGGTAGTGTCCCGTATCCACCTGTCTGGAGGGGGGTAAATCCCAACTTCAGAACTCAATATTTAATCAATCAAAATATATATTCAGTCCTGAAATTAGAACAACCTGATCTGGTGCCAGGCCCTCGCCACACCAGCATCATTTATCCGATCCCCTAAAAGTAATAGGATTAGCGCTAATCTTACTTTTATATATGGGCATAGCCTGACTCATCTCTCACATACAAGAAAGCCAAAAAATGTACATGAGGGCCAAATCCGGCATAGTGGGTTCCGGAAAGTATGAACCCAATCGTTAAGCCAGTTTAGTCGCCTTTTACGACAAGCAATGGCTACTGCAGCACTATTCTCAGGATCAGTTGATCCCGCCCCGGAAGTTTATATGGAAGCCACCCCACTACGTGTGGTGGCTTCCACATGAAACTTGTAATCATTATGACTCTTATATACTACTACCGCGAGACCATATATTTATGACATGAGAGATACACCCTATTAGAGATAAAAATCCCTATGTTATACTCAGTATATATATATAACAATCTGTCATACTTTTATTACAAATAAAATAACTGACACCCTATTGAAGATAAGAAATCCATAAGTTATACTCAGTATTTTATACCAATCTGTCACAAATATAAACTGACACCCTATTAAAGACAAGTTATCCATAAGTTATACTAAGTATATTACAACAATCTGTCGTACATTTATTACGAATAAAATATAAACTAACACCCTATTGAAGATAAAAATTCTATTGGTTATACTCAGTATAATGCCTACCATAAAGCAAATGAGAGAGCAAGCTAAGAGTTGGGGAATTCCCCTAAGAGGTTTGAGACTCAAGAAAGATATAGCAGATAGGATAAGTGACGCGCGAGCCGTCGTCTACGAGGAGAGGCTGCGGCGTGCGGTTTCGACCGGACGACTGCCCGCCGACCCCGAAAAACGCTCCAAGAAATTGGAGAACGAGACGACGGCTAGTCTGCGCGCCACCACTTACGCGCAGCGTGTAAAAGAAGATCCCAGCGCACGTAGAAAACCCCTATACAAGGCGTACTACAATAAGAAATTTATCAAGGGTTGGTGGGGAGACCTCCCAAGAAAGAGAGATATCGCCAGAGCTTTTGGTGGAGGAGGGTCCCAGAATCTCGCCGAAGAAGCCGAAGTTAGGGAAACTGTTGATAGGGGTAGGAGGAAGATAGTATGGACTTTCGAGAGGGGGGTAGACGGGGAGATCGCTAATCGCATAATGAATAAAATTCGCCCAGAGATGACCACGGCATGTTACCTGAGGTATTCGTGCTCGTATCGTATTAGGAACATAGAGACCAACGCTACTATGATCTATCACAAACAATCAAAGGGCAGTCCGCGGATAAACGAGATCGCCAAAGCCGAGAGTTGGATATCCGATAGAGAGAAAGGTCGAATGGACATCGACAAAGTCGATAGACCAAACACAAAATGGACCTTCGTTCGATGGATATCGGTCGAGGTGAAGATGATCATCGACGCGCAACAACTTCTCATGGGAGCGGGAAAACTCCCAGACTGGTTAAGACAGAAAAAGGGAATGTATTCCGTCGACAAGTACGACGACTACTTGTGTCTGTTTAGGTGCATAGCCATCCAACGTGGAGGGAGACCCGACGGGTGTTGTAGGAAGGCATGAGCTCTGGCTCGCGAATACCTCGGGCACGATAACGGACAGGGTAGTAAGGGAATCCCCCTGGATGATATTAAGAAGGTAGAAGAGCGCTTCAAGATGGGCATTCGCGTTTACGAGCCCACCGCCGACGGAGTGTGGTACCTCATGAAGGTTCCGGCAAATTACGACGCGGTTTGGTTTGGGGGAAGACAATGACGATAGGAATGTTTGGAGGTCACTCGTTCCTCATAACGAATCTCCGCAAGATGACGAACGAGTACGGGTGCACCGGATGTCAACAACGGTTCACAAAGTCGTGTAACGTGCACAGGCATGCGACCACCTGCATGGGTGGGAAGACCGTGGTGACATGTCCAGGTAAGAGGGTAGAGAGACCACAGTCGGCCTACGAGAAGGCGTTCTATCCTAAGGGGTGAGCGAGTGCGAGGTCGATTCAATGGTTGAGCAGAGAAGAGGAGAGGATGGGAAAGCACATACATCACGCCAACTGCGGTCACGGTGGTGAGAGGTGGGTGGCCGGTGATCCGGTCGACGGTTACTGTCACGAGACCGAGACCGTGTTTCAGTTTCACGGATGCTACTGGCACGGGTGTCCGAGGCATTGCATGAGAGGTAACGCGAGATTGCTGTACAAGAGGACGAAAATTCAAGACGCCAAGATAAGGAAGGCGGGTTACGAGCTGGTGGTGATGTGGGAGTGGGAGTGGTTGAATGATAATTTTGATAAAATTAATACCTTAATTTTGATAAAATTAATACCTACTATCCACAATCGCCACGCGAGGAGACGACTCTATACCCTCACCAGATAGTCTACGACTTTGAGGCGTATCTCGACAAGTCAAAAAGCACGCGACCCACCAAAGACCTGACCTTCGAGGTCGAGCACGTTCCTATATCGGTGTCGTTGGGGGATACGATGCATGAAGGATCACACACCTATGCGAACGAGATCCCGACACGCTAGTCGAGAAGTTTGTGACCGAGCTGCTGATGAGAGGCAAGGCAATCAGGGAGGGGGTTAGGAAGAAGTATCTGCCGGTCGACATAGATATGTTATCGAAGTAATCAGCAAGCAAAGATTATCTCATGGATTGATCAAGTCCCGGTGGTGGGGTTCAACTGTAGCAGGTACGACCTGAACCTCATCAAGCAGTACTTTGTAGAGAAGTTGGCGGCCACCGTGAATAAGGTAATGGTCGGAAAGAGAGCCAGCACGACGATGTTTCTGTTTACCCCGGAGTTTAAATTTCTCGACATCATCCAGTATCTGGGACCCGGTACCACGTACGACCGGTGGGTTAAGGCGTACAACTGTAAAACGGTAAAGTCTCACTTTCCGTACGAGTGGTTCGATAGCGCGGACAAGCTCCACCATCCGGGGCTGCCAGACTATCCCGAGTGGTACTCGAAGTTGAAGGGTGAGTTCCTACTGTCGTTGTCCGAGTGGAAAGAGTGTAAGAAGGTATTCCGAGAAAAGGGGATGAAGATGTTCAAGGAATGGTTGCAACACTACAACGACTTGGATGTAGGACCGTTCCTGGAGGCTCTGAATAAAATGACGGAGATCTACAGGGGAAGAGGCGTGGACATACTCAAGGATGCCATGTCTCTACCCGGTGTTTCCCTTCAGTACCTACTCCGCGGGTCGATCGATGGGAAGGCGGACACGCCCGAGCTGTGGTCACCGAAGTCTGAAACTTACGAGATGATGAAGCAGGGATATTGGTCGGTGGTCCGTCCATAGTATTCCTCCAGATACGCCGAGGCTGGAAGGTCAACGATCAGGGGTCAGGTGGGAGTCGGAGGAGAAGATGTGCAAGGCGGTGCTGGGGTACGATGCCAATGCTCTGTACCTATCTACTCTGTCGAAGGACATGCCGTGCGGTGAGGAGCAGATATGGACGTGTGACGACCCGGAAAGACAGTCGTATATAGACCGTTTCGTGAGGAAGGTTAGGAGTGAAAAGTGGTTCGGATTTGCGGAGTTGGATATAGAGGTTCCGGAAACGTTGAGAGACAAGTTCTCGGAAATGTCACCGCTGTTCGTTAATCGAGAAGTCGATGAGAACGAGGTTCTGCAGCACATGAAGGACTACCTGGCCGGGACCGGTAGGAATAGAGTCGAAGGGCAGAGAAAGCTCGTGGGGGCAATGTCCGCCAAGAAGATGATCATATACTCCCCGCTGCTAAAGTGGTATCTGGAGCATGGTCTGATCGTCAAGGCGGTGCATAGGTGATAGACTACACACACCGGCAAACCGTTTCAATGGATTCGTTAAAGAGGTCACCGCTGCTAGACGGATCGGGGGGACGTCGACAAGAGCAAGGCGGTGTTGGCGGAGATATTCAAACTGGTTGGCAACGCGTGTTGTGGCAGCTGAGAGGCACAGAGAGACACCTGAACACCACATATACGAAGGATGAGAAGACTGTCGATCGGGCACTGAGGTCGGCGTGGTTCGAAGACTTGGAGGAGATTGGGGAGGCTTACGAGATATCGAGCAGGAAGACTCGAGTGGTGATCAACAGACCGTTTCAGTGTGGCATAGCGGTCTACCAGTTGGCCAAGCTCCGGATGCTAGAGTTCTACTACGATTTCTTGGACAAGTACGTGGATCGCGGAGATTTCGAACTGATACAGAAGGACACTGACAGCATGTACTTCGCGCTAATCGAGAAGACGCTGGAGGCGGTGGTGAGAAAGAATAATGAAGAGAAAGTTTAATAAGGAGAAGACCGAGTGGTTGGCGTGGACGTGTGGAGCAACAGAACTCCGGGACTGTTCAAGCTGGAATTCGAAGGGGATAGAGCCATCGCTCTGTGTAGCAAGTGTTACTCACGTGAGCGGTGATGGAAAATCTAAGCACTCGGCCAAGGGGATGTCGAAGAGATCTAACGATCTGACTTGGGGAAGGTATAAGAGTGCTCTCGAAGGGGGTAGGGATATGGCGGAGAACAGGGGATTCCGAATGATTAACGGGGTGATGAAGACGTACTGTCAACAAAAATTAGGACTCTCGGCGTACTACGACAAGAGGAGAGTGATGGAAGACGGGTTACACACCGAGCCTATAGGATAGATAAAAAAAAGAACTCTGAGAGAGAATACTAAAGACTCTGTGATGATCCGGGGGTAGCCGAGTGTCAGAAGGCACCGCGAGAAGTTCTTCGCGAACAAACCCTCGAGATGGCCCATCATCCAAATAGTAGAGCACGGGCTCATCGGGCTTGGTAATAGATCGATCTAGATGATATACATTGAGAGACCACACGGGATCAGTCGTGCGGCGGCTGCCACCTTCGAGCTCTCCCGGTTGATAGAGGTACCGGACGTCAATATCTGATGGAAGCCGTTGCTCCTCTAAACCAACGGGTCGCCCCGCGCGAGACGGCAGAGGGCTCGCTCGTCACCCTTTTTAAACTTGATAGCATCTACGGCTTCTTACCTATCAATCTGGTAACCTCTCCGTTCAGTGCGGAGACCACGGTGGGCAGTCTGGCCACCCACTCGGTCGATCGCGAATGAGGGTCTACAAGTTCTTTAGCGTATTGGTGTCCGAACAGTCTCTCAGCCAGGGTTCGATTGAAGCGTTCCACGATCCCCTGGTCCCGGTGGATGTTGACGGGGCCGCGTCTGACAGAAACGTCGTGCTTAAACAATAGATGAGAGACCGCGCCCATGAACTCGCGGCCGGGATCGACCTGGAGAAGATTCGGCCATTTGAGAGGACTCCTCTTATATATTCGGGAGAGCCTCGGCCACCTCCTTAGACTCTTTAGTGGCCAACGGCTCAGCCCCCTTATAACGACTCGCTACGTCAACGACTGTCAGCGCGTACTTGTACGTCTTAAGACCGACGCGATCGTGAGGGAGATTCAGGAGATCCGCTTGGTGAACTTGGTTCGGTATCGGCACGTCGAATTTCGGGCGCGGAATATTGTGAGGCGCGGGTAAATAGATCTGCCAGATGGCCTGCTTCTTGAGCCATTCCTTGACAGCGTTTTCTGAAACCTTGGTCGCCGCCGCGAGGTTCTTGATGGCAGCGAGTCCCTTCCAGTAGCCGCGGGGGCTATAGTACGCGTTCGCTAGCTTGTGTGTTAGGCGAACCGATAGTTTGGTATTAAGTTTGCGCGTGTTCATCGTATGCGATGTATTCTAATATATCGGACAATCTCCAACATGTCCTCGCCAGATCGTCCGGTAACTGCATCGATAATAATAAACCTTTGTTGGAAGTACAATCGCGATTGTGGGTTAAGTTCTGAAGGAACTTGGGAAAATCTAATCCCCCAGGATTGGTGGAGGAATCTAACATCCGCTTTGCGAAAAGGGTGGCCGCTTTTTCGTCCTCCCGCCACGTCTCGAGAGAATCTCGGGCCAGACGAATCATACCCTTTGCACCAACCATGCGGTGTTTAAGGGCAGTGTAGCCTACATCAATCATAGCAAAATAAAGTTTGTCAACTGACATCGTTCTATATATATATATTTATAATTAATTTAAAATAATTAATTTAAAATCTCGATCGAATATAGTAGCCGACGAGACCCACCACACCCATTCCCACGACGATGAACGCGATCTCGCGGTCTTTTTGGGGCTCTGACGGTACATAGAAATCTGAAAGTTGGGGCTCGCGATCCAGCGACGCGAGACTTTTCTGCGGATATGCCAGCGCGTACTCGCGGTTGGCTTCTTCAACGTTCTGAAAAGTTTGCGCGGCGTGATTTTCACGGCGAAGCTCTTCATTGACCCAGTCCAGATGGGCGGTTCGTTTTTTCGACCACGCTAACTTTGCGCTATTGAGTTGTTCTACAGCTAAATCGTGACGCTTATGCTTCTCATCCACGTTCGAGCTTCTCATTTTAGAGAATAAAAAGTTGCTACCGCTGAACGCCAATGCGTTTACGAGCGCACCACCTACTATTACTGCGATTGAAGCCATTTATTTCCATATATTAAATGGAAGAATTCCAGCTTTAACTAGATAATCTCGGGTCCAAACTGCGGCCGCTACATCTAAGGTCGCGAGCCCTACGTCTCTCGCAGTAAAGTCCAATTTGGGAGCGGATCCTCCTAGGGCCATCTTTGATAGTCGAGCATACCCGATATTGAAACCCGATATCACCACGGCGTGATAAAGCGCATTCACTAACATTTTACCATCTTGTTCAGCCATTATAATTATTGCATATAAAAGGGGTCGCGATCAATGTTTAAATGGGGCGCATCCAATCGCGATTGGTGTTTCGTAACTTTCTTCTGAACACTGGCTGGTTGTTTTTTCGATAATGTGGGGTATTTCCACACGCACAGGGCACCAACAACTGCCAGACCACCACCAACAACCCAACTCCAATTCACGAATTTGGGTTCAATCGGATTCGCCCAACTCCAACGGCAGTTGGTATTGGGTGACAAATTCAAAGAATTTGGGTGTGCTTCCAATTCGTGAATTGGGGGTGTACTCAACTCTGTCTTCAGATGTTTTGCCGTCTCCGTCCCCGATTGCAACGACTGTTTAGCCTCTCGAAGCTCGGCGAGTATTTTATCTTGTTTAACTTTTCGGGTGGCAGCCGCCGCCCGCCCAGCTGCCTGTCTTTTATATGCGGTATGTTATCCAGTGGCGGAGTAACACTCGGGTTCGATTGGGTTGGAGCAATCGGGTTCAACTCCGTCACTCTCGCGGGTGTGTCTTGTGTCATCATTTTCAAAATTATATTTTGTATTAATATTAGGGCTTATAGTTCGTGGGCATATATGTCCAAATTGACAGTGTTTACCCGTGGTCAACGCGGTTGTCAGCGGAGCTAAGTACATTCCAAACTTGTGATAAATTGAGCAGCAGGCTGTTCTAAGAGTGTGACCTATAAAAGGGTCAGTCTCTAGATCGTCAATCAATCCCGCGGTGTTTGGTATGGGGAGAAGTATACTAACGGCGGTTGCGTACAAATGAATAGCCGCCGATCCGAGAGTTTTTGTCATCTCCGCTCCCAATTTGGATTCGTATCGCGCATACATTTTATCTATCTCCGCATCTGACATCTTATCCACCTGAAAAACTGAGAGACGCCTACCGAGATAATGCTCCGATTGTCCCCCAGCAACCAGCGCAGCTAGCCGCTCTCGTCGCGCCGCATTTTCATTTTCATTCGGAGTCGTTGCACTCAACCCAATACCAACCGCCGTTGGAGTTGGAGTTGATTCCGATTGCTCTGTCGGATCATTATCTATTTTGGCAGTCGGAGTTGAGGTTTCTTCTATTAGCTGATCGAGAAGTTTGTCGCAGTTCATTTTTCTTAAAATTAATTTAACTATTCTAACAAGTCTCATCACTTTAACATATTGCCAATCGCACCACCCGATACTTATGATCACCGTTATGCTCGCAACAAAGCTCGCAGCGGAGCACCAAATTGTTAACATTGTTAACCATTGTTCAGCATTTGTTCAACATTTGTTAAGCATTGTTCAGCATTGTTCAGCAATTGCTAAGCATTGTTAAGTATTGTTAAGCATTGTTCAGCATTGTTCAGTAATTGCTAATTAATTATAAAATTAATTTATAACTTCGTAACTAGTTGGTTGATCAGTCTTTAGCAAAAGCTTGGCGTGCTTAGTTTCCGAAAGCATCTGTCGAACCTCCAGGCGCTCCTCGCGCGTTGGGATAACGTCATTCTCTCGAAGACAGTCATCGAATGAGTCTCGGTCCTTGCAGTGAAAGAGGGCGACCCATTTCGTTTGCTCGCGCAGATCCTTGAGGACGGCGTTGTACTTTTGAGTGGATATCCATACGCTTTGCCTAGCATGGCGGCCAGAAAATGCGAGCTCGGAGAGCATGTCCTTCTTTTTAGTCATCGCCGCCTTGGCCGAGCAATCGTCAATCACGTATAGGGTGGGCTCACCCTGGAATTTTTGGTATAAACCACGCAACCAATCGTGAAGCCTATCACCGGGGTCAATAACGTATTCCTCAGGGTCGGTCCATATCCACGGGCGCCGCTGATAAGTATCGTTGTGCCGCACAGTGGGACATAGTATCACAATGTGACGAAAGGCATCGCGGTAGGAGCCCTCGAGCAAGTCTAGGATGAAAACCGTTTTTCCACATCCTGTCTGCCCACATATTATGGCAGAGTGGGCATCTCCAATCGTGAATTGGTATTGATTGCTAATTTTCTTAATAATTCTTTAGAATTATCAAATTTCTTAATTAATAAATCGTTAGAATGATTGCTAATTTTCTTAAAATCAATTAAATCAGTAGAGTGCTGAGACGTATCGGCCATCTTCGATGTTCAGTTGTGCGTCTGTAATTATATATAAGTACACGTTCAATGCGCCATTTCCATCCGCCTCTTTGGTTATCTGGATCGTCACACCCTCGCTAGCGTTCTCAACTTGGCGTCCGCTACCGTGTATTTGGTCGTCGTCGCTGGCTCGCATGTCTAGCCATAACGCGTATTTGGTATTCAGAAACTCCGCAAGGGAGACGGCCGAGAGATGCAGGTCTTTGGCAACCGCGGCAACATCCGGGGAGCGCTTGGAGCCGGCAGCAAACTGCTTTCTTACTTCGTCCCACTGCTGGTGCGCGCGAAGACCCGCGCTGTAGAGTTGATTGGGTACTCCCTCGATCGTCACCTCTACCTTCGTGATTTTGGGGTTATAGAATTTGTCGGTTTTTCTAACACCGAACGCGAACCGAGCCTCCTCGAACAGCATCAGTATACCTTTCATCGAGCGGGCGGGTACGTTGACGTTAATATTCCACAATGTGTCGCTTTTGTCTTTCGTCATCTTGCGATGGCGAAGAACTCGGTCGTAAAGTATGGCAACGCGCCCGGCGTACTGGGTTCTGATCAATCACGCGAGTTCGGGCATCGTGACCATGTCGTACTCCAGCGAAACATTATCGATCGTATACGTCGATAACTGGTCGCTGGCTATGAGAACTCGTCTGTAGTCGTTGAACGTTAGTTCGTATTCGAGGCGGTCAGCAAAAGCACTCTGATAGTAGGGCATGTGACTCTCCAGCAACTCAAAGTCGAGCGGGATGTAGAAGCGGTTGCCGTAAGCGTCCGCGACTGCGTTGTCGCTCGCGTTGTTATCTACCTTGTTAGCAGCCCCGATTCTAAGTTTGGTTACGTTCTTATTTTTGCTGGTGTCAATACCCTGATAGACAGCGTTTTCGCGCTCTTGCGCCGTCTTCCACAGGTCCTGATAGCAATGGTAGACGTCGCTGTCGTCGATCGACATCACCTCATTACCAGAAATCTTTATCATGGTCTTCTTGACGATGGCGCGACCAAGGTTCTGAACGACGGTTCGGTCCGCGTCCGTCGACGTCAGCGAAATAGTGAAAGCGAGGCGAACAGTACCCGGCACAATGACGTCGTTAGCTTCGAGGTTGGGGAAGCGGACCAAGAGCTGCTGGTTCTGGTCGATCGTCGATGGGTTGTTCGTAATAACGACACTCTGTCTCACGCCTTTTGCCCCGAGGGGCTCACGCAGTCTGCGGTATGGATTGAGTTTGCGACCGTATTGACTCGAAGACATAATTTAGTGAAACTATATTAAACCCGTATGGTTTTGTCTTTAATACATAATTAATTTTAAGAAAATTAGATGGCTGATTACGATATTGACATGGATGAAATCGGCAGAGACGATTTCCGCGATGATGATGACATCGATGATGACATCGATGATGACATCGATCCATATAGCCGAGGCGAGGGCTTGGATGATGATGACGAAACGACCTTCATAGAGACACCATTAACACCATTAAATAAAGATCCTAAGTTTGTCGACCCCCGAATTAAGCCCTTAACAGCCATACCAATGGGAACTTCACCCTTTAGTACTTTTCCCTGGGAGGCCCCATCCGCAACTCCGGCATGGGCGGGCGGTGCCAAGATTCCTGCGGGGATCTCCAAGAATGAGCTGGCGCCTCTCACGGAAACGGAGTCTCGGGTGAAACTGTGGGAGAGTGAGGTGTCTAAAAACGGCATCAAGGCCACGTTGGAGTTCCGCAGCACTAAAAGAGGAGACTAGTGGGTTAAATGGGGTAATAGTTGGAAGTTGCTGACGTACAAGAACGACCCCGACCCGGTTTCCTCAGCACCTCTTCCGTGAACCGATATGGAGTATCCCTCGCTCGAGCTCTCGGAGTGATCGATGATCTGTCGCAGCTGCCTCAACAAATGGTAAAAACCCTACAGTCTACCGACGAAACGCTGGCGAAGACGGCCGCCGCTATAGAAATGAGCGAGCTCAGCGATGTCCCTCGTATAGCCACCGACGCTATTAACACAGTGGAAACCACGGTCAACGAAATGAACGGCACAAAATATGACCCACCATTACCTCTTCGCGAACTCCTGGGACTCGATAAGGCTCTGCAAACAACTCGGGGCGAACTGGTCAATAACCTCTCCAAACTCACAGCGCTGGACAAACATATCGCGCTAGAAGAAAGAAAACTTGGGAAGTCCGTGACGATAGAGAATCTACCGAGCGGATCAACAAACTCCTGCGGTCGTTGCGGGACGAAAGAGAAGCTCGCTTGGAGGCTGCTTCGACTAACCGTGAGGCACTTTCCGGCCAATTAAGTCGGAGCCGCGAAACAATCTCGAGGGTTCTGCACGAGGACACGACACTCGGTGAGCGTCTTCGCACTCTGTTCAGAGAGAAGGGCGTCACGATATTAACCATCATCGCAGCTTTCAGCATGATTA
The DNA here is from genome assembly GCA_029237695.1 of Conchocele bisecta. Taxonomy (NCBI): domain Eukaryota; kingdom Metazoa; phylum Mollusca; class Bivalvia; order Lucinida; family Thyasiridae; genus Conchocele; species Conchocele bisecta. The sequence goes on from CM055280.1 coordinate 59,215,950, forward strand.
TATCGACCCTAATTCTATCTATATCGTCTCTATTTGTAGCTGTCAATGCTGGTGCCGCACCAGCACCAGCACCCGCACCAGCACCCGCACCAGCACCCGCGCCATCCGGTGGAGCCAAGGAGTGGATAAAAAAACAACTAAAAGCCCTCGCCAGTCTCCTGCAAATAGCAGGAAAGTTGGCTGCCGCGCTGCCTGGTTTGATAGGAGGTCTCCTCTCCTTCTTGTTATCTATATTATCAAAAACGGTCGGATGGCTCGCCGAATACCTGGGCTTTAAACGTGGCCATCGCCGGTCTCCTACTATTCTTCGCCAGAGAGTTCCTAAAACCAAAGCGTAAATAATCCGATCGCCACGAGGGCGACGACGAGCGCTAATTTCTCCTCCTCGTGTGTTGTGCTTCCAATTTCAACATTGTTGATGATTGGTGTTTCAACATTGTTGATGGAACTTGATGGTGCATCCAATTTACTAATTGGGGGTACTGGGTTCGATTGTGTTGAGGGATGTGTATCCATTTTGTGTTTTGGGGGTTTTATGAAATCTTTTTCAAATTTATTTGAATTTACAACTCCGCGCCCGATCATTTTGGGGGTGCGCTTGATGATATCAGTGTTCACGTTACCGTTGTGACCGATTTTTTGATTGGCGGTGGCGAATACGATTTGATTATTGTAACCGTCAACCGGATCGTCTCGTAGTATCATATTGCTCGGCGCCATATAAAGACCTATTCCAAATACATAGTCCACTGGGGTGCTGGCAGTCTGCAAAACGTCTTGATAATTCTGGATCACCTTCTGGAGGTCCACCTTAGCTGAGATGGCGTCCTCAACAAGTACCAAGAACTGTTTTTGCGCGTCAAACGCCGTTCCGAATCCTATTATAGAACTGCGAGTTTGTTTTTGTGCACCTAGTATAGCCCACACATATGTACGAATGGAGTCATTGAGGCGAGTAACCCCGGCCTGAGTAAATCCAGTGCTTTTATCTAATATAAATGTACTCCATGCTATTCCAACTTTAGATGGTTGGTGTAGTGAAGCCGGATATGTTTGGTAGTAGGTTTTATCTGAGAATATATCAAAGAAAAAAACTTGGTCTTTTATGTATTAGGAAACTTGACGTGTACCTCATAGTACTGCTATCGAATGTGCCATCAACAACTTTTACATCATTTCCAGCTTCTTCAAAAAAGGGGTCCCCCATTGAATCGTTCTTGGTGTAAACTTTTTGTTTCCAATCACGGTTTGGGTCCACACCAAATTCGTCACATATCCGTTCGAACTCCTTACGGTTGTACGTGTTGGAAATGGGATTCCACCCGTCGTCTTGAGGTAGTGGAACACGTAATTCAATTCAAAAATTTCAAAATCCTTAATAGTATAATAAACATGAAAGTTGTATAAGCTACTACTCATCATGTTGTTACTTGGTTTTATGTGGTCTCCGAAAGATACACCACACCCAGTTGTGGCACACCACACGGCAAAATTTAGTTGGTTCTGCCAGAACTGCATCAGAGTTGCCCGCCATCTGTTTACCCCATCCACCGTACTAATCTTGGTCACCCTATATTTCTCAAATATGTTAGTGAAATTTGTGTCGAAACCTATGCCCAAACTGACTCTTATTTTAGGGTGCACAAGCCAACCAATGGTGTTCTTTTGAGCGTATACACCACCAACTTTATACTTTGCATTAGAATTAAAGCTAAATGCTTTTGTATCCATTGAAAGATATTATTATGTTTGCTACTATCACTAATGTTCAAAAAGGGAGTTGTGAACTTCAAAAGTTAATAGACAACTGCTGCGGACAACGCCGGGTAGGCCTCAGATCAATCACCTTCACGGTTGGGTGGAAAAACGTTGAAATGCTCGAGTTTTTCACAACAGAAGTCGAGGACGTCGAGTTTTTCGCATCAGAACACCCGTACGAACTGCCACATAGAATAGACGTAAATAGAGTCATAAGTCCACCAGATGCTATAGTACCTCAGGGTCTTTGGAGTTTCAGAGATCTCCAAGCTTTTGTCGCGGAGAAGATTCCTGGTGTAGTCACTCTCGCAATCTCGAAAGCCACGGGGCTCACGACATTGACCATTGATAGGCGTTTAAGGATCTCACCGAGGTTGGGCTCACTGTTAGGATTTAAAATAACATACCCTTACAACGATGACGGAGTGTTTGATCCTGGCGAGCACGTCGGCATGACCCCGGTGAACTTCGCCATCACGAAAACTCTCGGGGTGCACCTGGATCGGGTGAACACATCGTACAACCGTACAACACGGTAGACGGCACTCCCAACACATTACTGAAAACCGTGCCCGCCAGCGACTGTTTCTATGGTGAGACTGTGACCTTAGACTTCCCACACCCCGAGATGAAAGTTTTGGAATCGGGACACATCCACGAGTTGAAGATTTCTATTCTTGATGATAAAGGGCGAGAGTTGAAAAACGATTACCCGATTTCGGTCGTCCTAGAAATTTCAAATTAATTAATTTTAAGAAAATTATTTAGAATTAAACGCATGTTCGTAATATATATTATCAACATTATTGAAAATGAGTATATACGGACCAGGTAGTTCTTCCGATTGGGTGACAAATTCAAAGAATTTGGAACCGACAGAAGGGGGATTCATCCCGACAGAGGGCGACTTTTTAACTACCCAAAAAACAAAGGCCTTGATCAATAGAACTATATCGGTGGCCACGGACGAGATTCACAGGAGTCTACTATCACAACTTAGAGAATATGCCCTGGCTGTGAATACACAAAGTTGTGAAGAAACGCATACGGAACTAACGAACTAGGTGAAAAAATAACCAAATTTCGAAAAGAGGCCCGGTTGAGGATTGATAAAGTCCGAGAAGACCACCAGGCAGACCTTACGGAGGCTTATGATGCGTTGCTCTTAAAGGACACTCTCATCAGTGAAGCGACACTTACCGAACTAGACGGGAAAATAACAAAATTTCGAAAAGAGACCAGGTCGGATATTGATAAAGTCCGAGAAGACCGCCAGGCGGCCCTTACGGAGGGCTATGATACGTTGCGCTTAGAGGACTCTCTCATCAGAGAAGCGGCACTTACCGAACTAGATAAAAAAATAACCAAATTTCGAAAAGAGGCCACGTCGGGTATTGAGAAAGCCCGAGAAGACCACCAGGCGGACCTTACGGAGGCTTATGAGGTGTTGCGCTCAGAGGACTCTCTCGTCAGAGAAGCGGCGGTTGCCGAACTAGATAAAAAAAATAACAAAATTTCGAAAAGAGACCCGGTCGGGTATTGATAAAGTCCGAGAAGAACCACCAGTCGAACCTTGCGGAGGCCCTTGCGGAGGCTTATGATGCATTGCGCTCAGACTCTCTCAGCAAAGAAGCGACACTTGCTGAACTAGACGGGAAAATAGCCGAATTTCTGAAAGAGACCAGGTCGGGGGTTGAGGGGGTCCGAGAAGACCACAAGGAGGCCATTGCGGAGGCTTATGGGGCGTTGCGATCAGAGGACTCTCTCAACAGAGAAGCGGCACTTACTGAACTAGACAAAAAAATAACCAAATATTTCGAAAAGCCCGGCCCGGTTGGGGTTGAGGGGGTACGAACGGGTATTGAGAAAGCCCGAGAAGACCACCAGGCGGACCTTACGGAGGTTTATAGGGTGTTGCGCTCAGAGGACTCTCTCATCGAGAAGCGGAGGTTGGTGAACTATGAAAAAATAACCGAATTTCAAAAAGAGGCCCGGTCGGGTGTTGAGAAAGCCCGAGAAGACCACCAGGCAGCCCTTGCGAAGGCTTATGAGGTGTTGCGCTCAGAGGACTCTCATCAGAGAAGCGGCGGTTGCTGAACTAGACGGGAAAATAACCGAATTTCAAAAAGAGGCCCGGTCGTTGAGAAAGCCCTAAAAGGCCACCAGGCGACCATTACGGAGGCTTATGATGCGTTACGCTTAGAGGACTCTCTCAGCAGAGAAGCGGCACTTACCGAACTAGATGGAAAGATAACCGAAGTTTCCGATAAACTGAAACATGATCGTATAGCCGCGACCAAAGCTCTTGAGGAGGCCTCTTATAATATTCGTACTGAGGCATATAACGCAAAAAGTGCGCTTGCCGGAATAGTGCGAACAATGAAAACGCTAAAACGTGCCATAACAGTTTGGGCTGAGAAGCGGGGCCCATTGGTTGAGGGGCACTATGAATATTCGTTCGGTGCCAAAGCGAGCAATAAATGTGGGGGATACACTATGACAGCCGCGGGTGAAGTTATCCAAATGGCGGTCTGCTCGGTTAATGGTAGTGGTAAACCTGTGGGCGCGGTCGCGATAAATATTGTAGTAGATGGGAAGAACGGGGGTTGGAGTCACTAAAATCTCTGCAGATAGTTCGACGGTGTTTCGTTCTCCATTCTGATCGAATTAGACTTTCCAAAGGTAGTGTTATTAACTTTGTTACGAAAATCGGTGACCCAGAGAGTTCTTCCACTATTGTCTCATTGTTAATTGAACTTATTTTGTAAATACTAATATATTGAAAATCATGAACGAATCAACACTTCCAATTGTCAATATCACTCCATCAACACGGTGTACAATTAACGAAAGAAGTTCAGATTTTAGGTTGAATAATATCGTCGCTATGCAGGATATTTTAGTTAGAGAATATACAAATAGAAAAAGAAACGCTAAAAAAAATATAGACGCACGGTGAACATGGGTGAAGTATCTAGCACGGCTCTAGCGAGTGTTTCTGTGTTGTGTGGGGCGGGGACAGCTGCAACTATATCCACCATTATAACGGTTCCTGTAGCGGGGATTTTATGTGCGGTGTCGGCCGTTTCTGGGATGTTGTGTATGGTAATTAGGGCGTCGGGTGGAAAACTCGAGAAAAAATGTAGAAAACATGATAGAATATCTGTTCTCGCCAGGTCTAAGAAAAATACCATCGACGTTATGGTGTCCAAAGCGTTGGCCGATAAGAAAATATCAAATTTAGAGTTTGAATCCGTGGTGGAAGAAATGGGGAGATATGAACAATTAAAAAATGATATAAGAATCAAAGCGAGCGCCACCATGCCCAAAATTGAGTGTACTGATTGGGATAAATTTAGGGAAAAACTTGGGAGATAAAGTCGGAAGAAATGTTACAGCACTATTGTGATATTTTATAAAATAATTAATTTTATAATTAATTTAAATAAAATTATAAAATTAATTATATTGGTGCATTAAACAATTTATTAATTAATTTTATTAAAATTATTAACAATTTAAAAAGAAAAAACAAATTTTTTTTTAGGTTCCACCGAGGCTCGAACCCGCGCCAGCAAAACCCTTCTGGGTCCACCCCGCTAAGCCTTCTCTTAAATTTCTTCTTTTATTTTTTATTTTTTCGGCTTAGCGAGGTGTGTTACACTCACATCTCCTCCACCCCATCATTGGACCAATGCCGCGGACCCCACCTCATCGTTACCTCCATCCACTATAATGTGCAGAGCGGCCAGAGTGAATTACATGTGGCGAAACTTATCTCACTGTTGAGATATTAATGTCGGCGTCCCGACACCAAACTGTGTTTATTTCTCGTATATAAACTTAAAAATCGATAGCCTGTTTACATACCATCGATAAGGCTATAAATAGCTGTGTGTGTAATATATATTACAGTGTGTTTATAAACTGTGTACACCACCTGTGTAAATCGATAGCCTGTTTACATACCATCGATAAGGCTATAAATAGCCGTGTGTGTAATATATTACAGTGTGTTTATAAACTGTGTACACCACCTGTAAATCGATAGCCCGTTTACATACCATCGATAAGGCTATAAATAACCGTGTGTGTAGTATATATTACAGTGTGTTTATGTTTCATCCCGGAAGACGTAATCGTGTAATCTCTCTATAAAATGGACACTTAATATACGTGTAAGGTAGGACATATAATTTGCATGTTTATAACAAGTGTAAGTGACACATTGTCGTCTGCTTGTTGTTGTGATTACAACATAAATTTATAAGCGATATCGTAGAAATGTACGTTCGTAAACGAATCGTTGGGTTTTAATAGTTTTATATAATAGCCTTAGTTTCATATCCGATACGCATTATCTGTCTTAATGTTCGTATTTGCCTCTTGTATAGTTGACATAATTGCCGGTATAATATTGTAAATGCAACGTTTTTGTCGGAGCGTAATAAATTACGCTGGTATTTCATATATTCGATATCGCCTAGTGTTCTCATTTTATAGAATTTATATACAGGATTATAACCCCCGTAAGCTTCGTAAACTTCTTCAACACAGTCATTAAAAATTTGCAATTCAAATTGTATTGTATTATCCATTTTCTCTAATAATATTGGTACTTGTTTTTTTCTGTTCAATTTCCAATTAGAAATTTTCAAATCCATTACAATATGATTGTAGAAAACGCATATCCGTAAACGAATCGTTGATTTTAAAATGTTTTATAAAATTAGTTTTATGATGTTCCGGTAGTTGTTCTCCGATCCTATTTAGTCGCTTCGTTTCACTAATTTGATCCTTGTATCGGCGACATAATTGCCGGTATAATATTGTAAATGCAACGCTTTTATCGGAGCGTAATAAATTACGCTGATATTTCATGTATTCGATTCTGCATAATGTTTTCAATTTATACTAATATTTTTCACCAAAGACATTATAAAATTCCAATTCCCATTCTATTTTATTATCCATTTTGTTATAATATTTGTATTGTTTTTTCTGTTCAATTTTCTAATTTTATAAAATTAGTTTGATAATGTTTTTTACAGTGTTTTAATGCTGTAGAAACACCGTGACTTATTAGATCGATTCTATCTTTCTAACTGACTTTCCGATTTGAATTATTACTAAACGATAATACTTGCGAGCACGTAATCCCTTGTTAACCATTCGATGAGTAGCCTGAGTGCCACCGCATGGTGGACATAGTGATGATTCGGCTTTGGTCCCTACCCCACAATGCCGACATGGGCGAGGCGAAACGGAACCTCTTCGCATCCATGCACGGTGATGTTTGCAATATTCGTAAATACCGGTGTGAAAACATCTCTCGTGACTACCTGTCTTCAACCACGCACACTTAACTAGAATCATTATGTTATATATATATACTGAGTATAACATAGGGATTTTTATCTCTAATAGGGTGTATCTCTCATGTCATAAATATATGGTCTCGCGGTAGTAGTATATAAGAGTCATAATGATTACAAGTTTCATGTGGAAGCCACGTAGTGGGGTGGCTTCCATATAAACTTGTATCATTATGACTCTTATATACTACTCGTACAAAGTTTAATGAAACTTACCCATTGTGTTTGGAAGTTTCTGAAACATAAACATTGTAGAATTGACAGAATGCCATATATTTATTAAAAGTGTGTGCACATATAAACTGAAATATGCCTTTATATTCCATATATGACATTTTTTGAGACAATTATACCATTTTGAACATCAGCCTTATGTAAATTTTGCATGTCATATTTGGAACAGTTATGTGTATATCAACATAGCATTGTGTGTGGACTGTTTTAGTCCATAAATATGGTATATAGCTTCTATAATACGTATAATGCACCAAAAAAGCCAATTAGTGGAGATTAAGCAAGTTTGTGTTGCCATGATAACTAATATATTATATTTCGACGAGTAACCGTCACAAGTTACATTAATTTTAAAGAAACCATTTCATACATAACATTTTTATTTAATTATATTGCTAGTACAACATTGTTAACCTTTATTCACTCAAAACTGTCATATGAACGGTTACCATGGTAACTAACATGAATGACTTATAAAGTTATATGGTCCTCCGATTGGGAAAGATGTTTGTGCAGTGTTTATGTATACACGTACATGTATTTATTTCGTGTTTCAAATTAATTGAACAGTTATAATAATAATTGAATCGAACTTCCCCAAACTGGTCATGATATGCCTATATTTGCTATGCATAAATGTTCAGTACCAAAACAAAACAGAATTATGCTATCTTAATTATTAGGTAATTTCACCAATAATTTTGGATTAATTGCAAAGTGGCTGGTGGAGATTAGCCATTACCATTAGGAATATTCTTTAATAAAGTCAGCGGCGGCGATTATTTGAACAGTGTGATATAAGAATTTCACACAACGGCTTCGGATTAATTAGTAAACTGCTCAGTCAATTAGTCGGACTAAGCTGTTTGAACTACAAGTGCATTACCAAATAATTTGTTCCTTTGTTGGCTTCAGCAAATTAGCCCGACTTATCAATATCTGTTTGAAATTCTAGTTACCTTTAAGTACAAGTAATTGGTTCAAAGTTTCGACTCAGGTAAGTAGTGGAGGCAAACTATTATTCACCTTAATTAATTCCGAGATGATTATGTGAGAATTGCGAATGCAATTTGCTGATAATTGGGATTGGGCTAAATCTGTAATATTTAACTTAATTCTGTTTTCCTTAATTGAATGCTTCAATATTACACGGACACTTAGGACACATCTTGTATTATATATTTATCGTATGATTTAATAAACGTCAAGAAACTTCTGCCTTAATTTGTTCCTTCTAATTCCCCAAGATTGTTCTGGTACTTCAGTCTTGTTTGAATGCAAAGCTCAGGCCAAAAAAAAACATGATGTTAAAAATACGTACAATAGTATGGGGTGCGAGTTGGGGTACGAGTTGACTCGGGGTACGAGTTGACCAAATAGGGTACGACTTGACCAAGGTACGAGTTGAACAAGGTACGAGTTGACTCGAAACCTAACAAAGCACGGGAGACCTATACATGACGTCGCAGGCGTTGACTTGTATTCATGACGTTACATTTATTCATACATACGACAGGTCAAAACTCAGTTTGGTACAGGGGTATTGGTTTCAATTCTAGGGCAGCAGTAATTAGAAAATACTGACGTATATTACATTTTTATGCATACAAATAATACAAGTACAACATGAGTGTCTAAATGTATGGAGTTGGGCACGTGATACACAAATATAGTGGGACAAATTTCTCGCAGAGCGGCCCGTTTCTAACAGACACATTTCTTCTAAATTACCAAAATGCACGACGGGAACGACGGCTAATTAATTGGATAGTTAACATAATGATATATTTATTACATATTAACGGAACTACTACAGAGTAACTTCCGAGTCATTTTCTGGCTAGGTGACGATGTGGTTTTTCACAGAAAAATACCGATTGCCTCGAGAATACATGAACGGACTATAATTTGGGACGACTTTATGTAGGTACAGTAGCGTAACCATTTGTCGGGATTACTTCCGGCTCGGGAATTTTCGTAAACACCATACGTCACTGAACACGGAAATTTTCACGCGCAGTTTCCGGGTCATTGTTTGCAGAAGACACCCATCTGTCAAGTGGAGAAAAATGTTCCGCATCGCACTTGGACATGTAAGTTTTTAATCAGAATTGTTAAAATACCTTCAAAATGTTGTATTTCCGCTATTCCCACTTTTGTCCATTCATAAACATCATTATTGAAAAATATTTACAAGTCAAAATTCTGTCAGTTTGCATCATTGGATTGTTCAGCCATTTTGACAAGTCAAGGTCATGTAAACACAGACTGGTATCTGTCAAATTACAAAATAGAGCTTCTCACTGACACAGAGGGGTCTTATATGAAAAACAGTAAAAAAACAAACACAGAATTATATGTCATTATACAGATGTATACATAAACTCTGCATTGCAAGTAGAATTTACTGTTCTGTTGATTAAAAATGATCAAAAATGATCAGAATAATATGCTACAGTTTGTAGATTGTTATTATCTTGTTGTTGGTATAAATCCCGCCTGTAGTGTGCACCATACTGAATAGAGTAAAATAGCTTGTACCACAACTGAAAATTAAATGTGATCTAAAAGCATCTTGCATTATGAATATTAGCTTTGTGATTAGGGCTGTAACGATACGGCAAGGCCACGATACGATACGTATCGCGATACTAGGACCACGATACGATACGTATCGATACGGAAACGATACACAGTATAACAACAGAGTGAACGGCAAACAACACCTTTTTATTTTCAGAACAAAAAACAAATATACTAATTACCCCCCACCACCACCCACCCGTTGCCCCAACCCTGTAGGTTAAATGTGTGTATTGCATTAGAAAGAAACTATTGAAATATAGTCGTTACAACTGCTTGCTCACATAACCAAATTACAGTTTGATATTCATATTCTTTTTCAGAAATACCAACACATCAACGTTCTTACTCGATAGGCCAGCTCGCTGTGCACTAACTATGTCACCTGCGGTGGAAAATACACATTCACTGGGGACCGAAGTGGCTGGCACACCCAGGCACATCTGGGCTAGCACAGCCATATTCGGGAACCTGTGCTGGTTTACTTTCCACCATTCAGTAATATTTGTTGTTGTTGTTAACTTGTTAAGTCAAAACGTCCCCATTTCAAATCGTCCCCATGTCAAAACGTATAGTTGTCAAAACGTCCTTCCCCGTTTCACCAAATATTTCGCAAACTTTCGGCTCTAGTACGACCGGTGTACTATTTAGAATATTATTATGTATTTATTTGGTGATACTACTTCGAATCTCTAAGCAATAAAAACAATAACTATTCGTGTCGCAGGGTTAGAAAAATGTGTACCGGTCCGTGACTAGAACCGGGGACATTAACTACGTTGTGACCAGCAAATTTTCAACTGGGTACGTTTTTTATTGGGGACGTTTTGGCGTGTATTCGTGACGTGTATTCATTGGCCAATGCGCAGGTGCGTGTCCTATTACCAATCAAGACGGGAGATGAAACTGTGCATATTATTAATTCGGCTTCTGCAACTTCCGGAATATTATGAAAACAACATTGACAACAGACAGCGTAAACAGGTATATACTCTGAATATACACGCATACACCACGACGGTAATGTGACATGTCACGGTAGGTATAGTTTTACAATTTACAACTAACAGTTCAGAAAAACACCCAATTTACCACAAGTCAATTGTTGTCTTGTATACAAACACTGACATTACAGAAGTGCATTTAACACTATTTTCATCAACAATGTATCGTTTGTGTATCGATATGGTCTGAGCGTATTGATGTATCGTATCGTGGCTAAAAAATATCGATACATCGATGTATCGATGTATCATTGCACCCCTACTTGTGATAATATTATTGTCATTTTTGACTGGTAAATGAAATGCTGAAATGACACAGGTGTCTCTTTGTCATTTCAGGTTTCACCAAACCCTATTACTAGGAAAATGAAACAGTACTCCCCCACAAGTCTGACAAATGCCTACATAGACGTCAAAGACAAAAAACTCTCTGTTTCTAAAGCAGCCAAATTTTACGGAGTGCCCGATCAGACCCTCCGGGACAGAGTTAATGGCAGGATAAATCCAGAGAATGTAACGTATGGTTGGGGCCCATTATTTAGTGCAGAAGAAGAAGCTCGACTGGTTTGACACATTCAAGAAATAGCAGCAGTCGGTTATGGTTATACACGCGCTGAAGTAGTGAACTTAGCCTCTGAATATGCGGTGTTGTTACTCAAGAGAGACACAAAGACAGTGGTTAACACAGAAGTGGTTTTACGGATTATTGGCACGATGGCCAGAGTTACAGGTCTATAGACCAAAGACCTTGTCAGAGCTTCGGTCAAAAGCTTGTTCTGCAGACAGTTTTCACAAGTATTTTGAAGAGCTATGCCGCATATTGGACAAGTACCAGTTAAAAGACAAACCCCAGAACATATACAATGTTGATGAGAAGGGTATTCAACAGAACTTTAAACCAACATATGTCGTGTCATCAGCTGCATATGTGCCATCTGTTGTGACATCGGAGCGGTCTGCAACTACAACCATACTGGGATGTGGAAACGCCATCGGATATCAGATTCCTCCCTATTTTGTCTTCCAGGGCGCACGTATGAGAGACGAGTTGCTAGAAGGTTGCTGCACGGGTGCACAGGGAACTGTCTCAAAGTCTGGATGGTCAAACTCTACTGTATTTCTCCAGTACTTACAGACCCATTTCATCAAGTATGTAAAATCTGGTCCTGATGATGATCATGTTTTACTGTTATATGATGGGCACCGGTCCCATATCTCACCATTCCTGGTTGATTGGGCTGCAGAGAACAATATTATATTGTTCGTGCTACCCCCTCACACATCCCACATACTCCAGCCTATGGATGTTGGATGTTTCGGACCGTTCTCCAAAATATATAGTGACGAGTGCAAAAAACTACAGAGAAGTACAGGTAGTGTCATAAATCGTTAAAATGTGTGTTCTGTGGCTTGTAAAGCGTACACCAAAGGACTAGCACCAGCAAATCTACAATCTGCCTTCCGCAAGTGTGGTGTATACCTTACAATCCTTCGGCTATAGACCCATCCGTCTTCATTGCAGAACAGACTAGAAAACAATTTCACAATGACCAACCGGTATGTGTCCATGAGCATGACGATGGACCTGTGACTGTCCACTGAATGTGTCATGACAGAAGCTGTTGATACGACAGATGCGACAGAACCAGTGTCGACAGTAAACAACATCACACAGTCAGTTGAAACCGCAGTTGCAGCTACTTTACCGGCAGAATCCGCAATGTCCCCCACTATGTTCTTTGCAAAGAAAAGGCCCGTCTTCGTCCCCCCTCTATTAAAATCACGTCGTTCAGTCAGTAAAGTAGTCGCGGGTAAAGCAATGACCGAACCAGAGGTGTCTAGTCAGTTGAGAAACTATTTCACCGAGTCACAGTCGAGAAACAAATGCAAAAAAACAGTTGTTATATATAGTGACTCAGACGATGATTCGGTTGATGACAGTGAAATGTGTTGTGTGTGTGGAAAGTTTTCACCAGATGCGCTAAGGAACCTCCCTTACATCGAGTTTTCTACATGGGGTCAGTGCGAATTCCAGGCATGTGGACACTGGGTTCATCTAAAATACTGCTGCCCAGTGCGTGTGTTGAGGAGGCACGACCACTTCTACTGCCCTTGCCATGGACTTCCATGGAAGGGAGTTGAAGAGTAAACAAACTACTACAATGTAGTGTATATAGTGTAAATAATTTATAATGTGTTATTTTCTCGTTATAATTGCAGTTAATCTGTTAAAAAGAGTTTTACAAAAGAAAATGTGTTTACTGTGCACTCCTCTAATAATTTCCATAACCACTTTTACACTGACCCGATGGTGCGCGACAATACAGGATGAAAATAACTCCAAAACAAAAATCACGAGTCGGCGGTCCAGTCTATTTCCTACAAGCGCCTGGATGATACGGTACCAAAATGGACGACATAGAAACAAGCGGGACTTTCAGATAAATATTTTTTCACAGCACTTTTATGGTAAGTTTATTGTTTTAAAAATGTTTGAATGATTATTTGTATATGTTTATAGCTGCAGTAACTGGCCAACGAAGTCTTATTATCCCGAACCTAGGTACATCCACTGTACGATGGGGAACGACACGTTTTAATTAACACCTGATTGATGCACTGGGGCTTTAAATTATATTAACTACATCATAGTAACTACATCAGGCAAATATGTAATTATTGTTGTATCGAATAAATCTTACATTACAATTTATTTTGATTTATAACAAAGATCTTCTTCCAAACAGAGTGACTGAACGCGCAAAATGTTGTTGTTGTTATCAAGCGGATATAAGAATATTTTCGGATGACTCGCCAACAATCGCCAAAATAAGTACACCACGTGCGACAACTCTTGTTACACTGAAGTTCCCGCACTTCCTGAGAGGTGTAATATCAAGCCTCTTGGAGGTCTGACATTAGTAAAACAATCCTTTAAAATACCGGATTAATGTCAATTCGGGGATGTTTGGTCATTGCGGGATGTTCGGTCAATGTCTCTTTTAAATAATAGATGATTCGTTTGTACCATTAGGCCCCACCAGTGAATATGCCATGAAAGCCCAATAAAATGACCTGTAAGAAAATGTATGAATCGGTATACCTACCCTTCATGTAACGACACAAACGATTGGCTAATCCCGAGCGTTTCCTCACATCATCATACGGCGCCATATTTGAAAAATATTGAAGTAAACCTCGGAGACGGAAAGTGCTGATATTTAGCGTAGTTTGGTCTAGACACACACCATACATGTATCCTTGCCTTACAGGATGATTCTTTAACACGTTTTCGTCGAGTTGAAACAAAACAAAAATCATAACACTAAGAAAACTAAAAAAATGTGTGACCGAACATCCCCGAATCGCCAACAATTTGCAATCGGGGATGTTCGGTCAATCCCCTGTTGACGTCATCAATTTGCGCCAATTATATTTTTTTGGCAGGTGCGTGCTAATAATTAGATCTAGACTAGCCACATGACAGGCTATCGTACGTAGAATCACACAATATATGAACCAGTGGCAGTGAACAAAATAGGCTAAAAAAACTTGCCAGTCTTTCGCTTGCTGCTGCTGTTGTTGTTGTTGTCGATGAGCTCCCCGCGCTTATTTTTCGCGGCACCGCATCAGATGCGTACAATATTCAGGGTAAGATACATGGTTGTTTTACTTAATATGTTATGTAAACAGTGCACACTAAAATCAAACTGTACAACTATACAAATTGGCACATTTTTTCATCGTTCTGTACATCTATACAAATTGGCACTTAATTGTTCTATCGTTCTGGAACACCATACATTCTGTTTTTTGTTGTTGTTTTTTTCCTCATAATGTATTCCTCTTAACACCACCAGTATGTCTTCCAAGAAGATAACACCCGCTTTATATGCCAGAGAAATAAACGGTCGATGCGATGTGCGTGCGTTCGTCCAAAGGCTGCAGTTACGACGTGACTTTACTTCGTTGATTGACCATGAATGGGTCTTTGACAGTGATGCCATGGTCCCTCTTGTCGTGAAGCTTTTTACCTTCCTGAACACTGCGCCAGATGTAGACATTAAGGAAACGGCACTTCATCTTGAAAGTACGATGAAGTCCACGGAAGAATTCAGCGTTGTGTGGTTCGTCAAAACATTACACAGTTTAATTCACAGTGACATGACACATTTGCTGGAAACATTGCCTTCCGAGATCATTTGGAACCGTTAGTAACTCTATGAAGATATTAATAATCATTTGAGTTCTTGTTCAAACGATCACATTAATACATTATGAATAAAAAGTGTACATCTGATTACCTGTTTACTTGTATATATGCAAACCCACGTGCTCTGCACGGCGGATGGACGCCAACATCAAGAGTGGTGCCAACCCGGTCCCCGCTGCTATGCACCCGCTCCCTGCGGTCACGTTTGCTTGGTGCGCGTTATGAATCACCAGCTCATGACATTGGTTGAAGGTCAAGGCACTGCACACTTAGCTGGAGACCCAACCTCCCAATGGACATGGACCCGCTTAACGGCCCCGCTGTCCATCCGCCCCTGCCTTATTGCTTGGGGGAAGATACGTGAAATAACCATATTAAGTAAATCAACCGGACCAACTCATTCAGCACGCGACAAAACGTATTTGCTATTAATTATAGCCCAGTCAATACAAATAACAGTGCTACATCAAAGATACAAAACGATACACAACAAACATAAATCCTTAACTCACTCAGTATGCCGCACACAGGGAAGGGAATATACGCCAACTATGACCGGGGCCATATAGAGAAAGCCGCTGCTGTCGTCGGGGAAGGTCTGTCATTACGCGGGGCATCGAAGAAGTTTGGTATTCCTAGGTCCACAATCAGCGACCGAGTTACCGGGAAGGTGTCGTCGGAATCCAACTTAGGAAGGCCACCAGTGTTTCCGATGGAAGTAGAGAAGGAGATAGCGGAAACTGCTAAAACCGCAGCCGACAAAGGCATAGGACTGTCGAAATCGCAACTTCTGGTTCGAACAGGTAAATTAGCTGCACGAATGAACCTCAAAACGCCATTTAAGAGCAAACCTGGTCATTCCTGGTGGGAGGGATTCAAGAAGCGAAATGCCGGCATCACACTGCGACAGCCGGAACCACTCTCCAGCAACAGATCAAGAATGATGAACCCTGTCGTTGTTGGACGTTATTTGATTGACTTAAAACACATCATTGATAAATACAATCTCAACGCAACGTCCATCTGGAACTGCGACGAGACCGGTATCAATATGCTCCACAAACCTACGAAAGTGTGTGCTCGCGTGGGAGCCAAGAATGTGCCTGGTCGGGTCGGGAACTCGCGGACGCAGGTGACATTCTTACCCTGTATCAACGCTGCAGGCGAGTGCATGCCCCCGATGATAGTGGTGAAGGGAAAGACCAAGCGCTGTCTGTCTTCGTACGAGGTAAAGGACGGGCCATCCAATGCAATATGGACCTACCAGCAGAAGGCATGGATGGACGATGTACTAGGCGCATCCTGGTTTGATGAGATATTTTTGGCGCATTGTGGTCCCCGACGTCCCCAATTGTTAATCCTAGACAGCCACCACTCGCACGAGACACTCGATATCCTGGAAAGGGCTAAAGAGAACAACATTATGGTATTAGCATTGCCTCCCCACACCACCCACTACTTGTGTCCCTTGGATAGAGCGGTCTTCGGCCCACTGCAACGGCATTATAATGCCGCCTGTTCAGAGTATATGACAGAATCTACAACCAATGTCGTCGACAGACAGTCCATGCCAAAACTTATAAAAACAGCGGTTCAAGCGGCATTCACGAGGTCAAACATCGTCTCCGGGTTTGAATCGACTGGAATATTCAACTGGGACCCCTTAAAGATACCAAGCTGTCGCTTTCTCGCCATCGATCTGCTCGGACGAAAAGGGCGCCATCTACGCAGAGAAGGACCTTGTCCGGCAGATGACACCCACCCTACTACAATGGGTCATGAGATCCATTCAACAAGTTGAACCGGTTAAGGTCTCGGCAGCGATCAGCATGGAGGCCATCGTGCCAGAGAGGAATGGGCTACCAGAGGTGTCGGATGTGCAAGAGGTGGCGGATGTACCGTCGTCAGAGGGGATAAATGACTTTGAAATGATGATATCAGAAGACAACTTCATCACCTTTGTAGCTATGGATGAGCTGGGTCCTGCGGATGAGCCAACTTTCCTCACAGACGATAATATGTGGAATGCGGAACTAAAATCCATATTCGACACCACACCACCACCGACCCGCGAGCCAAGTGCACAAAAACATGAAAAGGCTAAGAAATGTATACCACCCATCGACTCTTAACAAGTGAAGAAATAATAAACGGTAAACAGAATGAAAAGGAACAAAAACTCAAAGCAGAAGCAGAAAAGATAATGAGAAAGAAACATAGAGATCTGAAAAGGAAACTTAAAGCATCGCAGAAGCAATAAATATAATGTATATGCTTCATATGTTCACGTAAAGCTACAACATGAACACCAGGATAATATTATGTAGGCCCACATCAAATCGTGAATAATTGTGCATTTACCTTCATCACCAGTGCTGCAATCCGCACCAGCGTAAAATGTTTCTGGTTGATAAATACGCCAGTTTCTGGATGAGTTACCATGTTGCGCTATGCAAACTATATTGGCAAATTTACTTTCAACCAGTAAGTGGCGCAAAATCCGCAATGCGCCAGTTGCTGGATGAAAGTAAAGTTTCCAATATAGTCTACATAGCGCAGAGTGGTAACTCATCCAGAAACAGGCACATTTCTCAACCAAAAACATTTTATGCTAGCGCATAGTGCATAGTAGAAATGTATTATGCGAGATTGAACGTTATTATTCCCTGAAGCCCATAGTGGGTGAAGTTATTTGCTTACCTTCCAAGATCAGCTACGGTTATACAATCCATATTCTGGAACTAGCTGAACATAGTTTCGACAAAAATGTTGCGATTAAAATAGTATTCAATTCATTGAATGTCTGGACCACCACTGTTATTATACCCCCACTGTTATTATACCCCCGGCATACGAAGTATGTCAGGGGGTATATAGTTTCGTAATTCCGTCTGTCCGTTCGTTTATCTTGCCGTCCGTCCGTCCGTCCGTAAATGACTTTGAAATTTTCACTTTTATGTTGCATTTGCGACCGCTCCCAGTCGGCCGATTGCTCGTGTTGGGTTGGCTGCCACAATGCGGATCCACACTGGTCACAAATACAAATAACGTATGCCGGTGTATGTATCACGTGATTTCCTCATGGTCTACCACACTAAATGATCACCTGCATGGACGTCGTCATCCACAACAAACGAACCGGAAACAAAGGCCTTTTAGAACCTGCTGGGTGTTCACGCAACGCAGCAATGAGGGTAAGAATACATGAACATGTATTTTTTTACAGGGTCTTGTACATTTGGACACGTGGAGGTTCATGCATAGGCTAATATCAGCGTCAGAAACAGGTTCCGTCAGTATCCTAGTTGGCAATTATGTATAATTAATAGTCGGTCAACTCGGTAATTCTGAGTGTTGCCGGCCGGTAAACTGTTTAATTACGTGCTAAAACATGTGAATGAAATTGTAGAACCCTAGTAATGAATAATTCAACAAAATATGAAACGAAAAAATCAGTATTTAATACAATTACTCCAAAGAAACGCTTAATAGTCAGACAAAATTACATGACCGAACATCCCCGGTAAGGCGACCGAACATCCCCGGTAAGGCGACCGAACATCCCCTTCTCCAATGCACGTTATAAGATACGTATTTAATAGCAAGTATGCGGCTGTATCCCGGCTCTTGATGTAGGAAATGGTACAGGAATGGTTGCCGATGCTGGATTCAATACGACATTGGACGTGGTAGTGTCAACATAGACCGGGTACCAGTGTGAATCACAGGGTGACCGAACATCCCTAAATTGACCCTATACCTCAGTTCTACTTCAAGGCCGGTACGCTCGATGTGTTCTCTCTAGCAACTCTCGAAGTGAAGTCTTCACCGGTCATCCGGTAGTCCTCGGCTCTTTTCGTAGGTGGCGCGATCGTCCTCCGATCGTCCACGGCCGTTGCCGTAGGCTGCTCGTCATTAGCCGTAGACGCCTCTGGTTAGAAGCCACCAAATTGCAGGCCTGAGCGCACTAATTTCTGGTGAACATTACACTCCATCCGGTTTTCTTTTGGAGCTGCCACTCCCCGGGGTCGGATGGTTTACTCCAGAAATTATACGGACTCAGCATCATAAGCACGTTCGGAACTTGGTCCGAACGTCCATATCGCCAACCGAGGTACTATATGTACTGTTCCTGAAGTACCGCCTTTAAAACTGACTTAAAACACCTTTGGCACTGTTATTTGGCACATTCAGTCTCTGATGCACTTGGTACATCATCTCAGTTAAGAATTAAAACTATCACAGTTCGTCTTTAGTACGATAAATCCAATTAAGAATATCAACACCGTAATCCAATTAAGAATTTAAACACTGTAATCCAATTAAGAAATTAAACACTATAATCCAATTAAGAATACCTAAAAACACTTTGCACCTATGTATATATCCAGTTCCAGGACTCTCTGTATTTACATTATAATCAATTTAAAACGTCCATTTAAAACATCCTACTCCGTCCTAATCTGGAGACTCAATCTCTTACGCAGTTTGGCCACCGCAAAAACTCTACTTCTTAGAGACTTGGTCTCTAAGTTACCACCACTCTCTCTACATAGAGACTTGGTCTCTATGTTCATACCGCCACTCCCTCCCTCTACATAGAGACTTGGTCTCTATGCTACGAATTGGCCCTGTAGAGGTACTGGGCATTCTCTGTCGTCAGCTTCAGCACTGCCTCAAAGGTGCTACCTCTGATCGATGCAACATACTCCGCCGTTATGCCTATCAGTGCTGGTGTGCTGTGTGGACCAACACTATTAAACTGGAAGTACGGAGCATCAGTTTCTAGCAACAGTCTACTGTCGTCTACCATCCGTACAGCCTCTCTCTGCTCTCTCGAAAAGCTGTCCACCATCCTCGTAAACCCGAAATACGTATTCGGGAATTCGTTGATCCACTCCCGGACTGTTGCTGGACCCCCATTGAAACAGTGCAGGTGGATTGCCTGATACCGGCTGAAAACGCATCGTTGGAGATGCCTCATCATGATCCGGTACGCGTTGTGGTCATGGTCCTTGGCACTATTGCGTCGACAGTGCAGTATGACCACATGTCATTTGTCGCCAAACCCCACAACCTCGGGCATTCCCACCAACCTTTTCATTGCTCGAATGTCGGCCCTCGATGCTCTGCTTGCACCCTTGGGATGCAAGCCATTGGCCACCACTATCCCCTGTCCAACCATCTCCCTTATCGTATCCGGAGTGGGGTATGTCTCCGGATCGCAGAAGACCGCAACCGAACCCATCAGGTTCACCTCTCTGTCACGGGGCGGCACCGTCTGTCGTAATACCGTCTCCAATGATGAATCGACCGGAAGCCCAAAGTGTCTCCTGGTCCTATCAAGGTGGAAGTGACTGTCAAAGGCTTCCGGCAACTGGCTTACAGAGAGACCCGATTTCTTCGTCACAGGTTGGACGACCTCCTCCACCACAGCTATTGTAGCTGCAGCACCCCAGCCTTCCTCTCCGTCGACTTCCCCTCTAGAGTGACTACAATTTGTGGGTTTCCACTCTTGACTCTAGGGCATGCTGGGCTGTTTAATTGGTCCAGAAAGCGCTGCTGATTCTGGGGCGTCAAATGTGATAATACTAACAGTAAAACTCGCCAATGAATTAGCCCGGCCGGCGAGTTTAACGGCGTCAAGGTGAACGTCCCAGGGGCCTGCAGGTTCATCTGCTCACACAGGCTGGTCATAGCTTTCTCCTGGACTGGACTGGCGTGACTACCATGTTGGCTACATTTTCCAACAGCCCCAGACCGTCTACAAAAGTCGCCAAATCTGCCACTGATGCTCTACCCAGCATCCAATTGGTGACAACTCTCAGCGCAGTATATCGGCGTGGCGCCTCATCTTTGGGCGAGAGTTGTTCGCTGAACGTGCTGAGCAGGTGTCTATCAAAGGCGTGTTCCTTCATATTGGTAAGGGACAATCCGCAAGACAGAAATGGACATGTCTCCGGGATACTACTTTCCTCATTCGGCACAGAACTTAGTTCAGCCCGGATCAATATTCCGCCCTCGCTCGATCTATTTCCAGTGGCACTTACGACAGTAGGGATAGGTCAAGGTCATACCAAATGACAACGGACAGATATGCATACACTCGACATGACCGGCGGACTAGACACAGACATAGGTCGCATTCATATGGGTCATCTAGTAGAAGTAGGTCAAGGTCACCCAGAACAAAGTATCGTTCAAGTACCAAGTGCTTGGCGACGAGACCCAAGGTCAGTCATCATAGGCGACACAGGTCAAGGTCGGTGTCTAGCCATAGTAGGTCAAGGTCACCGAGAACCATGCAGTATCACTCGAGTACCAAGTACTCCAGTGACCGGCGTCCGTCAAGGTCGCGTACTAGTAATTTTGTAGACGTTATTAAAAGCTTACCTAAGGGTCTGCAATACGATGGTACTGGTAACTGGCTGACATTTAGACAGCGCTTTCTCCAGTATGCGGACGCATGTCAGTGGACACAAGATGTTCGTGTCCATAGTTTGCGCTGGTGTTTGTGTGGGAAAGCCGCTGACTTTCAGGCCATGATAGCGACAACTGACATGACCTTTGATCGATTATTGAGCAAATTAGAAAGTCGTTTTGGTCAGGAGTTGATAGAGACTGTGCAGGTGAAGTTCCAGACGGCAGTGCAGAGCCCTGCAGAGGAGCTCAGTGACTGGGCGGATAGGATACAGTCAAGGTCACAAAAGGCGAAACGGGACAAACATTTGGTATGACCTTGACCTATCCCTACCGTCGTAAGTGCCACTGGAAATAGATCGGCTTCTATTTTTATTGTGCCGTGCACCTACATCCCGTTTCGCCTTTTGTAACCTTGACCTACTTTGTGAATCTGGGGAGCGATACCCAGACCGTGATCGTCTATCACGATGCACCACCTCCCTCCCGTACTTAGTACGCGAGCACCCTTTCGCCCTAGGCGACCTTGACCTCTCCTGTTCGACATCAGACTCTGTCGAACTAGATCTCCGCATACTTCTCCCATGACCTCCGGCATTGTCGTACTTGGTACGAGAATGACGATCACTCACATCTCTGGTCACTTTTCCTTTCCGCTCTCTTGTGCTGGGTTCAATTTCACCAGCAGCCCTATCCGAACAGAACTTGGTTCTGGAAATGTCACCCGTCAACAATGGGTGCTGCGACTCTGGCTCACTGTCCGATTCCACACGTTCTTTATGTAACCCATTGTTGTTCAACAGCACGTCACCCACTTGCTGCAGTTGTGTCTCCCTGTGTTTTCTCTCCCGAGTATCACCCTCAAGTTTAACTTTGGGTCCGACACCACCATACTTGGTGTAGTGTAGTGTTCGGTGTGGTGTTGAGACATGATCGCCCGGTTAGCTCAGTTGGTAAGAGCGCCGTGCTAGTGTTACGGGGGTCGTGGGTTCAAACCCCACATCGGGCGACACTTTTTCCCCTTAGAAATACTTCAATGGTGTCAGAAGTAAACAGGATTGTGCCTGGGTGTACTTTGGGTTGCAGGCTATACTCCTCATGAAGCTGTGAGGTTGATGCCTGGTTCCCAAATATAAGAAGGGGAGGAGTGTAGTGTTCGGTGTGGTGTTGAGACATGATCGCCCGGTTAGCTCAGTTGGTAAGAGCGCCGTGCTAGTGTTACGGGGGTCGTGGGTTCAAACCCCACATCGGGCGACACTTTTTCCCCTTAGAAATACTTCAATGGTGTCAGAAGTAAACAGGATTGTGCCTGGGTGTACTTTGGGTTGCAGGCTATACTCCTCATGAAGCTGTGAGGTTGATGCCTGGTTCCCAAATATAAGAAGAGGAGGAGTGTAGTGTTCGGTGTGGTGTTGAGACATGATCGCCCGATTAGCTCAGTTGGTAAGAGCGCCGTGCTAGTGTTACGGGGGTCGTGGGTTCAAACCCCACATCGGGCGACACTTTTTCCCCTTAGAAATACTTCAATGGTGTCAGAAGTGGGATCATGTCTCAACACCACACCGAACACTACAGAGGGCACCAGTGGGGGTAGGTATATTTGGGGCGAAATAATCGGGAATGCGCGGGCATTCTCAAAGAAACGATTTAGTGAAAATGAAAGCAGAGGAATCAAACTAACTTCTCTAATGTGAAGATTTCTGAAGCAACAATGTAATTTTCTTATATCTGACTATAATAATGGGCATTTTTCATCACATTTTTTCGATACTAAAAATTAAACATTTCTTGCCAATAATTTAATACCCTATAGGACACCCCTTGGCCTCTATCTGACTAAAACTCAGCGTCATTGGAGTATATTTAGTTTAAACAATATTTATTCGACAGTATATGGTACAATACAAGGTATACAATGACAGGGATATGAAAACAAGCGTGAAGCTTATATGAATTCGTCTCCCAGCCGAGCTGTTAGGGATATCCCATGACCTATATATAGGGATGTCGGAGTTTTTTCAAAATTGAGATGTGTATGGATTGTTTGGTTACAGGTATCAAATTAAAGCTGACGAATGTAGTTGTGCATGCAAGTTATTTCATCAAGATATCTTGATTAGTTATTTTGAAATTGGAGAACTTCGGAAATTTTCTGACCATTTTCTGCCAAGTTTGTATTTAAAGAGTTTTTTACTTTTTTAAATGTGTAGAATGGAGTGTTTGGTATCCATTTAAAGTTGTTTCAAGAAATAAAAAAAATAGCGGATATTTTTTCCGAAAAAGTGTGCAGTATGGAGTGTTTGGTATAGAACAAAAGGTATTAAAGAATTCAAAACAATTACAGTTGTTTCATCAAGATATCTTGATTGGTTAAGGAGTTATTCAATTTTTTATTTCGAGAAATAACAAATTTTCTCAAAATAATATTGCCAGTTTTGAATGTAGTGGATATTTTTTTCCAAAACAAAAGTGTGCATTATGGAGTAAAGGTATTGAACACATGCAAAACAATGGAAGTTGTTTCATCATATTCATCAAGATATCTTGATTGGTTTAGGAGTTATTCAAATTTTCAAATTTGGGGGGAAAAAAGCAACGTTTTTTGTGCAGCTCGAGATCTTAAACCGGATAATATACATGCACCACTTGATAGTAAGTAGCTCAATTATTTTTTGCACAAAGATGTTCATGTCAATATCATAACGTGTTAATGAATATAGCTGTTTGGTGTGTTTATAACATTTTTTTATTTAAATATTACTAGCTATTCACAAACTGAATATTAATGGCCGACCTAATGAATGGACCGAATTACAAAAACTTTTTATCTATCCAAAATACAAGGTCGGCGGTGAGATTAACTAAGATAGTGCGCTCTCATTTAATTAACCAACAATTAGTCAACGTGGCTCTCATACACTGATTGATTGATAATTTGTGTTTAACGGCATAGCAACAGCTAAGGTCATTTAAGGCTTGGTCAACGGGTCTATCCCGTATTTAATGTGTCCATAATGAGAGAAATTCCCAAAACCAGAACTGAATATTTACAGAAAAATCAATATTCAGCCATGAAATTAGAATATCCTATCCTGGTGTTAGGTCCATTCCACACCAGTCACTTAGCCGAATCACAAAAGTAGTATGATCATCACTAAAATAATGTAGCTGTAGAGGCAACAAGAAAATGTGGCTTGTCGGCACACCTTGACAAATGCCCATGGTGGCAGATTGGAGAAACTGTGTCACAAGTTAATTAACCAAGTGATACGTATTCACAAGCGTATTTGTGAAGGTCAAAAGGGCAAAGCCATATTAAGGCCAGCATGGATGTATGGCATTTGTCCACATGTACGATGTATTAAATATTAAAGTAATCCATCAAGAGAAATAGAAGTGATGACAGAAATGAGAAACTCAGGCAAATTTCTTAATGTGTGAAAAAGTTGTGACGGTCAAGGTCATAAAAATGGCAGCATGCATATGGATGTGTGGCATTTGTCCACAGGTATGCTGTGTTGAACTGTTTATGTTCAAATGATATAGAATTGTTGGTGTTTAACGGCCTATCAAGCAGCTATATATGGTCATATAAGGTCGGGCCAACGGGTCCGATTACGATTAATCATACTCAGATAAGGGGTACAACTCTCACATACAAGAAAACCAAAGACATACACGAGGGCCAAACTAGGTCTCCGGCCGGGATTCCGGTAAGGAAGAATCCCGATCGTTAGATACCTCAGCGGTTACCCACGAAGAAATGAACAACTCTGCCGAACTTCTTAACGTGTGAAAAAATTCAAAGTTGTGAACGCCAAAAGGTTAAGGTCATATTAAGGACAACATGGATGTGTGGTAGTTGTTCAGAAGTATGCTGTGTTTAAATATTTAACTAATCTAATCCTATCTAACCAATCCTTAAAGTGATATAAAAGTTATGACAGAATTGACCGGTGAACCTCTTAATGCAAACTGGGGGGAGGGGGTCAATATTTTAGCTGTATTAAACTTCTACCTACATCTATTTGTGCCTGTTGGAGAAAGGAAGAATAGGAAGCTGCCCCACCCGCCACCGCCGGCGCTGTACAAATATATAATAGAAATCCCCCCCCCCCACCCGCTGTAGAAAAATCAGATATTTTTCTTTAATACAAAATAGATAAATTAGTTATATTGCATAATTAATTGGCCTCCAGACGCTTTTCAAATAATAAAAAAAAATTCCCACATAAAGAGGTGGGGCTGTGGTGAGGGGGCGGAGGGCGTTTGGGTAGGGAGGATTGAAGTCTAGTGTCTCAAAAAAAAAAATAGATCGCTACATAAACAATACTCAATAATAATGACCCAGCTAGCATTGTACATAGGACACATATGGGCCCTATATGGTTTTCAATGTGGGTCCAATATGGGCTACCCAAACGGGGCCTATAATGTTTTTGCAAACCAGTTTGGCATGGGACCCACTTCGTATTCAATACAGGACCCGTATGGGACCAATATGGTTTATATTTGGGGCCCATATGGGATACCCATATGGGACCAACACGGTTTTCAATTTAGGCCCCATATGGGATACCTACATGGGGATCATAAGGTTTTTGCAAACACGTTTAGCATGGGTCCCACATCGTATACATTACAGGACCCATATTGGATCTACATGGGACATATATGGGCTACCCACATGGGACCAATATGATTTTCAATCTAGGGCCCATATGGGCATCCCACATGGGTCACATAAGGTTTTTGCAAACCAGTTTGGTAAGGGTCCCACATCGTATACAATACAGGTCCCATATGGGATATACATGGGACCAATGTGGTTTTCAATTTAGGGCCCATATGGGCAACCCACATGGGTCACATAAGGTTTTTGCGAATCAGTTTGGCAAGGGTCCCACATCGTATACAATACAGGTCCAATATGGGATCTATATGGGACCAATATAGGCTAACCACCTGGGACCAATATGGTGTTCAATGTAGGGCCCATATGGCCAACCCACATGGGTCACATAAGGGTTTGCAAAACAGTTTGCCATGGGTCCCACATCGTATACAATACATGTCCCATATGGGACCAATATAGGCTACCCACCTGGGACCAATGTGGTTATCAACTTAGGGCCCATATTGGCAACCCACATGGGTCGCATAAGGTTTTTGGAAACAATTTTGGCAAGGGTCCCATATAGTAGACATTACAGGACCCACATGGTTGTGCGATGTATCTCAATATATTGCCAGCATTGTGTCTGTAGCAATAAATGAGAACAGTGACTACAAATTAACAGAACATAGGTTTATTACTCAATATTGCAAGTGCAGTTTTAGGAGTTTTAACGAACCATGGGATGTAAAACACACTGTGAAACAGCATCTACTGGCATAAAAAAAATATATGACTGGAACACAGTCACTATTCTATCACAAAAAAAAAATGGTTAGATCTGATCAGTACATTGATAAATTCAGGAAAATGCTAGCAAACAGTGTAGATCCAGATGAGGTGGCTTGCAATGTTACGAGCCATATCAGTTGGATCTACACTGTTGTCGTTGAAGATGTACTGCAATAAGCAGTATTCACGATATATTACATGTATTATGCAGCCTTGATTAGTAGGTAATCTTCCAGTTATGGACTAGATTGGGGGAGAGGGTATAATTACATAGGAAAACTATGATATCAGTCTAGGTATTTAACTGACTGTGCAATACACTGTCCCACCAATATTCCACTGTAAGAGCTTGAAAAGCATCAACTTAAAGATTAGGGCCCTCAATTTCAAATTACAATGCATGTAAACAATATATTGTTATGGAAATAAAATGTGTACCTAATTAAATAATTATTCCACAAGTGTGTAACATTAAAAGTATTCGTTTTTACACAGTATAATGAGTATTAACTAATAGTTCAAAACTTACCGTGTTTTGTAGTGGTGATCACCAGTGTATGTGCATGTGAAGACAGACTGACAGTGTGATTAGTTTTAATTATTAATTAAATAAAGCATGGCACTATGTGTATCAACTTATACACGGTTGCTGTCGATATTTTATAAAGTATAATTATTGTACACCAGAAATTGAATTGGACAAATAAATATTGACTTCGGAAAAAACATTTTTTTTAAATATTTTCAGAAAACTCCCCTGACCTCAAGATTATTTATTTCCGTCACACAAATACTACCGTTACAAAATAGTTCCAATATGTGTACCCGGTAATAAAAATTAAGCACTCTTTGTAAAAATGAATGACATCTCTAAATGCTGAAGAACCAAACAAATATAACCCCTACAATACATCCTGATGTGCGGGACCCATCTTTAACAATAAGGCCATACACAAGTATGTTGGTTCTCAGATATCACAGCGTCAGAATAATCCCGCCAAGCCAAGCGCCAAGCATTTTATCGACATGGAGAAATAAAAATACTACTGCAAATTCGCCCCAAAACTAACTAAAAAACTAAAAAACTTACCATTCGCAAAAACAAATAGTTAAGTCCTACAGACTGTATAGTCCGAACAGACAATTATAATAAAAACATCCATAATGTCCCCATCATACTATATCTGTCATGATTAAACCACAGGGATGCGTAAGATCCTTTCTGCTTCCGAAATCCCATAAACCTTTTTCCTCTAATCGCTGCCATACATGCTAAATATATTGTTGTTTTCTTTTGTTGTATATGCACTATACACATTTCTCATGCCATGATCATATATGTAAATGTATAATTATATCTTTGTTCTGTAAAGTATTGAGAAATAAAATATTAAATGACACAAAAAAAATATGTTAAGGACCAGTGGGGGCCCTTGATAACCCAATGATTCATGCATAATTGCGTCGTAAATGTGAAGGGATATATGCATAACATACATGTGAACATTTTCTTCTTACTATATCCCACACAGTACATGGAGTTGCCATGTCGGCCATCTTAGTGTGTACAAGCCATCGGCCAGTTTTACCTCTTACTGCGTTTGACACCTACCACTAATACTATGACAAACACATGAATAAAATTTGGGGCAACATGATGGGGATACATCAAATAACAGCGTGCTATGCCTTGTTTTCATCAAACTTATATGCAAAGTCTGATATATGAAGGGTTTGTTGACCCTTTGTTAAAATGTTTGAGAATTCAGTAAAGACTGTGTAACAGTAAGAACAGTACACAGTGCTGCAGATATATACCTGTATTACCATACATACAGTATCGATTCCAGTGAATTGTAAGCAGTTATCTGAGTGTATTGTTACTACTGTCTACTTGCCTAAATACGGCTTTACCTGTGTCAGATATACTTCTAATAATAGACAGTGCACCAGTTTGACAGTGGATGCATGGAAAAAGTGTACATTGTATATTTTCTGAGTGATTGTAGAAAAGCTCAGATATCTAGCGTTTTGTGTAGTCTGCTGAAATAATATTTATAGGACGTTGTCGTTCTATATATCTAGGATGTATTTCACCAAATGTTATTAGATTTGCTGCCATATAATTGGCTGTACGTGTCAAACGCTCCAAGTGGTGAAACTGTCCGTAACATGTACAAACTAAAATGGAGGAGATGACAACTCAATGCTCTGTATAATATACTCTAAGAAGAACAGGGTTAGATTATAGTTTATATAGATAGTCAGTCGCATGTATGATTATACTACATTTGAAACAAAAGGTCCTATTCTATATAGTCAGTCCTTAAATCCCATCATGTCTGGCGAAAATCTTGTGATTATAGTAACTTTATAGATCATATATGCATCTGGCAACTTGAAAACAAATGTTGGCGTGTTTCGGCTTTCATCGGTATAACTATATACATATGTATGGGCCACGCTCTGTGAAAACCAGCCTTGATGACATTTTCAATTTGCACTTTTTTACAATTTTTGATGCAGACACCTTTCAAAAACAATATGCTGAAAAGAAAATACAAATATGTTTCATAGTTTTTGTTTTACCTCACTTTTTGTAGCACCATGTGAATCACGCAAGGAAAACAAAGGTAACGTCATCGAGAAAATGACGTTATTGAAACGCTGACGTTTGTACAATGCAAAACAACAGCCTACAGAAGAAATGTGTGTTCATAGACTCATTGACTTGCTGTAAACTGTATTTGCTGATAAGTTACAATACATGTATCAACAAGTGTTAGTATATATACTATCAAACAGTGAACAGAATAAAACTATGATGATATGTACATGTAGTGAACAAATCAAACGCACCACTATCGATTTTAAATCTATAATTAGCCGACCTGTGCCTTCGTAATTTGCTATCGCCAACTATCACAGATTATTCATATACATGTACCGTCAGAAAGATACATTGTAATTATTTAAGAATTTAGTTCAGAATCTAATTGACGTTATTTACGTAACAGTTAATTGTGACGTCATTTATTGATGTAGACATTACGTCACTCACCAAAGACCAAATACAAACAACTAAACGACATTCCTGGTGTTTGAAATTAAACAATCTGTGATTGAAACAAATGCACTTTTTTTCTGTAGAAATTAATGACCTGAATTTGGTTAAAATTTGGATAAGCCTGTGGCTGGACATATCAATGACTTCAGCGCCAGATGGTGTCTAGAACCTGTGGTCTAGAGGGTAGTCGGACTAAATTTACATCTCAGAAAGCGGGAGGAACGTTTTCCTGTGTAGCCAATATGACTGACGGACGGTCTTGTGTACATGTACCTCGTACTAGCAGGTAGGAGGTCTATGGGGAAATCCTGCGCTGACCCCCACTCCCTCGGCTGCCCACCGCCGTCCCACTGCCCCACACCGAGAGAGTTTCGATCCTGTCCTATGAATTTACTGCCGGTACTGATTTGTTTATATAAGTTTCTTCAAATTTGATAAATGTACGCATTTATCAACCGTACTTCGTAGATTCCTTCATATGTTTTTTATTTGCGTGACTGATGCTCGCGCGACAGCATGCGTATTTATTTAGTAAGTGGAATGTATAGTTGTTAAAATCAAAAGTGGCCAACAGAACATTCAGGGCAAAATTTGTAAATGTGTGTGGGTTTGAATTTTTGATAATGGGTTTACCATTTGAAAACAAATATATATATATACATAAACCTGTCAATGTCAGGAAAATGTGTCGATGTGACATAATTGATTGTATAATTGTTATAAAATGTTCTGATAAAAATACCGGCAATATATTTGCATAATAGTACTGGTGCATGTATACACCGTATCCTCTCGTCGGGAATAATTAATTTGAAAACGAAATTTGCAATTTAATTGTGTTGCGTTTCAGAAAAAGTACATTCAACGCCTTTGTAAACAAAGAAATGAGTGGCCAACCAAGCCATGCTAAAAAGCACCGTGGCGTACGTACATGTATTTTGAATTCATATCTGCACACTATATACATGTAATCAAGTCGGTGATTTACACACTAAATTTGTACCGACCGACATTTGTTTGAAGCGTCTCGTTTGAATTTAGACGCGTTGAATCTGCAAATATAGAATTTGTGTATTCCAGGGCGGATTAGCGTGGGGGGGGGGGGGGGGGGGGTGGGGGGGGGGGGGGGACCCGGCGCACGCCCCCCTGATATTTGGCGAGTAAAGATATGTTTGCTCTAAAATGCGCTATAACGCAGAAAAAATGGGGTGTAGATATCAAAAATATTCCGGAGGGCATACCGCCGGACTCACCTAGCAGTCTCCCGAGCTCCGCTCGGTCGATGAACAGACGGTGCTAGTTCGTAAATATAGTAAACTATTTCACTGATTGCAAACATACTAGTAAAATATATGCCATACATTCATAAAACCATATTTACAAGTGGTCAATTAAAATAATATTTAACAGTTATCAAACGGCAATCGAACGGCTGATGCAATGTGATATTTTTGAAAGTCGCTATGAATTACGTGACATTAGAAGGTACATGCAAGTGGTGGCAGATACAGATACACGGTCCCTGGGGCCCGTTTCACTGAACTTCGTACAACTAAAATGTTCGTAAGTACAAAATTAAGATAGTCTGTAAATTCCACATTAACAACATTTTCCTTTAAACAATTATTGGATTTACATTTATTGAGCAGCCTATGCTCAATAAATGTAAATCCATCAATTGAAATTTCCAGACGATCCTAGATTTGCACTTACGAACATTTTAGTCGTACGAAGTTTAGTGAAACGGGCTCCCGGTGGCTACAATTATGTTCGCACTAAATATGCCTGTGACACAATACCAACACACTAAATACTAAATAGTAAAACATGTTCGGCCCAGTGTCAACATGATGCGATATGCCAGGAGCCACGTGATTAGCACTACCATATTTTTTTATCTGTGATACGATTATTTTTCTGACAATTTCCAAATTTTATTTTATGTTGAACCAGTAAATCAAATGAATTAAGACCTAGGCCCAGTTTTATCTGTGGATAATTTTATCCAGAATACGTGTCACAGTTAATGAACCAACTGTTTACATTTTATTTAATAAAAGTAACGGTTGCGTGCACACTTTCACGTAGAGCGGGGTCGGGTTTTACCGGCCGTCGGCACTAACCGCCCCCATCAGTAAACACGTTTAAACCTAATTAAGTTGATATCTTATATTGCGCATGTTCATCTCCCCGTGAGTTTTAAATTCCCATTACAAATTGAATCGTTTTCCATAGATCTGTAAACAAAGACCTTTTCATAAATATGATGCGTCTAGACATAATTAAGTCATGAATACATGATTGCAGTATTACCCGAGTGTGTCTATTTCGAAAATCGTGTGTCAAGTTCAAATGAAAGTTAGCGTTACTCATCAAAATGCATACTGCAGTCTAATCTGTAAGTTATGGTGTTCCGTTAAGGCCATCGTAATATTCGCTATCGGATCGATACTACGATAGTACGATAGTACGATACTACGATGACGATAGTACGATAGCACGATGACGATATTAAGATACCACGATGACGATAACGCGATACCACGATAGTACGATGACGATACTACGATATTATATCGTGCTATCGTCATCGTAGTATCGTACTATCGTCATCGTAGTATCGTACTATCGTCATCGTACTGTCGTGATCTCGTAGTATCGACCCGATAGCCATATTACGATGGCCTTAACGGAACACTGTTTATCATAGTAGTCTACTATCATCATCGTGCTATCGTACTATCGTCATCATAATATCGTAGTATCGATGACGATAGTACGATATAATATCGTAGTATCGTCATCGTACTATCGTGGTATCGCGTTATCGTCATCGTAGTATCGTACTATCGTCATCGTACTGTCGTGATCTCGTAGTATCGACCCGATAGCCATATTACGATGGCCTTAACGGAACACTGTTTATCATAGTATCGTACTATCGTCATCGTGCTATCGTACTATCGTCATCGTAATATCGTAGTATCGATGACGATAGTGCGATATAATATCGTAGTATCGTCATCGTGGTATCGCGTTATCGTCATTGTGGTATCGTACTATCGCCATCGTGGCATCGTAGTATCGTCATCGTAGTATTGTACTATCGTACTATCGTCATCGTAGCATCGTACTATCGTCATCGTACTGTCGTGATCTCGTAGTATCGACCCGATAGCCATATTACGATGGCCTTAACGGAACACTGTTTATCATAGTATCGTACTATCATCATCGTGCTATCGTACTATCGTCATCATAATATCGTAGTATCGATGACGATAGTACGATATAATATCGTAGTATCGTCATCGTACTATCGTGGTATCGCGTTATCGTCATCGTAGTATCGTACTATCGTCATCGTACTGTCGTGATCTCGTAGTATCGACCCGATAGCCATATTACGATGGCCTTAACGGAACACTGTTTATCATAGTATCGTACTATCGTCATCGTGCTATCGTACTATCGTCATCGTAATATCGTAGTATCGATGACGATAGTACGATATAATATCGTAGTATCGTCATCGTGGTATCGCGTTATCGTCATTGTGGTATCGTACTATCGCCATCGTGGCATCGTAGTATCGTCATCGTAGTATTGTACTATGGTACTATCGTCATCGTAGCATCGTACTATCGTCATCGTAGTATCGTACTATCGTCATCGTTGTATCGTATTATCGTAGTATCGACCCGATAGCGATATTACGATGGCCTTAACGGAACACCGTAATAAATAAATCCCAAAATCGGAACTGGGTTTGTACAGCGTGTACGGTTCCGTCTTAGACGGACGAAAACAACCGACCCCGCTCTAGTCTGAACGGGACCGTATAGCATAATTAGTAAAGAGCGCACACATGCGCCCCGGGTTCGATCTTCAAGTTGTAAGTACATGTATATCTGATAGTGGTCGCCAGACAGGATAAGTTTGTTTTCTGTGAGTATTCCGGTTTCAACCCAAATTAAGAAACATGCAGAAACCTCCATCTACGCCGTCTACAATTGTTCTCGCGTTTGTTTGTAATTGTTATACATGTATACATATATAAATAAAGTTTAAAAGAAATATTACCATTATGATTACATAATACTGATTTTGTTATTATATGTGTTATCTAAAAATATCGGTCGTATGGTTATTTAGTTTCAAATGTCATTTCACAAGTCGTCCATATAATATATTATACAAATCATAAATGCAATATGCCCATTTGTATAAAAATAATTGACAAAATTACTACGTATTTCCTTGAAAGAAACCGAGGAAAAAAAAGACAACTATCTGAACCACTATGAAAACAACTGTACAATTCTGCCACGCATATCCAACATTAAAATATTTGTGAGCCGTAAAGCGTACGGCTATAAATAGGACAACTTATTGCAATGACGCAACAATTCAAAGTGTCAAAATCCGACGTGACGTTGGTAAATTTATGCGTAACTTTGCGACGTCATTTTCAGCCTTTCATGACGTTGTCATATGATTAAGGCTGGTTTTCACAGAGCGCCGCCCATATAATATGCAATCTATATTATATGTACAAGGCTTCTAACTTTGGTCGGACTCGACCTCGTATCATAATAAAATAACATGTTTAAAATTGTAATTTTCTATGCATTCTATGTATTTGTGCAGGCTAACGATAATTCTCAAATGATCATATGAACTTGCCACTGCAATATTGACTTTAGAGCCGTAAACACATTATTTTGTTTGTTATGATGCAAGGCTGTGTCCGACCTAGGAAAAACAGCTGTAATTCGATATTCTTTACATAATTTGTATATTCTAACTATGCTATTTTAGCAAGATAACAATAATTCTCAAATGAACTGTCACATGTGCACTTTCTGCCAAAATAGTCACATCAGCATTAATAAAATAGCGGAATTTGTTACGATACAAGGTCATGTCCGACCAAAGTTAGAAGCCTTGTACATATATGTATAATCATACCGATGAAAGCCGAAACACGTACGGTCGAATGCCTGTGATCTGGACTTGGTTCGCCTCGTCTGGTTTTTACCTCTGGTCACGGCCCCGACATTCCACAAATCCCGTGTCTGAGAACCAAGGTACTTTTTCATGGCTAAATAACAAGTTGGCGGCTGTACGAGGACTCTACTTTTCAAAAACTTCAAATTAAATATGGACGGACATACGCATGCACACCCGGACATCATCATAATCGATCACTATCATGACTATGGAGAGTTATCTGCAAGCAGGTTTGGCTAAAACAATATTGATATGCCCCACCATATACAAGCGACTTACCTTAATTCATCAGTTACACATCGATGGTCTAGTAACATAAGGTCGTAACTGCTGTACTAAAGCATAGCACTTACGACCTTGTGTTACTAGACGATCGACATCAGATGCTGAATGAACTTTCATTCACCCAACTTGTAGGATCCGATATTAATTATTAGTGCTGCTTTGATAGCACGTGAAATGAAAACATACAACATGATCTGGAAATGCACCCACAGACTAAGCATACATATTCATAATCACGTCTGTCGGTTCTTATCCAGCTCCGATTGTCCATTTTCAATAATTTCACGCACCTGTCCACCAAATCCGGAATCCGACATTGTCGCAAGTTTCACCCATTATGTTTAAGTGTGGAAACAAAATGTCACTTAGTATATTACCTAACGCGGGTTGTAATCTTGCGTTTCACTTTAATGAACATATGTTTCTGTACGATTTCCAATACCATTGATCGGACCACTTCAACAAAGCATATATACATGTACGTCGCAAAAACGCATGACAATATTACAGTTTTGAAAGGAAGCAGCGAATTTTGAAATTACCGATATTTTCAAGAATAATTAAACGATAATGCTACATACACCTACATTTTATCTTCAACGGTATCCACAAATATTTAAAAAAAAAAACAAAACAAAAAAAAAAGCAACAGGAAAATACGTCGCGAAATCACATGATGACAATATTAGTTTCGAAAACAAGAAGCGAATTTTGCATTTTATTATTATATTCAAGAATGATTAAACAATATATATGCTACAAACTCCTAAAACACTAAAAATCAACAGTGTCCCAAAATAATAATAATACAAAAAAAACAAGTCAAATACGTTTCGAAAACAAGCAGCAGATTTTGCAATTACATCGATGAATAATGAATAATGAAACGATATATGCTATATATAAACCTAAAATGAAACAGAAATGTACATTTTATCTTCAATGGTATAGAAAAGTATTAAAACAAAAAAAAACAGGCGGCGGCCACCCGGCTGACTGTACAGTCAGCATGCTGGTCGTGTGTAGTCACTGTTCTCATGGATCCATGCCCCTAAGCAAATACATTCATATTGTGTGTTATATTCCGATTAATTCCTGAAAATGTATGCATCAACATAAAGTTAAACACTTGACTACGAGTGCACATAAGGAATTCGCCAAAATTGTTGTTTATGCAGGTCTTAGAGTCCCTAGAAATAATCCACCCAAGTCACCTAATTTATCTTGAAACTTCTCATCAGGTTCGTGACCTACAACTGTTTGCACATTTGAGTGACATTCCTTGATCACTCGTACAATAAAGAAGTGTTGCTGACTAGATGCATCAAATTTAATTATGGTGAAGTCCAGATTCACCTCGAAATCAACATATATCACATTGTATACATACTTTGCGAACAGACCCTCTTCGGATTAAGGAAGTATGTAGAAAAATCACAAAATAGGTGGTAAATCACGATTGTATGTAACTGTAACTTAGAAAACCGTGGGAAACAACTTAAAATACATTTTTTAAATAATTTTCAATTAACACTATTCTTAGAATGTGCTTATTCGCTTGTTTTCTAAGGCACGAATCCATGCGAATTGGGGCTACATGGCAAACCTCTTAAGCCGTTAAGGCTCTTTTTTTTCTCTTGTGTATTTTTTAGATCAGGTACATGTCAACTGTGGTGTGTCGTAACAATGTGCTCGCAGTCTTTGTTGTTGTTGTTGTTGATCCTGTTGCTAATCATTCGCTAGCTTTGGTCAAATATGTGCTTAATCATTAATGGTTAGAAGACACCAAATGGTGCGAAACCGCCCAGGGTGTATGCAAAAGTAGTCCGGTATAAAAAAATAGTACGGATGTTTTGAGGTCACAGACACCGTTTGCTTGCAAATCTTGATCCATTACTACCCAGTTTCACTTGAGAAACATTTTGGGGTGCCTTTAACACCAGTTTTCAGCATATTTGTAGCATTTAAAAGCAAACACTGAACCTGTTGGTCACTTGATGTACACGGAGTTTCCGTGGCCAACAAATGTACACAATATTGGAGGATATGACAAGGTTGGATTTTTCTTTCTTAGGAGTAAGTGAACCTATTGTTTAGTTCATGCGGAACCAGTACAGACTGGCTGCAGGTCATGTACAAGTGGGTCCCACAACATCCATACGAATAGTGAAAGTAGGAGAGACTGGCCTTATTGGATGGCATTCGGTTAAATTATATAGTAAAACTATTTGGTGGTGTCTAACCTTAATGCTGTAGAGACATTGGGGCGAAAAATAAGCGCCTGAATTACAGACATACAACAAGGTGTCGCGAAAACACATAGAGAATAGTAGGTTAGTGCCGTGAATGGGAAAAAAATATCTGGCAAGGCTCAGGAAACGGGATGGGCGAGGCTCTGCCGAGCACATCCCGTTTCCGTGCCGCGCCAGATATTTTTTCCCATTCACGGCACTAACCTACTATTCTATTTATCCCGTCAACACCTACAAATGTCTGTAAAATACAAAATTAGTATTGACTGGATATCAAAAATGTTTCACGGCACCGTGTTTCACGGCACATTCGCACTGTGTTGACGGGATAAATGACAATATTACAGTTTCGAAAACAAGCAGCCAATTTTGCAATTGTATTCAATAATAATTAAACGACATATGCTATACACACAAAATGACACAAAAATGTACATTGTATCTTCAAATGTATAAAAAAATAATTAAAAAAACACGGCTATCATCCTGTTGTCGTCTGCGCATTCATTTTAATAGGATATGACTAAAGTACGCAATGGAGACTTTTGGCGCAATGGGCGCAATGGATATTTCGGTACCAAATGGAGTTTTAAATTACACATCTTCTAAATAAATGCATCAAATTCAGATGGTATCTCCGAAAATGAATTTCACAAAAAGCGTTGTTATATATCAATGACTACTGTATAAATACAGTCGCAACTGGTCCTTTGTCATAAACATGCGTTGGTCGGCTAAATATCGATAATGTCGTAAACAGTAAGTGGAGAAAATTCCATGCTAAATTTAACTTCGCCGAATTTCACCATCTCCTGGAAAACCCGCGAGCAGTGGCGTAATTCCTTTCAGCATTCAGTTTTATAGTGAAGTAGAGGGGCGTGGAAATTTTGGTCAACCCTACAGTATATGGTACTACTAACGTTTTTTGATTGATTTTGGTTGATTGGGGTGTTAGTAATTCGAAACTGACAGTGTGTCAATCACCATTCAGTTTTAGATTATCCATCATCAGCTAACAAAATCAATCAAAAAAACGTTGTTACAGCCATTCTCCAAAAAACCTTACCATTACAAAAAAAAAATTTGAAAATATAATTTTAGTAATCATTGCAGACTCATTTTGTAAAAGTTTGCCCAGACCACTTCTAGCATTTCGAAGTATTAACAATTTGAAATGTATAGGTGTGACCGACCGTTAAAAATAATATTTAATATGAAGGATAGAGAGCACACCTTGTGATGTATGAACCATGCTTACCTACATCATGATACTAACATACATGAATACAATTGTGTTTTTCTGTAGCGGACACCACATGCAATGCATAGGGACACTTATACATTAGTAGTACTCTACTACAAGATGCACACCCAATTCGATTATTACCACTGACTAATGCATTGCTGCAGATACGACATAAAGACAAACCCACGTGAAACTTTTCAACTTCTTTATTACAAGATAGTTTAGCGTTGCACACTTCTATATAATCATCATAAACACTGTAATACTTTAAGACACGATATACATGCATGCTATGTGAAAATAATCGAATTTAACAATGTGAGAACTGAATATGTAATCGCTGACGTAGTGTCCATTCAACATAAACTTGTCACGTGAATACTCATGGAGAGTGCGTTAATAACACTATTAATTTTTTGATAATAAAATATGTATTTTTTTCCTATTTTGCTACTTTCTCAGATCACTCACAGAGGCAAATATGTTCAGGAAACCAATACAACTCTTCAGTTAAACCTCATCTGAAACACAGTACCTTTAAGTCAAGGTGAATGCACATGTGTAATGTGGATTTGGTATCAATAATATAAAATACCTACCGACGCAATGGAGATTTGGGGGCAAAATGGAGTTTAAATTGCACATATCTTCTAAATAAATGCATAAAATACATTATTTTCTGTTTGTATATATTATGCGGTTTCATAATTATATCCAAAATATATATTTATGTCAAGGTGAATACGTATGTGTAATACGGATTTTGTAATAATAATATCAAACAATACATATGGAAACTATTGACGTGTATATTTGCGTGCGCTGCTGTAGTAACGACGATGGGACGTACGACTACCTGATGCCATCTTGGCATCAGGAAGACTTAGAGAGGTAACGCTATCTGTTCTTATCAGGTTATACACTGTTTGCAGAAATAGCACCCGTGAGAGCTCCTATGTAACATTGTTCCATGGAACCACATATTTAGAGAAGTTCATGAAGTTGATAGATGTCCAATATTTGAAAATAAATTATATGATATTTTGCATGTTTGTTTTGTATATGCTGTCGGGTATGGAAAGTCATCGAGTCAATTCCCACGGTTAAATCACATGGGACCTTTGTTATTAAATATACCGTAAACCATCATGCATGGTGTAGGTCCCATATGGGTTTACTATTGGCAAAATAATTACTATGTGAGCCCCACGTGGGACAGTTATTAAAAATGTGACCGTATACACACATAACAATTAATATATGATGTGGGCCCCATATGGGTTTAATGTGGACAACTAATTACAATGTGGGTCTCGTGAACATGGGACTCGTATTATAAATGTTACCGTATACACGCATAATATATGATGTGGGTCCAATATGGGTTTGATATGGGCAAATAATTACAATGTGGGTCCCACATGGGATTCTTGTTAGAAATTTGACCGTATACAAACATAATATATGATGTGGGTCCAATATGTCTTTAATATGGGCAAAATAATGACTATGTGGGCCCCACATGGGACTCTTATCAGCAATTCAACCGTATACAAAATACTATATAATGTGGGTCCCATATGTGTTTAATATGGGCAAACTAATTACTATGTGCGTCCCATATGGGACTCTCATTAGACATTTGACCGTATACAAACATAATATATGATGTGGGTCCCATATGTGTTTAACATGGGCAAAATAATGACTATGTGGGCCCCACATGGGATTCTTATTAGCAATTTGACCGTATACAAACATAGTATATGATGAGGGCCCCATATGTGTTTAATATGGGCAAAATAATTACCATGTGGGTCCCACATGGGATTCTTATTAGAAATGTGACCGTATACAAACATAATATATGATGTGCGTCCAATATGGGTTTAATATGGGCACAATAATCAGTATATTGGTTCCACATGGGACTCTTATTACATGTAGCAATTTGACCGTATACAAACATAATATATGAAGTGGGTCCAATATGGGTAAAATAATCACTATATGGGCCCCACATGGGACTCTTATTAGCAATTTGAGCGTATACAAACATAATATATGATGAGGGTCCAATATGGGTTAACTATGGGCAAAATAATGAATATGTGGGTCATACATGGGACTCTGATTCTAAATTTGATCGTATGCAAACATAATATATGATGTGTGTCCAATATGGGTTAACTATAGACAAAATAATCACTATGTGGGTCCCACATGGCACTCTTATTAGCAATTTGATCGTATACTTGCGTAATATATGATGAGGGTCCCATATGGGTTTAATATGGGTAAAATAATTACTATGTGGGTCCCACATGGGACTCTGATTAGATATTTGATCGGATACAAACATAACTAGAGCAGCTTGAGCTGCATCAACGGTTTGAGCCTCAAACATTGATTTCATGTGTAACTAAGCTTTAGCCCAAGGTGTAAACTATCGGTTGCAAAAAGAATTTCTGAAGTTTTAGAATGAACAGTCCAACATTATTGTGTTCGCATCATCACACCGATGTGGGGCCGGTTAGCTTAGAGGTAGAGCGATGGACTCGGAGCGAGGGATACCGGGTTCGATCATCAGCCAAAGTTTTAGCTAAAGGACTGAAATATCGACTACAGCAAAAACAATTGAAATCGAATGATAAATAACAAAACTGACGTCACATCCGTTTGCTCTATTTTGAAAACTTGAAAAAATACGTTCATCTTTGACATCGAATAGAGCCGTAAGTAGTCAAGATATAGCTCTGAAAATTATCATCTTTCATGCGGCTGACACTCCCCTATCACCCTGGCAAGAAATTATGTTGCTGACAGTACTGTACAAATTGGAAAACGTTTGTAAAGACCACCCGTTATCAGCCGAAAATCGGCAAAATCGTTGAAAAGTATGTACATTTTTCAACTTCAAATGCATATAGCTCTTTTATTTGAGCAGATAGCCTAAAACTGTCAGTGAATCTGAGATAGAGAATTTTGACAGCTTTACAATGCAAAATGAATTCTTGAAATCGGTTGGAAAATAAGGAAGTTATAGGAAGTATGACGTCACTTCTGTTTTCGTGGAAAGTAGCATTAAAAGATAACTGAAAATCTCTGAGTCTCTGCTCACACTTGATCCGAATCGGCATGCAAAATTTGAAGTCGATCCGACCAGCGGTTTGTTGTAGATGGAGGGAGCCCGTAAGTCAGCGGATGATTATTTTTCGATAGTTATCGCCCTTAAATTGCAGTTTACGCCATTTGTAAATACACCTAATAAAATTAAATATGTTTTTCACCATAGGCCTGACACAAAGCGGGAAAGTTTTAGCTAAAGGACTGAAATATCGA
This sequence comes from Conchocele bisecta, assembly GCA_029237695.1. Classification (NCBI taxonomy): domain Eukaryota; kingdom Metazoa; phylum Mollusca; class Bivalvia; order Lucinida; family Thyasiridae; genus Conchocele; species Conchocele bisecta. Next base: position 59,258,149 of record CM055280.1, read on the forward strand.
CCGCAGCAAGAAATTTTGAAATCTATTGATAAATAACGAAGCTGACGTCACATCCGTTTGCTCTATTTCGAAAACTTGAAAAAAAGACGTTCATCTTTGACACCCAATAGAACCGGAAGTAGTCAAGATAGAGCTCTGAACATTATCATCTGTTATGCGCCTGACACTCCCCTATCACACTGGCAAGAAATTATGTTGCTGACATTACTGTACAAATTGGAAAACGTTTGTAAAGACCACCCGTTATCAGCCGAAATTCGGCAAAAAATCGGCAAAATCGTTGAAAAGTATGTACATTTTTCAACTTCAAATGCCTATAGCTCTCTTATTTGACCAGATAACCGAGAACTGTCCGCGAGTTCGAGATAGAGAATTTTGTCAGCTTTCCAATGCAAAAATAATTTTTGAAATCGGTTGGAAAATAAGAAAGTTATAGAAAGTATGACGTCACTTCCGGTTTCGTGGAAAGTGGCATTAAGAAATTTCTGAAAATCTCTGAGTCTCTGCTCACACTTGATCCGAATCGGCATGCAAAATTTGAAGTCGATCCGACAAGCGGTTTGGGCTGTAGACTGAACTGCTGAATAAAAAAAAAAAATAAACCAACGAATATAATAGGTTTTCGGCGCAGCTGAAAGCCGCCTCAAACCTAATTCATGACGTGGGTCACATATGGGTTTAATATGGGCAAATAATTATAATGTGGGTCCCATATGGGACCCTTGGTTAAAAGTTGCCCGTATACAGCACACATCGGCCCCACATGGGCTTGCGTGCTGGGGATTCAGCTCAATTTGATTGATAATAACATTGTGATTTGGAGTTGATTTTTTTTTTTATTGAATTGTTGAATATATATTAAAAGTGAATCTACAAGGACCCACAAACACACAGAGGCATCATTAAACAACAATTCTGCACTTTATTTTACACCAAAAACGGCCAGCGCAACTGTAACGCTGGCTTTTTCGATGTGGAAGTGAAAATAAAATGGTCCGAACTTCCGGTTTGATATGAGGTTACTAAAAAAGTTTGCACACAAGCCAAACGGTTCAATAAAGTGTTTTTTGGGCACATTAATGGTTGTTAAAGAAACTGTCGATGTCCTAGGATGTCGAATCCAGAGGTTCCTATAAAAATCACTGTTCAAATATTTACCTCTTTCTAGCACCAAAAACACGATTTTCTTCTCAGAAATTTGAACAGCAGACAACAGAATCGTGTGGAGGGTGCTTTTTTCTTTCCATTCACATTCCCAAATTAAATATCCATCAAGAAATGATCGCGTTGTCGAAATTAAGCCACACCACCTATCACGTGATTTTTCAAAATGGCAGCGTCCACAAACAAAAAGTGACCGCGCAAGTGATTAGAATTTATCGATGAAAAGTCACCCACATGTTACATATTTAAAAAAAACAACATTGTAAGTCGTAAAATATACATTACACAATGTGCTTGTATGTTTTTTATTAACTAAATCGTCCAATATTGATAAAAAATCGACTTTCAAAACGACCAAATTTAACATTGAGTCAGAAGGCAAACCGTAAATCGGCGAAAACTCCAAAATCCCTACCATGCCTACTACATACATATATACGAAAATAAAGATGGCGCAAATTTTATTTGCGCGAACGATTGTCAGTGGTTTTTAAACAGCTATACTTGTTACATGAGGTGATAAATTCGTGTTTGTAATTAATTTCTAATTAGTTTAATGTATATTTATTTGAAATAAGTTTAAAATAACATGTTTCATATTAAAATAAGACAATAGCATACTGATTCATAATATGACTTTTGGCTGTTGACAGATATAAATAGCTGTTCTAACAATAGCGTTGACCTCGCTAGTATTTTGTTTGGATAGCGACTGGTTCGAAAACGTTGAATGTTGGATGAACACAAAATCCTGGAGAGATGAGAGACTGGCTGGCGCCTTGATTAATAATAATATTCATTCGTGCGACATGTGTAAAGTAGGTGGTGGGGTATGTTTTCTCAGATGTATTTTAGATTCTGTTTTTTGTTGGTTACAAAGTATGTCGGAGATGTTTCTTGTTTGCACAAGTGTTCAGATGGCTGTAGTTGTTTAAATAAACTGTTAGCATTTTGTTGTGGCTTGCTATTTGTATTATTTGATTTTGTGGCACGCCATCATCGGTCGACTTTTGGATCAGTTTGTTATTATACTGAAAGAAACAATAATAAAATTAATTAATTGTTCATTCTCAAGTGACTTATTGTTGCTCTTTGTGTAGCACTCTCTTTCAATTTGTCAAACTGAAATTATTGGTATGTTGACAACTCTCGGTGTTTTATCTTTCTTTTTGAGACAGCCTGTCAAAATGTAGTTGCGAACGGTAACTTGCATTCTACTCCTGTACCATCCGTAGGCTGAGTTACGATTCACTCATATGCCTTCTCTGCAGAATAGCGAATCGGATCTGATTCGCACTTTAGCAGTTAATTGTGACATATTGGAGATATTTTCGCAATTTCCATCTGAAAAAAATATTAGTATTATAAAAGTAATACATACTAATAATTCTAAAACAAATTTTACTGTTGTAGAAGGTTTAGAAAATTATTTTTGGCCTTTACAAAAAATGGAGCCCATCTTAACTTTTACATGTTGGAATTTGGCTGCCGCTGACTGGATCACTTGTTGATAATAGCTTAAATTTACTTTATCAGGTCAACTACATATGTAAATTGATGTCATAAGTATTTGAATATGTTATTTTCATAATATTAACACTCATTTCAGTTAAAAACTATAGAACATCTTTCACAATTAACTGCTAAAGTGCGAATCAGACCTGATTCGCTATTCTGCAGAAAAAGCCTATGAGTGGAATCATAACTGTGGCTACGGACGGTACGGGAGTAGATTGCAAGTTACGGTTCGCAACTAGTCAAATGATGTTTGCTTACTTATTGCTCTCTGAAAATAATGAAAGTTCACGATATATTTGGAGGTTATTTTCACCACTAGCATTGAAAGAGTTAAATTTGACATGATTTTCTTTGACTACTGTAGTATAGAGATTTAGGATAAATGACAGAATGTAGGGAATTTCAGTGTCGCTCTGGTGGATTAGACAGCAAATGTCAACATTGTCATACAGGTTGCAAATGTCCGTTCTTGGGGCGACTGTTCTTTTGAATATAAAGTAGAACAATTGTGTTGCCAGCATAGATACAAGCACCTGATTCATCACGGAGAATTTCAAGATCAAGAATGAAGATTGACAATTCTAATGGAATTCCATAGATTACACAGAAAATGTCAACATTGTCGTACAGGTTGGAAATGTCTGTTCTTGGGGCGACTGTTCTTTGAATATAAAGTAGAACAGTTATGTTACAAACATAGATACAAGCACCTGATTCATCACAGAGAATTTCAAGATCAAGAATGAAGATTGCTGGATATTTTAAGATATTCATCATGTTTTATTTGTTATTTTGATTACCATTACTTTTTTTTTTACTAAACATGCTTAATGTTGGGCAATGGTGTTATTTGAGGGTCCTCATGTTTGATTCGTATCTATTTGCGAAAGCAAATTGTCCAGTTCCGCGATTTCCTCCTACCTCCTTCGGTAGCAGATAACAAATGTTGCTCGCGTGCCAGGTGCGCGCATCCGGCAAGGGAGCTAATCGCAGGTGTGCTAGGGACATAATCATGCAACTACTAAAATTCCCCAGTTGGGCGGAGCCTAAGAAAGTAGTTTGGCAAAACTGTGACTTTTCGAAATCGATATTTCACTGGCGCATCTGGTATTTCACGGGTGTAAGATAGATTTCGATTTCACGGGTAAAACACGATAATTCATGGATAGTCATAAAAGAAATATTTTTTTCAAAATGACAGAAAATTTGTCAACACATAAAATAAAACCAAAAGTGAAAAACGTACATGTACAAGTTTGATTGCCATGGCAACCAGTTGTCAGCACAGAAATAGTGTGTAATAAATAGAATAACAACCGGTCTGTTTTTGTTACCGAAAATATTTACCTCAACAGTGGGAATTGGTGATCTACTAGTTGGGATGCAGAGCTAAGGGGGGAAATGTTTGTTTGGTTACCATGGCAACCAAGATATATTTTTTTACCGAAAATATTTACCTCAACAGTGGGAATTGCACAATGCTAGCAGTCGGTTTTGGGAAAAATGTGCCAGTCTGGCTGGTCGTTATCAAGCTATGCAGCATCTCCCACACTGACAAAACTGTACTCAAACACGTCATTGCTGTTTGTTATTTGGCTTCTTTCGTCAAATCTGTCTGTCTGTCTGTCGTGTGTCTGTGTGTGTGTCTGTTAATCTGTTCGCGGCATATTCAATGTATCGCCGTGATATTTGCTACATAGGTCAGGAATAATAATCGGAAGAAGTGGGTAAATTTTCAGCTAAATCGGTCCATCTGTTTTCCGTGTGTCTGTTAATCTGTTCGCTGCATACAGGTCGTATTTTGCCATGTAGCAACAAGATATTTGGTACATATGTCAGGAATGATAATTGGAAGAGGTGATTCGATTTTAAGCTAAATCGGTCAATTTGTTTTCCGTATAGACTAGACTTTAACCGTGAGTCAAAGGTTCAACACTGGTTCCAGGTGCCAGACCTGTGTTGATAATTGTTTCTTAACTTTTTCATGAATATGCCAAATCCTTTGAAAGCTGGCAGAACTGATCAAATGATCACTACTGAGAGATTTCTTGACCGCTGTTCCCTTTGATGTCCAGCAGATATGTTGGCAGTAATACACCCTTTGTCATCTGCTGTTTTGAATATTTCAAATAGTTCTCCATTAAAGCTTGTTACTCCAGCATATTAGAATCACCTCATCGATTTCGCCAAATACAGTTCATGGTTTGCATGACATTTCATTTGAGTTTCGGATGTCTCGCTTTCGCATTGTGCACTACTTCAGGCTGGTATACATGTACGTGGTAAATAGAGTTATCAGCCTACATGTACAGGGGGCCGTTTCACTAAACTTCGTACGACTAAAATGTTCGTAAATGCAAAATTATGATTCACATTAACAATGTGTTCTTGTAAACAATTAATATTGGATTTACATTAATTGAGCATAGACTGCATAAGTATGCAGCCTATGCTCAATAAATGTAAATCCATCAATTGAAATTTACAGACACAACTGGTAAAAAATAGTAATCTCTATTGTTTGTAATATGTCTCTGTAAAGGCTGTTGACTGTTCCCTCTACCCGACACTTGAGGAGTAATTTAACTTACACCTTCCATAAATAGAGGATCCCAAACGAGTTTCCCTTGGATATGAGATTTATAAAACAAGTCAGGCGATTGCTGACGAGTTTCATAAATCTATTATCACATGGAAACTCGTTTGATACTATACTACACCGCGTATGAATATCTGGTGATTTAGTGTGGCTAAACCATAACAATGAGAGCGTCCTGGTGCCAATGCAACATATTTCCTAATCTTAATTAGGACTCAGTATCTCCTAATTAGGACATACTGAGTCCTAATTAGGAGATGTTATCTCCTAATTAGGAGTTAGTTAGGACTTATTATCTCCTAATTTCTATGAGTTACTATCTCCTAATTAGGACTTTATATCTCCTAATTAGGAGTTAGTATATCCTAATTAAGAGATACACATATTTAGCATTGGCACTAGGATGCTTCCATACATAAGCGTACTTTCTCGTGTGGAAGACCTTGATATACTATCTTTCCGTGTCGCTCCACTGACACCCTCACGGCGTCATTGATCAGTTTGTTTCTTTGCAAATGTAGTCGGACCGTGTCGTTATCCGTGCCCATCGGAAGTTCGATGTCCATTTCATTGGGCAGCTCATCCGTATCAGCGGCCCGTTCATGCCGCGATGAAAACGTCTCATTGACAGTGATTGTCGTGTCTATCGTCCAGACTGGAAATAGACAAGACCACAGGTGGAAGAGTAAGACACGTCCCTGTGATACAAAAAATGCCGATTGAAAACAACAACATTACATTATAGTACGACAACGGATGGGTGGTGTAATGGGGTCTTTAACATAATTTAAATCGGCATGTTTTATGTCGCATGTACGAGTCCTCCACCTGTGGATAATAGCTGGCCTCAAATTCACCAACACCTTAGGATTGAAATACTGTTATTGACCATTAAAAAAGGTGAATAACCGTGAAAATATTAATCGCTGACAGAGATATGTTTGACCCGCTTATACTTACAATTGAGACACGCCGTGTGATTTTGTACGTTCGGACATCTGCGTAATTTAATTAAATACAATATTTTTCGCAGAAAAATTTAAAAGTTGACAAAATACATGTTGTTATATTTCGCCATTACTCTGAAATCTTGTCAACTTTCGACGCCATTTACGGAAAATATTGTCAATTTTATAAACGTATTTCATGAAATTACGCAGATGTCCGAAGGTACAAAATCACATGGCGTGTCTCAATTTACTACTACAGTGGAACATCTCTAAACCGGACAGCAAGAAACACATGCGATCATGATTTTGATGGGTTTCTTGGTCATTTATCTCAGGTGATAATGCCTGTCCGTGATCGCATAGTACACAACTATGACTCGGAATGATGCCGAAAAATACCTGATTTACAGTGACACTTCGCTAAACCGGACACCCTGGAGACCTCCCAGGCTGTTCGGTTTAGCGAGGTTTCACTGTACATCTATTTGTTCCAGATAGTTTTGTCGGCTTGCATTTTGCTACTGCACTACCGCCGATGTTACTGTTGCCATTATTTATCTTTGTATTTCAAAAATACTTGAATATTGGGCTTGAAATCAAGCATCTTGATTGGCTGAGCATTAGCTATGCAACAGCTCAAGCTCAGCCAATAAAACTGCTCGATTGCGAATTGAGATTGCCAATAGATGCTCAGAAACGTTGATATCTGGGGAAAATTAACGCATGTAGTTGTGTATGCTCTTTAAATCTATCAAACATTTTCATCATTAACAAAAGCCACATCCCCTTTTTATTTTATTTTTTGAAAAAGTCCGTCATATATTGATTGTATTGTGAAGAAAGTAATTTTGCCATGGGAACTTAACATGGGGCATAAATAAGCTGAATGGTGACGAGCAGGGTCGATCAACACATTTTGTTTGGAAAGCGACTCCGAAAGTGAACTACTCTCTGTTCCACGGTTTGCTTTCGATGAACATTTGGCTATTCAATACATCAATACATACGGATGCACGGGCTGATCTGGATCTATACTGGCCGCGAAGTCCATAATCCCCATTTCTCCAGTCACGGATCATGTACCACATATGTGGCCATTCTCTTCCAGTTTGATTTTTAGCATGGATGTTATGGGACATATTTTCACATGATCGGCACACAACCTGCTCATACTCACAGGTGGAAGACTCGGACATAGGACCCAATAATTAGTTAATTTGACAAACGTTATCCCACCCACCATACACTATACATTACAGTCTTATTAAGATAGACAAGTGTTTGTAAAACTGCCCTAGACATGCTTAGTTTCGGGCTCGCTCAAACACAAGTTTCGATTTTTCTGCTGACTTACGTCTCTGGCAATAGATAATGCATTCAGGCAGCCCTAGGTACGAGTCTTCCACAAACATGTTTATATTTGTTTGGATGTTGATATATGGTAAGAAAATAGTTAATATGACGTAATACATTGCGTCACATGTTTACGATACCACGTGACCCTGTGTTACACTGTACCTGTATACTCTGGGTTGGTGTTTTCCATAAATCTCGCCAGAGGAAAACACGGCGAAATTCGTGTTCCTAGCACGAACAAAGGTAGTATTAACCCGATAGGTCCATTCATTGTTGACGATGCTAGTCTATTCTAATTAAGATATATTGTATTGTAAATATATTATCAAAAGAGGATCTTTCATGATTTCTCATGTTATTTCTTCACCGTGTCCAAACGGTGGAGGTGACACCGGCGGACGCCTGAGTGTGGTGGAATAACGCCGGCGCGTTGTGGAATTTGGGGACAGCGTAAGGACATTTAATTAGTTTATGTATTTCTCTGCAGGTTTCAGGTACGCGCATACGGGCAAGATGTGATCATATCATTTCTCCAGCCACCACTGTGTACGCTAGTTCCAAATTTGGAGCCGTTTTCTCAAACATTCGAGCTTAGTGAGGCATTTTATATGTAAATGTAGAAACACATGATTTCAAACGTCAAAATCAGACTTGTCGCGCATCTTAACAGTATATTTCTAGTTGTACTAGGCACAAATATAACTACAACACAAAACAATATGTGCACAATAGTTTTCCAGAATGCCACGTTGGTAAGCATTTATTGGCGATTTTCGGATCAAAAACGAGGTAACGCTCGAGGTGGCCGTGGGGACGGTGGAATTGTTGGTAACATCAGAGGTCTGGTGGAAAACGAAAAGGCATATTTTCATGGTTTTCTCCCTTTCAAATCATGCCGAAACATATTAACATGGAACATATGGGAATGAACGTTGTGCCCCGCGGCTATGTCATAGGTCATACCGTATTGCTAGTATAATATAACGACCTATCAGAGTATGCCACTCATAGTACAGTCCGTCTGTTAGCAGACGACACACTGCTTGATCTAGCCATACCAGGGAGGGAGGATACATAATTATATACACATACATTAGCTCATGCCATACAAAAGCTCAGCTTATTGAGTAGTATATGGGAGTCAAAATGATACGAATTCTTCTGGAAGCCACCCGCTACGCGTATCAATGTTATACAGCGTTCCTATCCGACCGCTGCTTGCCTATAAAGTTTAACAGAGCACAATGGTAACACGATTACTTCCTGGTACGGACAGTTGAGGTTATAGAAATGTATGGTGGTCAGTGGGTGTTGTAACTTTTCCCCCCACTTTATCTCTCAGTTTTAACCTAAATTTATCCCAATCAGTATTCTCAATCTTGGGAAGGGTGGCGCGCGCCTTAGTTCTAATAGCATTTTTTAAATCCTCATATCGAGACATCTCCTCCACCACCAACTCAAATTCAGCGTCTGATATATTGTTATCGGCCAACGCTTTGGACACGATAACGTCGATGCTATTTTTCTTAGACCTTGTAAGAACCGATATTCTGTCGTGCTTTCTACTTTTATTTTCGAATTTTCTTCCCACTACTCTGAACGCCATACATAACAACCCAGCCCCAGCGGTTACCCTGCTCAAACCCGCTGCAATAGGAATTGCCACGACTGTAGATAACAATGCAGTGGTTTCGTTCCGGCCCCACCCATTATAGAAATTGCCGCCAGCACGGTGCTCGGCCCCTCTGCTATATTTGCAGCTCGTCTATATTTTTTAGCATTTACCCTCCGAGTTTCCCCCTCTTATTTTAGAATCTGCTGTATCTCGACGATATTTTCCAACCTGAAGTTTGACGGGGTCAAATCCCCCCAATTGTCCAACATTGTTGGTATTATTCAACGGTATTAAATGTTCACTCGTCATAAATCAAGTTCAGTTAACAATGTTACAATAGTGGAAGAACTCGCTGGGTCAGCGATTTTCGTAACAAAGTTAATAACATTACCTTCGGAAAGTCGAATTGAATCGTGACCGGCGAAAAAAATCACCGCTGAACTCTGTCCAGCGAGATTAGTGACTCCAATCGCCCGTTCCTTCCTCATCCAGTACGAGATTCACGGCGACCGCGCCCACAGAGGTACCATTAGAATTAACCGAGCAGACCGCCATTCGGAGAAGTGTACATGGAGCTGTCATGGCGTATCCCCCATATCTATTGCTCGCTTTGGCGCCGAACGAATATTCATAGATCCCCTCATTCAATGGACCCCGCTACTCAGCCCAAACTGTGATGACACGTTTTTGTATTTGCAATAAATTAAACTGCTCTACAGATGTGTCCAACAATATGGCAAGCTGCGCGATAGCGGTATGGGCCTCAACACGAACCTTTTTAGAGGTCTCCTCAAGTGCTTTGTTCGCGGCTCTACGAACACGTTTCAGTTTATCGGAAACTTCCATAAACTCTGTATGGGCTTCTTCCCGAAATTCGGTTATTTTCCCACCTAGTTTGTTTAGTTCTGTAGGTGTTTCTTCACGATTTTGTGTCGTCACAGGCAGGGCATATACTCTAAGTTGTTACAGTAGACTCTTGTGAATATCGTCCGTGGCCGCCGATATAGTTATATTGATCAGTGATATGGTTTTTGTGGTAGTTAAAAAATCACCTGTGGGGTTGGATCCGTTGGGAATAGAATTAATATCCGAAATTGTCAATAAATTGGAAGAACTACCTGGTCCGTATATACTCATAATGTTGGTTGTTATAAATTCTATTACGAACTTGAGTCTAATTCTTTGAATTAATTTGAAATTTCTAGGACGACCGAGATCGGGTAATAGTTCTTCAACTCTCTCGCTTGATCATCAAGAATAGAGACCGTAAATTCGTGGATATGTCCCGATTCCAAAACTTTCATCTCGGGGCATGGGAAGTCTAAGGTCACAGTCTCCCCTAAGAAATAATCACTGGCTTGCACGGTTTTTAGTAATGTGCTGGGAGATCCGTCTAACGTTTTGTACGATGCTTTCACCCGATCCAGGTGCACCCTGAGAGTTTTCGTGAAGGCGAAGTCCACCGGGTTATCACCGACGTACTCACCAGAGACAAACAATCTTTTATTCGCGGAGTATGTCTCTCTAAAACCGAGTCAAGTACTCAACGTCGGGGAGATCCTTATCCGGCTGTCTGGGCTGATGGTCATTGTTGTGAGCCCGGTAGCCTTCGATACTGTGTGATTGACTATACCGTCAAGCTCTGAGGGGACAAAATCTTTGAGCTGACTAAAACTCCACAGTCCGGGAGGCAGCTTTACCCCTACTTGGCGTCCATCCTTCACATACCCAAACCCTTCGCTCTTCCCCACATTCCCCCACCCAACCGTGAAGGTGATTGATATGAGGCCTACCCGGCGTTTTCCACAGCAGTTGTCGATTGACTTCTGAAGTTCAGAACTCTCATTTTGAACATTGGTGATAGTAGCAAACGTGATAATATATATTTTTCAATGGATACCAAGGCTTTTGGCTTTAATTATAATGCAAAGTACGCGGTCGGCGGGGTCTACGCCACTAAGGTCGGCGCTACCCGGCTTGTGCACCCCACTATCCAAGTTAGCGGTGGTGGAACATGCTTTCAAACCAACTTCCCCGACATCTTTGAACAATATAGGCTGCCCAAGATTACTACCATGGAGGCTGTGAACGGGTGGAAAGCGACGCCGATGCAGTTTTGGCAGAATCAGCTCAACTTCGCCGTATGGTGCGCAACAGCTGGATGCGGGGTTTCCTCTCAGGACCATCTGGCCTCGGAGGATCCCTTCTTGAGGGCCGTTTATAACTTTCACGCGTACTACACTATTAGGAGGATTCTCAGAGAACAGAACATCTCTCTTCCGCAGGATGACGGCTGAAATCCCATTTCCAGCGCATACGACCCTAGGGCGTTCGAAAGACTGTGTAACGAATTTGGGGTCCCAAAAGACGCAGACTGGCGCCAGAAAGAGTTCTGGTATACTTTCGGTTTAGGTGACGTTTACATGACGGGTATGGGGTTTGTGAAGCACCCAAAGGATCCACCACCACCAAAAAAGCTAAAGAATACCAACTTCGTACCACCAGTACCATGGTCTTTCAAATCGGCCCACGTTGATTTCATTCAGCAACCTGCGTGGGTAAATACCGCGTGGGGATCATTTATGTTAGATAAAAGCACTGGATTCACCTCAACGACTACATTCGCACATACGTCTGAGCCATCCTCGGCGCACATGCGCAAGCGCGCAGTTCTATAATAGGAAACGGGTGGCGTTCGATAGTCAGAAACAGTTCTTGGTAAATGTCGAGGACGCCATCTCATCTCCAGTGGACCTCCCGGATGCGATCCAGCGGTATCAAGACGTTTTGCAGTATGCCGGCACCCCAGTAGACTATGTATTTGGAATAGGTCTTTATATAGTACCGAGCAATATGATACTACGAGACGACCCGGTTGACGGTTACAATAATAAGATCGTAATCGCCACAGTCAAACAAAAGATCGGTCATAACGGAAACGTGAACGCGGATATCATCAAGCGCACCGCGCATGGAACCGATTTCATAAAACCACAAGCACCCACCCCAGTATAAAGCACCCCATCAAGTTCCTTCGGAACTAGTGTCACAGCCAACGGGGATGAAACATTAGGGTTCGTCGTCGCTCTCGTGGCGGTCGGACTATTCGTGCTTTGGTTTTAGGAACTCTTGGGTGGCGAATAGTAGAAGACCGATTAAAGCCCAATTATTCTCGGCGAGCCATCTGGCCGTTTTTGATAATATAGATAGCAAGTAGGAGACGAGACCCCCAATCAACCCAGGCAGCGCGGCAGCTACCTCTCGGGCTAATTTAGCCAGGAAACTGGCGAGGGCTTTTAGATGCTTTTTTACCCATTCTTTGACTCCACCTTGTGTTGGGCCGGGTTGTGGACCGTGTGTGGGCGCGGGTGCAGCCGTACCCCCAGTGAAAGCTAGAAATATGGTAGATATATTCATGCTGACAGCTGTGAGGATTGTTAATATCGTGACGCCCTGCTCTCTGAACAGAGTGCGAAGACGCTCACTGAGTGTCGTCTCCTCGATTGTTTCGCGGATCCGACTTATTTGGGCGCGGAGACCCCCACGGCAAGCAGATGCAGCCTCCAAGCGAGCTGCTCTTTCATCCCGCAACGACCGCAGGCGTTCGGTGATCCGCTCGGTAGATTCTCTATCGCCACGGGCTTCCCCAAGTTTTCTTCCTTTTCGCGTGATATGTTCATCCAGCGCCGAGAGTTTGGAGAGGTTAAGGACTAGTTCGCCCCGGACCGTTTGTAGAGCCTTATCGAGTCCCCGGAGTTCGCGAAAAGGTAAAGGTGGGTCATCCATTGTGCTGAGTATTCCATCTATCTCGCTTTCGCTGAGCTCAATTGTGCGAATAGCGTCGGTGGCTACACGAGGGACCTCGCTGAGCTCGATTGTTTCTATCACGGCGGCTGTCTTCGCCATCGTTTCGTCGTTAGACTGTAGGGCCTCTACAGCACGGGCGGGCATAATTATTTTAACCCTCTTCCAATCTACGAATCCTAGTTCGTCCCTTATGAATTCGCCACCGCCCCGGTTTCCGGCAATGATGCTCAACGCTAGGGGTTTTCCGGTCTTCATGTTGATGATTGGGATATTTGGTGCTGATCGTAGTCGCAACCTACCATACCGGTCCAATTTGAACTTGGAGTAGTCGCGGCCGTCAGACGGCACCAAACCTTTTTCTGTCAAACTGTTGTAGTAGTCGTCTACAGTTGACTTGACTAATTCCTGACTTAGACTAATGGTGTTGGTAGCGCCACCTATTTCCTCGCCGGCTGGAGTCTCTATGAAGGATGTTTCGTCATCGATGTCATCATCATCTAGGTCATCATCTCGGTAATCGTCTAGATCGCCCGTAGTGGGATCGAATTTGTCCATGTTAATATCGTAACCAGCCATTTTTAACGATGTATTAAAGAAAAAAACATACAGGTTTAATAGAGTTACTAAATATGTCTTCGAGTCAATACGGCCGCAATCTCAATCCATACCGCAGACTGCGGGAGCCCTCGGGCGAAAGGTGTGCGACAGAGCGTTGTTATTACGAACAACCCATCGACGATCGACCAGAACCAGCAGCTCTTGTCCCGCTTCCCCAACATCGGAGCTAGCGACGTCATTGTGCCGGGGACTGTTCGCCTCGCTTTCATTATTTCGCTGACGTCGACGGACGTGGACCGAGCCGTCGTTCAGAACCTGGGTCGCGCCATCGTCAAGAAGACCTACATCCCGCTCGACTTTGAGCTGTTGGAGAGTCACATGCCCTACTATCAGAGCTCTTTGTCTGACCACCTCGAATACGAACTAAAGTTCAACGACTACGGCCGAGTTCTCATAGCCACCGACATGGCATCTACATATACGATCGATAATGTTTCGCTGGAGTACGACATGGTCACGATGCCCGAACTCGCGCGATTGATCAGATCCCAGTACGCCCGGGCGAGTTGCCATGCTTTACGACCGAGTTCTTCGCCACCGCAAGATGACGAAAGACAAAAGCGATACATTGTGGAATATTAACGTCAACGTACCCGCCCGCTCGATGAAAGGTATACTGATGCTGTTCGAGGAGGGTCGGTTCGCGCTCGGGACAAATTGTATAACCCCAAAATCACAAAGGTCGAGATGACGATCGAGGGAGTCACCAATCAGCTCTACAGCCAGGGCCTTCGCGCGCACCAGCAGTGGCACGATGCCAGAAAACAGTTTGCTGCCGGTTCTAAGCCCTCCCCTGAGGTTGCCGCGGTTGCCAAATACCTGCAGCTCTCGGACGTCTTCCTCGCACAGTTCCTGACTACCAAATACGCGTTATGGCTAGACATGCGAACCAGCGACGACGACCAAATGCACGATAGTGGACGCCAAGTTGAGAACGCTAGCGAGGGTGTGACGATCCAGATAACCAAAGAGGCGGACGGAGCAGGCGCATTGAACGTGTATCTATATATAATCAAAGATGCGCAACTCAACATCGAAGATGGTAGATACGTCTCAGCTTTATATTAACAATAAAAAACCTCTCGTTTTTACAAAGGATGCCCACTCTGCCATAATATGTGGACAAACAGGATGTGGAAAAACGGTTTTCATCCTCGACTTGCTCGAGGGGCCCTACCGCGATGCCTTTCGGCACATTGTGATCCTGTGTCCCACTGTGCGACACAACGATACTTATCAGCCGCACCCGTGGATATGGACTGACCCTTAGGTATACGTCGTTGACCCCGGCGACATGCTTCACGATTTGCTGCGGGATTTATACCAAATCTTCCAGAGTGAGTCCACCCTATACGTGATTGACGACTGCTCGGCCAAGGCGGCGATGACCAAAAAGAAGGACATGTTCTCCGAGCTCGCATTTTCTGGTCGGCATGCGGGACAAAGCGTATGGATCTCCACTGAAAAGTACAACGCCGTCCTCAAGGTTCTCCGCGAGCAAACGAAATGGGTCGCCCTCTTCCACTGCAAGGACCGAGACTCATTCGATGAATGTTTTCGAGAGAACGACGTTATCCCAACGCGCGAGGAGCGCCTGGAGGTTCGACAGATGCTTTCAAAATCTAAGCACGCCAAGCTTTTGTTAAAGACTGATCAACCAACTGCTTACAAAGTATTAAGCACAGCTTAGATTGTGCTTAACGCTAGTTAGTAACTGCTGAACAATGATGTTGATCACGGCTAAGCACTGTCAATTTGGACATATATGCCCACGAACTATAAGCTCAGACAATGATGACAAAATACTCACCTGCGAGAGTGACGGAGCCACAATCGGAGATTGTACCGCAGGAACTATTTCCGATTGAACCTCCGATTGCACGACACAAAAACCCAAAAAGACAGGCAGCTGGGCGGGCAGCGGCTGCTGCTCGAAAAAGTAAACAAGATAAAATACTCGCCGAACTTCGAGAGGCTAAACAGTCGTTAGCTCCTGCTGTTGAAACAGCAAAACGATCGAAGGCAGATGTGGTTCAATCCCCGATAGTTCCTGCGGAGAGCAATCGGGGATTGCGGCTACTACCTGGATTATACCGTGGGTTGTAGGCGGTGGTCTGGCAGTTGCGGACACCCTGTGTGTGGTGTGGAACTACCTTTCACGACAACCAGCCGCGGATCCCAAGAAAGTTACGAAACCGATTGCTCCCCATTTAAACACTGCTCGCGATCCCTTGTATATGTAACAACTGTATAGTAATGGCTGAATACGATGGTAAAATAATAGTGAATGCGGTTTATCACGCCGTGGTGATATCGGGTCTCAGTATCGGGTTTGCTCTACTATCAAAGACGGCCTTCGGAGGGCCCGCGCCCAAGTTTGACATGACTGCGAGAGACGTAGGTCTCGTGACCTTAGATGTAGTGGCCGCAGTTGGGACCGGAGATTATTCTACCTGTTACTATATGGAAATAATGGCTACGATAGTTATGATGGTAGGTGGAGCGTTGGTGAACGCATTGGCGTTGAGCGGTGGCAACTTTCTATTCTCGAAAATGAACAGCTCGGACGCGGATGAGGAGCGCAAGCGTCACGATTTAGCTGTAGAACAACTTAAGAGCGCAGACGAAGCATGGTCACAAAAACGAACCGCCCGTCTGGACTGGATCAACGAAGATCTTCGCCGCGAGAATCACGCCGTGCAAACTTTCCTGAACGTTGACGTCGCCATACGCGAATACGAGCGGACATATCTACAGAAAAGTCTCGTGCCGATGGATCCCGAGCCCCAGCTTTCTGATTTCTATGTACCGTCAGAGTCTCAAAACGACCGCGAGATCACGTTTGTCGTCGTGGGAATGGTTGTGACAGGTCTCGTCAGCTACTATATATCGGCACGAATCAATAAACAATAAAAAAATACATTAATTATTTAAAAAAAACTTTTTAACATATATATGGGCCGCGCTCTGTGAAAACCGGCCTTAATGACACAATTTTCGATTTGCACTTTTTTACGTTTTTGGATGCGGACACCTTTCACAAACAATATGCTGAAAAGAAAATGGAAATATGTTTCATAGTTTTTGTTTTATCTCACTTTTGTAGCACCATGTCAATCACGCAAGGAAAAAAAAAACGTCATCGAGAAAATGACGTTATTGAAACGATGACGTTTGTACAATGCAACACAACAGCCTACAATAAAAATGCGTGTTCATAGACACATTGACTGTGCTTGCTGTAAACTGTATTTGCTGATAAGTTGCACTAAATGTATCTACAAGTATTATTATGAATACTATCAAACATTGAACAGAATATAACTATGATATGTACATGTAGTGAACAAACCAAACGCACCACTATCAATGTTAAATCTATTACCCGACCATAAAAGAAATGTGACCTCGTAATTTGCTGCTATCGCCAACTATAACAGATTAGGCATATACATGTACCGTCAGAAATATACATTGTAATTATTTGAAAATTTAGTTCAGAATCTAATTTACGTTATTTACGTAACAGTTAATTGTGACGTCATTTATTGATGTAGACATTACGTCACTCACCAAGGACCAAACACAAACAACTCAACGCCGTTCCTGGTGTTTGAAATTGAAACAATCTGTGATTGAAACAAATGCACTATTTTCTGTAGAAATGAATGGCCTGAATTTGGTTAGAATTTGGATAGGCCTATGGCTGCACATATCAATGACTTCAGCGCCCGATGGTGTATAGAGGATAGTCGGACACCCCCGGGGAGTTTTAAACACATTAAAAATCGACTGTCCATACCCGACTCTCGGAATTAAATTTACATCTCAGAAAGCGGGAGGAACGTTTTCCTGTGTAGCCAATATGACTGACGGACGGTCTTGTGTACATGTACCTCGTACTAGCAGGTCTATGGGGAAATCCTGCGCTGACCCCCACTCCGTCGGCTTACCACCGCCGCGCCACTGCCCCCACACCGAGAGGGCAGATATTGTTAGGTGTGTCCGCTTAAAAAAGTTATTGTGTGGGCTACCCGTCTCGATCATGTCTATGAATTTACTGCCGGTACTGATTTTTTATATAAATTTCTTCAAATTTTATAAATGTACGCATTTATCAACCGTACTTTGTAGATTCCGTCATATGTTTTTATTTGCGTGACTGATGCCCGCGCGACAGCATGTCATAAACCTGTCAATGTCTGGAAAATGTGTCGATGTGACATACATGATCGTATAATTGTTACAAAATGTTCTGATAAAAATACCGACAGTCAGCATAATAGTACTGGTGCATGTATATGTATACACTGTATCCTCTCGTCGGGAATAATTAATTTGAAAACGATTTAATTGTGTTGCGTTCCAGAAAAAATACATTCAACGCCTTTGTAAACAAAGAAATGAGTGGCCAACCAAGCCATGCCAAAAAGCACCGTGGCGTACGTATATGTATTTTGAATTCATGTCTGCACACTATATAATCAAGTCAGTTATTTACACACTAAATTTTTAACGACCACAAAATTGCGACATTTGTTTGAAGCGTCTTGTTTGAATTTAGACGCATTGAATCTGCAAATATATAAGTTATGTATTCCAGGGCGGATTCTCAAATTCCTGGATCCGCCCCTGTTAGCTCTAAAATGCGTTATGACGCAGCAACATGGGGTGCAGATATCAAAGATATTCAGGAGGGCATACCGCCGGACCTACCTAGCAGTCTCCCGAGCTCCGCTTGGTCGACGAACAAACTGTGCTAGTTCGAAAATATAGTAAACTGTTTCAATTAAGAAGTCCCGCCCGCCCCCCTAACCTGAAATCCTGGATCCGCTCCTGGTATTTGATTTATAGTATTTACACGCCTCCGACTAGAACGTCCCTTTGATACAAAAAACAATAAAGCACGCAGACATCCAGTGTTTAATAGTAAGTAAATTAACAACGATCTAAAGTAGGACTTCTTAAATTTGTAAATGTTGGAGACCTGTGCATTTGCACAGCCTGATCAGGGTCTGCACTGATTGCAAAACTACTAGTAAAATATATGCCGTACATTCATATAACCATATTTACAAGTGGTCAATTAAAATAATATTTAACAGTCATCAAACGGCAATCGTATGGCTGATGTAATGTGATATTTTTGAAAGTCGCTAAAAATTACGTCACATTAGAAGGTACATGCAAGTGGTTGCAGATACATATACAAATCAGTTGGCTACGTCCCTGGGGCCCGTTTCACTAAACTTCGCAAGACTGAAATGTTCGTAAGTACAAAATTGAGATTTTCCTGTAAACAATTATTGGATTTACATTTATTGAGCAGCCTAGGCTCAATAAATGTAAATCAATCAATTGAAATTTCCAGACGATCCTAGATTTGCACATACGAACATTTTAGTCGTACGAAGTTTAGTGAAACGGGCCCCCGGTGGCTACAATTATGTTCGCATTAAATATGCCTGTGGCACAATACCAACACACGAAATACTAAATAATAAAACATGTATATATATATAGAAAGATGTTAGTTGACGAGCTTTATTTTGCTCTGATCGATGTAGGCTACACGGCCTATAAATATCGTTTAGTTGGCGCAAAGGGTCTGATACATCTGACCCAAGATTCTCTAGAAACGTGGCGCGAGGACGAACACTCGGCCTCCCTTTTCGCAAAGCGGATATTAGATTCCTCCGAGTTCCTTCAGAACTCAACCAGTGGCTGCAGCGGAACTTCTAACAAAGGTTTAGTATCGACGACGCAGTTACCGGACGATCTGGCGAGGGCATGTTGCAGATTGGTCGATCTACTAGAATACCTCGCATACGATGAACACTCACAAGACTAGCGACTCGCCTAATGCGCAAGTTAACAAACACATACTACAGCACCCGCGGCTACTGGAAGGGACTCGCGGCCATCAAGAAACTCGCCGCGGCGATCAAGGTTTCCGAAAACACTGCCAAGGAATGGCTCAAGAAGCAGGCCATCTGGCAGATCTATTTACCCACGCCACACAATATTCCACGCCCGAAATTCGACGTGCCGGTGCCGAACGAAGTCCACCAAACTGATCTCCTGTTTCTCCCTCACGATCACGTCGTACACAAGACACAAGAAGTACGCCCTGACAGTTGTTGACGTAGCGAGTCGCTATAAGGAGGCTGAGCCACTGGCCACGAAGGAGTCTAAGGAGGTGGCCGAGGCTCTTTCCCGAATATATAAGAGGAGTCCTCTCAAATGGCCGAATCTTCTCCAGGTCGATCCTGGCCGCGGTCTCTCATATATGAGCTAAACACGACGTTTCTGTCAGACGCGGCCGGGTCAACATCCACTGTGACCAGGGGATCGTGAGGCGTTTCAATCGAACCCTGGCTGAGAGGTTGTTCGGACACCAATATGCTAAAGAACTTGTAGACCATCATACGGGATCGACCAAGTGGGTAACCAGGCTGCTTGAACAGTCCCGGAGTTCTGTTGCTCCATTTATCCCAAGCCAACCACTCGGAATTCTCCTTGTTGAACTTTCTCTTCATATTCTTTCTCACCACCTTCAACAGCGTCTTCTCCGACACTGCGAAGTACATGCTATCAGTGTCCATCTGTATCAGTTCGAAATCTCCGCGATCCACGTACTTGTCTAAGAAGTCATAGTAGAACTCCAGCATCCGGCGCTTGGCCAACTGTTAGACCGCTATGCCACACTGAAACGGTCTGTTGATCACCACTCGATGTTTCCTGCTCGATATCTCGTAAGCCTCACCAATTTCATCCAGGTCTTCGAAACACGCCTACCTCAGTGCCCGGTCGACAGTCTTCTCATCCTTCGTATAAGTTGTGTGCAGGTGTCTCTCTTGAGCTTCTATCAGTTTACCACAACACGCGTTGCCAACCAATTTGAATATTTCTGCCAACACCGCCTTGCTCTTGTCGACGTCCCCCGTTCGTCTGGCGGCAGTGACATCTTTAACGAACCATTGGAACGGTTTGCCAGCGTGATGTCTATCACCCTATGCAAACCGTTGATGACCAGACCGTGCTCCAGATACCACTTTGGTAGCGGGGAGTATATGATCATCTTCTTAGCGGATAGGGCTCCAACGAGCTTCTTACTGTCTCCTCGTTTTCGATCCGTGTCCTGCAAATAGTTTAACATGTGTTCCGGGACATCTGCTTCCTCGACAACTCTGTTTGCAAATAATGGTGACATTTCAGCGAACTTGTCTCGCAGCGTTTCCGGGACCTCTATATCCAAGTCTGCAAATCCGAACCACTTTTCACTCCTGACCTTCCGCACAAAACAGTCTATATACGACTGTCTTTGTGGGTCGTCACACGCCCATATCGTCTCCTCCCCGCACGGCATGTCTTTCGACAGAGTAGACAGGTACAGCGCATTGGCGTCGTACCCCAGCACTGCCTGGCACATCTTCTCCTCCCGACTCCCTACCTGACCCCTGATCGTTGATCTGCCAGCCTCTGCGTATCTGGAGAACACTATGGACGGACCACCGACCAATCCCTGCTTCATCATCGCGTAAGTCTCAGACTTCGGCGACCACAGCTCGGGTGTGTCCGCCTTCCAATCGATCGACCCGCGGAGTAGGTACTGAAGGGAAACACCGGACAGAGACACCGCATCCTTTAGTATATCCACACCTCTTCCCCTGTAGAACTCCGTCATTTTAGTCAGAGCCTCCGGGAACGGTCCGACATCCAAGTCGTTGTAGTGTTGCAACCATTCATTGAACGTCTTCATCCCATTTTCTCGGAATACCTTCTTACACTCTTTCCACTCAGACAACGACAGTAGAATCTCACCCTTTAACTTCGAGTACCACTCGGGATAGTCTGGCAGCCCCGGATGGTCGAGCTTGTCCGCTCTATCGAACCACTCGTACGGGAAGTGAGACTTTACCGTTTTACAGTCGTACGCCTTAACACACCGGTCGTACGTGGTACCGGGTCCCAGATACTGGGTGATGTCGAGAAATCTAAACTCCCGGGTAAACAGAAACATCGTCGTGCTGGCTCTCTTTCCGACCATCACCTTATTCACGGTGGCCGCCAACTTCTCGACAAAGTACTGCTTGATGAGGTTCAGGTCGTAGCTGCTGCAGTTGAACCCCACCACCGGGACTTGGTCGATCCACGAGACGATCTTCGCTTGCTGAGGCTTCGATAGCATATCTTTGTCGGCCGGCAGATATTTCTTCCTAACCCCCTCCCTGATTGTCTTGCCTCTCATCTGCAGCTCGGTCACGAACTTCTCGACTAGCGTATCGGGATCTCGGTATCCCCTAACGATAGCGATATAGGAATGTGCTCGACCTCGAAGGCCAGGTCTTTGGTGGGTACTGTGGTTTTCGACTTGTCGAGATACGCCTCGAAGTCGTAGACTATCTGGTGAGGGTACAGAGTCGTCTCCTCCTCCTCGCGCGGCGATGGTGGATAGTGGGGATTCACCTCATTCAACCACGCGCACTCCCACATCACCATCAGCTCGTAACCCTCATCCCTTATTTTAGCGTCCTGAATTTTCGTACTCCTGTACAGTGATATCGCGTTACCTCTCCTGCAATGTGTCGGACACCCGTGCCAGTAGCATCCGTGAAACTAGAACACGGTCTTGGTTTTGTGACAGTAGCCTTCGACCGGATCACCGGCCACCCACCTCTCGCCGCCGTGACCGCATCTCGCGTGATGTATGTGTTTTCCCACCTTCTCCTCTTCTCTGCTCAACCATTGAATTGACATCGCGCCCGCTGACCCCTTGGGATAGAATGCCTTTTCATAGGCCGACTGCGGTCTCTCTACCCTCTTACCGGGACATATCACCACGGTCTTTCCACCCATGCATGTGGTCGCGTGCCTGTGCATGTTACACGAGTGTGTGAACCGTTGTTGACATCCGGTGCACCCGTATTCGTTCGTCATCTTGCGGAGGTTCGTTATGAGGAACGAGTGATCTCCAAACATTCATATCGTCATGGTCTTCACCCCAACCGTGTCGTAGTTTGCCGGAGACTTCATGAGATACAACACTCCGTCGTCGGTGGGCTCGTAAACGCGAATGCCTAACTTAAAGTGCTCTTCGATCTTCTTAATATCATCCAGAGGGATTCTTACTCTCTCATTTGCTTTATGGTAGGCATGATGCTGAGTATAACTAATGGAATTCTTATCTTTAATAGGTTGTAAGTTTTTGATATGTATGACAAATCTGCTATGTATGGCAGATTGCTGTATATATATATATATATATCTACTGAGTATAACTAATGGAAATTTTATCTTTAATAGGTTGTAAGTTTTTGATATGTATGACAAGTAGCTGTATATATATATATATATATCTATATATATATATATATATATATATATATATATAGCCTGCCTAGATACTTTTTGTCACATTTGGTTAAATCAATACACGAAACAAGTACACCGCCGTGATTAACGTATCGCTTAAAGCTGTAGCACACCAGTGACGTATCACTATCATATATAGCGTGTCTAGATACTTTGTCGCCTATGGTTAAAACCAATACACGAAAACAAGTACACCACCGTTGTTACGATGCCTGTACAGCACGCGGTGCCTGTCCAGCACGTGGTGCCTGTCTCATCCAGTCGAGGAAGTATATGGTCTCGTGGTTGATGAAAAATAGTTTTCACTCTTCTCATCCATACCCGGTGAACAGTGGGGAAAAATCTAAGTAGTATATTGGAGGCAACGATGATACGAGTTCCTGATGGGAGCCACCCGCGCGTAGCAGGTGGCTTCCAGAAGAACTCGTATCATTTTGACTCCAATATACTACTCAATAAGCTGAGTTTTTGTATGGCATAAGCTTTGACTCCCATATACTACTTATTGTGATAAACTGCAAGAGGACCTGCTCAACCTAGGGAGATGAGAAGCATATGCCGTTTCTCTTGGGTAAATGTGAAGTGATTAACAACGAAATGAACTGTGCAACTATACTATCTTCATACGGTGTAGACCTGAACATCATCTACGAACTAAAGTAGCGCATGCACTCCATAGCAAATCATAATGTAGGCCTATGGATGTCGCTGTTACAGTCGTCTTGACGGGTGTGATACCTCCTTTCCGTTATAAATCGTCGCGTGTAGTAGTCGTGTTCGACGATTATCGTGGATCTCTTGACTTTTTCTTGTTATATCCATAATACCACAGTCAGCCGGAGTAGCTCAGTCGGTAGTTCGATTAGACCGTTCGAAATAAAATTAACACAATAATATCAATTACATTTTAGAACTGTCTTTTTATCAATCTGCAAGTTGATTAACAGGTGTCACTCCTTGTGTCAGTCAACCATACTGGACTATTTCGCCAATATGCCTGGCTTAGCATGGCCAGTTACTCCCCTTGTTAGCGAGGCAGTTTGCCTGCTTACCTGGTTAAGATTTTATATGGAAACATATAGCAATATTTTGTAAAATTGTCTATAACATCATTATTGTTTAAATGTCATCCTATTATAGCATCAGGCATCAATTTATAAAGTATTATCCTTCGTATGGTATAAATATGTATATAATAGAAAGTTGTTTTCCTATGTCCATTTAAGTTTTTATTCAAGAGCTTTGCGCCTTATATGCTATATACAAAATATTGCGACAAAACAAAATTGTCTACATTTACCAAACTTTATAGCACACTTATCTATATTGTACATTCTATTATAGCATATGACAATTTAGATATGTTTTCCTTCTTTAATTTGATACTAATAAGTGTATGCCTTCATATGTCCATTTTTATTTAAAAATCGAACTTTTCAAAATTCTCGCATTTTCCTGACTGAAATATACGCTAAGTCGTATACTTTATTGGACTACGGGTTTTAAATTATTTGTTATCTCTTATGTTCATTTTAAATTACAAGTATACGTGTGCTTAAATGTGACAGTAACATGTTTCATATCTTGAAATCAAGATCAATGTCAATCAATAATTAATTAGTATTTTTCTCTTTTGGATATACATATGGACGGACGAATAGAAAATCGTGGTGATTAACAAAACATTTGCTCTCATTATTTGGTTCGTCGACATACATTTTAATAAATAAATATTGAATAAGAATGTATCTATTTTCAAACATTTCTATCCAAATAATAGTTTCAGTTTTTAATAATCTGTACCGTGAATTATGTATTTTAAATTGCTAATTAATCAATAAACTAATATAGGATCAGGTAGGACTACTTGACATTGGTGGTAAGTGAAACCAGTATAGAAATTTACAATCGATAACGGTGTTTGTACATCATTGAAATCAGTATCTACACTTGACGAATCGAAACTTGATGCTGTCTATCGATGATCTGTACTGATTAGCAGTGTGTTTTTTCTTTTTGGTTTGCTATTAGTCAGATAATGAAAATGCATTTGCACAGATGACTTTTCATCACCATTTCAACAAGGTGGTTTATACAAAAGAGAAGAGTATGAAAATTACATTCGACGTGCAGTTATGAAATATAATTTAATATCGAATCCTTTCTCAATATCACATGCTGGTAATCTTAATTAATGCTAGGTCTGGGATAATTGATCAATTAAACGCTATTTGATTAGGAGGAGTGGTATTGCCTTGTCGTCCGGTTATCTAATAGGCCAGCTTCGTCCAACGTGTTCTTGACCCGATGAGCCCAGTTAACTTATCACATGAATCATATTAATCACATTAATCATGGCTTCTTCGACAACTTTACGTATGCGATCTGAAGTTGTTAATTACAAAACTCTTCACGAGGGTGAAACATTGCCAAGAGAATATTTTCAAAGAAATCGTTCTACAACTGCACATGTTGAGATTCTGCCAAATACCTATACCGTGGAAAGGATTATCTCCAGAAAAGAAACAGAATCTGTAAGTATGGGTAATGATGAAATATATAGATACTACAGGGTGACCAAAACTGAAATGTAAATCCGCATATTCCTAAAAAAAATTATGTTGTGTTCCTCATTGGAAATTCGCATGGATACGGTTCGAATGAGTAACCGCAACAGATACTTTTATGGAAGAATAAGAAAGAGATAACGGCATTTCCTCTAAAATATATCAAAGGCATCAAAAGGAAACATTCTCATTTCATTTTGTATGATTGGTTAGCAAATGTACAAACTCAACGTGATAATAAAATTCTCAACGGTACATTTAGAAATTCCTATTCATTGGATGGAACACATTTTCTATTTCACATTAAAATTCACCAACTGCATCTGCGACTAATGCATCCCCCGAGCCTAATCTGATCAGGGTCTATACTATATATCGACTTGCACATGTGTGATGTAATATAACATGGGTATAACAGGCCTTTTCTTCACAATGTTATATGGAAGCAATTAACAGTTCTTGTGAAAATACACTAAACTAAAAGGGAATGTTTAGTTGGTGTATGTCAGCCCAGCCAATTGGATATATTTCCGTATACTTGGGATTTGCCTATGTTTTCAACATACAGGGTTATTCTGTTTGAGGTTAAATTTGCATCGACTGTTTTATGGCAGGTCATAAAATCAGATGCTCGGCCTGCCGATCTATGCACATAATAATTCTCTAATTGGACACACGTGCACAGTTTCGTGATGTGACTACATTCTTAGACTTCAACGATTTTAGTGGCGATAAATACAATATATCTCATACGTGCCACCGTGGTTCGTAGAGGCTTCGGACTTTACGTTTTTTTTTCATTTCTCCTAACAGTATATGTTCTGATCATTTATTTGAACCGTATCGTGGAGACTAAATAAATGAGACAAGCCACATGATCTTATAAGTTTACACCGTACATTTTACAACAACTGTGATATTGTCGTAAATGACACGAAATTGCATGGAATTGTCAAAGTAAGTACGGAATAGTACTCTGAAAGTTTCATTAACTGTCGACGTAATTTACGGAAATATAGTCAATTTTGTAATATCTTTGCATTAAAGTCGCTGTTATCATGGTTATTATAAAACCTCAAGAAGGAGTGCAGATCCTTATCAGAATACGTGGATAGAGCTGTTATTTCACATTAAAATTCACCAACTGCATCTGCGACCAATGCAGCCCCCGAGCGGAATCTGATCAGGACCTATACTATATCAATGAATGTTATGAAGTGAAGGGTTAAAACCAACATTACAAATGCAATGCAATGCGAGATACAATTATATATCTGGTGTGCATAAATCATTGTTACTGTGTTGGAACCAATGCCTTATTGATCTCAAATTGCACATGTGTGATGTAATAAAACATGGGTATAACAGGCCTTTTCTTCACAATGTTATATGGAAGCAATTAACAGTTCTTGTGAAAAGACACTAAAATGGAATGTTTAGTTGGTGCATTTCAGCCCATCCAATTGAATATATTTCAGTATATTTTGGATTACACACAGCATACTAATTTGCCTATTTTTTCAACATACAGGGTCATTCTGTTTGAGGTTAAATTTGCATCGACTGTTTTATGTCAGGTCATACAATCACATGCTCGGCCTGCCGTTCTTATATGCACAATCTGGTGAAATACAATGGACATCCCTTACCGGAAATTCGTACAAAGTCCTGTACAAACATTTACCCGACAAGTTATGCTTCGTGATCAGCCACGACACACACGATTTTGTTGTGAAAATATGGCGTGATTTTTTACGAAATATACACATTGATCAATTGTGATAACTGTGGTTTGACAATCAATTATTTAACAACATTCATACGTGGGTGACAACGTTCGCCAGTTTATCTCGCCATGGAAGATTAGGTTACGATAAAGTGACACCATACATGCACTGTCTTTTATATCACATACCTAACTTTGTAAGTAAGTATGGAAGTCTCATAAAATTCAGTGGTCAGGCAGTAGAAAAAATAAACGATGAAAAAAAAAACATCCACCAAAGCAGATCGAATAAGAACAACCAGACATGTGATGAACTTAGCACGCGGAAACGTCTTGAATTTCTCTACACGCAAGAATGCGAACGCTCCAAGGGCGACAGTATATACTGGAACGACGGTAAACGACAAACTTGTGCTAATAAACGGAGGTGTATTGAATCAGAAATTGAGCATGCAAACATTAATTATGCTCAGGAAATCAAATCTCAAGAAATAAACATTGAAAATATGACAGAACACGAAATTAAAGACAAATTGAACGAAACAAATTGTGAAAACGAAATTACGTAAAAGGGAAAAGTTGGTACAACTGCTGAGGAACAGCTGCTAGTTTGCATTACACATTATACCCAAGCAATGGGCCGTCCGCATTTCTATGTACCGGTTACGGGTCAGGGTGTGTACTTCCGTTTTGTTTCATTATTCCATTACTTATATAGAGGAGCTTACATGAGTGATTGTTTAATATGATATTTATTAAACGAGTTGCTTATCAACTCAGCAAACGATTATGATAAATAATACACCATGGTAATACACTGACTCCCAGTGCCCATACTATGTAATACATTAACCTATATTACGTGTAATGTTTCCTTTCTTGTTTTATGTATAAATATTATGACCATATTATAATTAATTTTGCCATTCTCTTTGTGTGTTGTTAATGACTTTCAATATTAAATAAAATCGAAATTTGATGTAAAATGCAGAATAATTGTCGAATTAAATTCAACATTTACTTTGCAAAGTATGTTAACTATCGACGTGTCTTCATTTATGGAAATACCACTATAAGGTTGTGTTTGCATGTAACGAGCTGGCACTGCGTTACACGAAAACACAGCCTTATTATCATATACCATATACCACCCGCAGATATTAATTATTCCCCACTAGGGCTGCATTATATACGATGGTTGTTCCGACCAGTGTAAACACATTAGCCTGAACATCTGCAAAGACAGACGAGGGCTTGCGCTGTTCGCAATTCAGAAAGTGAAATAGCCACCACATGTATATAATAAACAGTGTTAATCTTGATTATTACGCCTGTCAGTGAGTGTTCTAGCGGATCATGAGTCAGCTGGTCACACGTTCCATAAATCCCATTGTTGTCACTGATAGCGCTACCAGACGAATGTATCATAGCCTACCCCATTTACCCCGGGGCATATTCTGGCCTCGGCTATTTTATCCCTCTCTAGTCCAGATTAGACCCCGCTTATTTATGTCCGAATAAGTCTGAACTTCAATATACAGATTTTATTTCAATAGTAGAACAAGGCTTTCGCACCGAGGTGTCTATCACGGGGTATAAGGTCACCTGGCGAAACTACACACCAAGTATAGAAGGTCTTCGAGCCAATTGCCATCCTTAACTATAAGCTTCATTCAAAATGTGCACATAATTCAAATGAAATTTGAAGATATATATTTTCTGAGGAATAAATAAGAAACAGTTTAGTAAACTGTAGTTTATTTTCTCATTGAGCATGCAAATCTTTCATCAAAGGTATATTATATTTTTTTAATTGAAATAAAACAACCATTACAATCGAAAATATTTATCTCAAATATCGCATATTAGCTAATTCACAGTATTGGAATATTGACAAGCACACATATCGAGGGTTCAGCGCAATACGGTCGTAACTCACTTTTTGTAAAATGTTCAGGAGAGCCAAAAATATTTCTAAAACTAACAATTACACTCAGTTATGTACCATTTTCACTTATATTCTGTAATAACAGACATGAAAAATAAACAACCTGATGAAAAAAAAATTCAAATAAATAAAAAGTGATATTAGCAAATATTTGAGTTACGACAGTATTACGCTGAAAATAACAGCCAAAATGCTGAAATAGTTCAGCGCAATAAAGTCGTAACTCGGAATCAATTTTTTAAAATACGTTGTAAAACTTAATATTTTGATTTCAGCTTCAGCTTCAGCAATTTACTTGCTACTTGCAATGAATGAAAATATCCTTGATGTATTTTCTTTTCTGAGCATAACATGTTATTATCATCAAGGTCATGACCTTGACCTTCAGTGGTCGGCTTTTTTAGCTCATAAATCATGTGTCGTGTACATTTAAAGTTTTTCACAATAATATCCATGATACATACACAGATGCAACTAGTACTGCTTATGTATGCACTGCAGATATACACTTTGCATAATTACATTATCATTATGGTCATGATCTTGACCTATATTTACATCTTTAATTGTCATAAAGATATGGTAAAAAAGAATGGATAATGGGCCGTTTATCTTGAAACAGTTTATTGAAATCAAGAGTATTTTTTTATTTCAACTTCAAACTACTGACAAACTATTTTAATTATATTGAGCCATTCTTGAGGTTAACAGACACCCATCATCAGTAATAATATGTACAGTTATTAAAGGTACTGTGTCTCAGATGATGTTTCAGGTACTCAATAATTTGTGTTGTTTTTCGTGTCATGTTCTGCACATAACGTTTACCAATCACACCCTATCATTTGATACTAATTTTTTACGGATCTGTTTTCTGTGCATATCTGATACCTAGTGCTTTTAACCATAACCATAGCAATTTATAAAAATTCATGCATTATCCAAGCTTAAAAATTGCCGATTAGTTTTGGAAAAATACAATTTTCACTCGAGTTACGTCAGAAATTATTTAGCTTTCTCGTTTTTAACTCGTATAAAAATGACACATGGATATTCCACATAACCATGTTTAGCCTTGAATATTGGAATTAAATTATATAATCAATTTTACATTATTGTGTATTGAAGATATATTTCCATGATTTCTGTCACTAGAATTATAGATTAGTATAGTGACTAATAAAACAATGTGAACAGTAAATTATATGAAAACACGCTTTGAGAAAGACATAGTCAATTACACTAATTATGAAACATAATATATTTTAGAAAGTAAGGGAGTATGTATCTGGTAATACCCATGCATGTGGTCTGCATCATGTGTAACATGTGTCATGTTTGAATTAACAATGGTTTTTCATGACGCCATCAGTCACCAATTCTATGACACTGAATTAGCTGTTTTGTAAGACCATGATAAAGCCGCTGGCACATACATAGTCTAGTAATTTTAGACTTCCACTCCAAACTACTAACATAATTCAGGTACTCTGTAACATTGCATTCTTATGTTTACAACACCATTTATGACCATATAATATATGCTTTGATATTATAATAATGACTGTCTTGTCTTATGTTTATCGCTCAACAGATATACACACCAACATAATACTACCTGAGATTAGAAAGAAGTCACGGAATTGAGTGAATGTGACAATTTGAACAAAAATGTAATTAATACACATTTTAATAAATACGGTACATACAACTTCCGGACAAGGCATATCCCGTTTAGATTGCATTCAAGATTATAAAAATAATGTTTAAATCTATTTTCCTCCTAACCTCATTTTCAATTATATACAGTACCACTTATTTCTCCCATTATTTGCAATTTATATTGAACAATTAAATAAAATTTAAAAATAAATTTTTTTCTTTTGGCTGAACTTATTTTGCTTCGTCAGTGAAACATTGTTTACTTTTATAAGTATTTTTAAATGCTACAGCTATATGCAGCCTGCATTAATATTTTTTAGCATTAAATATTGAAATTACATGTAATTTATATTACATGTGCTAATGGTGTATTGTTTATTAATGTAAAATAAAATGGAAAATGCCAAGAAAAAATAAAAAAAATGTTTTTTAACGTATTGCGGTTTTGTCAGTTAAACATTATTTTCAATCTCATATTTTTTAATAAAAAAATGTCAATTTTTAAATGTAATATTATTTTCTGATAAACTACAAGTTGATCTTTATTTACATATCAAAATATCATTGTGGAGCTACAATACTACATGTGTATTGTATAAAATGCAGCGCAAAACTGGAGTTACGACTGTATTGCGCTGAATTTGTTTTTGCATTCCGAGATTATATTTTTTTTTTCAAACTTGCAATTGTTTTTAAATGTTTAAATATTTTTTATGTACTATGTAATATAATTTCTTTACTAAATACAAGTCCAGAATTATTTATAGTTCAAAATTGCACTATAGATCCATCACAATTCTTTATAAAATGCAGCACAAATACGTTGCACATGTAATTTGAGTTACGACTGTGTTGCGCTGAGATTATTTGGCGATTTTGAGTTACGACCTTATGCCAAATGACCATTTATAGCCTTAAATATTGGAATTCAATTCTAATCTTTTTACATATGCTGTATTACTAGAAAATACATTAGAAAATGCAAAAAAGTCCATTTCGAAAAAAAAGTGAGTTACGACCGTATTGCGCTGAACCCTCGATATGATGTCTGTAAAACTGACCACAACCGACGGACACTAGTGGTCAATTTCGCAGGCAATACTGTATTAATTACTCCTATATTGCCTCGCGATGAACGGGAGACAACTGATGTAATCACTTTTTCCATACCTGGAAAAGAGGCGTAACTCTTGCTATCAGCATAAAATAGTTGCACATGTCCCGGTGAATACGCGCTTTTTGTGATAATTTACAGACCGTAATGTCATTGTAGTGTGTTATTAAAGGATCGAAATTATGGGGAATTATTATTACAGAAGAACAAGTTGGCAATTTTATTTTTTTCACTTTTGTTAAGAAAATTTGCGTCTTATATGACCTTTTTGACACTTTTCACCAGATTGTGGACTGAAAATATGGGCGCGTCTTGCAAAAGGCGGTGTGTCAAAGCAAGTTTTAATAAACAAGTACAAATAACATGTACGGTGGATGGAAATGTAATGAGTATAGTACAATCCCTTTTATGAAATGTATGTCTAATTTGATACTATATTCTTAAATGTGTGCTGTAAATTCAGTGTAATTTGAAAGACAACTTAAGTGTCTACCTCATATTTTACCTATTTCCATATGGGTTGTTTCCAATCATTTTAAGTTAAATCCGTGTATACATGCAATGTGTCCACGAACTTACATTTCATCATTATCGTAGAAAATACACGACATACTCTCACTCATAATATGGTACTTTGTTTCATTTCAAGTAGCATAGTATATATTGAATGAGTATCTCTAATAAGTACAATATGTATGCATTGATAACTTTTCCAAGCACTGTGTGAAACTGTGACTCGATAATCAGGGCTTAGATAATTAGTGATCAGTGTTCCTTTAAATGTTATCTACTACATCCACAGAAATATACAATTTTCTATAGCATCTGTATGAAAATACCTTTTATTCCGAGTCTTGTATGAATCATGACATTTTAGAATCATGAAATTGTATCATTTGGAACTAAATATATGTGTGTGGATAACTTTTAAAGGAACAATGCAAAGCATTTCGATAACGATTTGTGATATGTCTAATTGACAATGTTATTATGTTTTTACAGTTTTGCAAAAAAAAAAATGTTTGCAATAAAAGAAGGATTTTCTATGTTGTTTGTATTTGACAAAGTTCCGATACTGAGACGTGTCTGGTAAATAGCCTTTTTTACAAATGTGCGGCTAAAGACATTTCACACATTAAGAAAATGTATTTATCAGTCTGATTTGAAGGGAGAAAACCATGAAAATAGGCCTTTTCGTTTTCCACCAGACCTCTGGTGTTACCGACAATTCCACCGCCTCCACGGCCACCTCGAGCGTTACCTCGTTTTTGATCCGAAAATCGCCAATAAAGGCTTACTACCAACGTGGCATTCGGGAAAACTATTGTGCACATATTGTTTTGTAGTTATATTTGTGCCTAGTACAACTAGAAATATACTGTTAAGATGCGCGACATGTCTGATTTTGACGTTTGAAATCATGTGTTTCTACATTTACATATAAAATGCCTCACTAAGCTCGAGTGTTTGAGAAAACGGCTCCAAATTGGGAACTCGCGTACACAGTGGTGGCTGGAGAAATTGTATGGTCACATCTTGCCCGTATGCACGTACCTGAAACCTGCAGAGAAATACATAAAGTAATTAAATGTCCTTACCCTGTCCCCAAATTCCACAACGCGCCGGCGTTATTCCACCACACTCAGGCGTTTTTCCACCGTCCGCCGGTGTTACCTCCACCGCCACCTTAGGTAACGTTTGGACACGGTACTGATTTCATAAGAAACGATGCTGTGCCTCGTTTCTTATGACATTATTCAACACGTTTAATAAATATCATATTAAATCATCAAACATGTTAAATTATGTGTACTGCAAAAGCACACCATCATATATTGAAGCTGTACTGGTCATTAAATGTGTTTTCCGTAACGAGCTAATTTACATATGTAATACACTAGTGTATTATGCGTTTATTACACTGTGTTAATGCACTACGAGCGCGCATTTTATTAAATCAGTAATAAACAATTATAAACTGTAGTTTGCGAGAAACGATTAATCGCTGAATTTACATATATTCTAGTTAATCAATTCCATGCCGGATACGAA
This sequence comes from Conchocele bisecta, assembly GCA_029237695.1. Taxonomy (NCBI): domain Eukaryota; kingdom Metazoa; phylum Mollusca; class Bivalvia; order Lucinida; family Thyasiridae; genus Conchocele; species Conchocele bisecta. The sequence continues at coordinate 59,292,220 of CM055280.1, forward strand.
TTATCAGATATCTAAAATTACAAACATTTTATTTTTCTATTTTCTTATTTCTCAATGAAAATATGTATTGTTACCACTCATTCGAACAGTCTCGGCGTGACAGTTCAAAGGAGTGGTAACAACATATACTTCCGTGAAGAAATAAAAAGTGCGTCTCTCCAATACGAAAACGGTTAATACACAATTAAGCTATAGTTGCCAAGAAATTATGAATCTCTGTATTTATGTAAAATGTGCGATATTTCACAAAACAGTCGAACGATTCAGTGTCAATGTTTCGGCGATAAAAAAAGTTAGTTGGCTCTTAGATATCGCCGCGTCAGAAAATTCCCTGCGCGTCAAGCATTTTGTCGTCATGGAGAAATATTTACACTGTCCTTACATTCATAATGGTTTACATTCCGATGGACTCCTCTCAAACTTTAAACAAACCAAATGTATCGTGCACCCCAGTAAACGAAACAGCCCATGGTTGTATTATTTAAATAAAACAATTCCCTATCTCAGTATAATACTGTAAACTCGCCACATGGTCAATACAAACACTACTATGCAAGAATTATGTTTAAATCCAATCATGTCGGACGAAGGTCTGGTGATTTTCCACGTCTAACGAGGTCATAGTAATTGTATAGAACAAATATGCATATAACAAATTGAAAACAATTTTAGACGAACATCTCAAACAAAAAACATTTATTTAAAAAATACGCCCTCCCGCGTCACATTCCGCATACCCCGTGTCTGAGAAAGTATGTTTTATGGCCTTATTTAGAATTATGTTTCTACTTATTAATTCCCGGAGAAACCTTAAGTAACCGCTCCGTTATGTATTTGTCAACGCGCGTTGCTGATAATTATGTAACAATGTAAATTGCATGTACGTGTACTTAATCTGTTAATGGAAACGTTAATTATTTAATCATTTAATATAATATTGTTAGATGATACTAATATGTTGCTAAAACATGTTTATGTTACTGTTGCGGTAACAGGAAATAAATCCGTCATATGAGTATAATAATAATATCGCGGGCTTAAATAATCATAAACTGTTAAGTGAATGAGTGAACACATAGACTATACGTAATCGACGGCAACTGTTAACACTTAACACACTAAATACGCGTCAGAAGAAAAATGAAGCACTATATAATCTACGGATTATATGTCATACATGTCCGTGTTTATAGTGGGGTAGATAAGAGCAAATAAATACATGGGGTCCGTTTCACTAAACGACGTACGACTAAGAAGTTCGTAAGTGGAAAATAAATATTGTTACATGACTGCCGTTGTTCGACTCCGCCACGTGTTCAAAGATACAGCGCGTGCTGTTTGACCATGGGTGTAGATCATGCTCATTCCGGGACCAAGCCAACACATACGTAATGCACGTGTTTCATGACGTTACTAGAACACGCCATTACGTCACCAAACTAGTTCACAACGGTCGAGAACTCGGGAACTGTTTGAACCCGCGGCCTACGGCCTTGGGGTTCAAACACTTCCCTCATGCCACGGCAAACGTTTACGCACGGCTGGACATGGTCGAATTATATATTGCTCTTAGACTAACATAATGCCGAATGCAGTTTGCTGCATCACATGTTGTTCATCATTCAGGGATACACATTATAATCAGGTAGCATATACTACTGTCAGTTTCACAAAACCTACCCCAATTTTACGGCCATATAAAAAATGCAACAACAATATCTTTTTCGATAATATTACATTTTATCAAATTTTAAGAATGAGCCTTTTGTTTATTTCGTTACATTTCGTCCAATCTTGGTTTTGCATTGTTTATATGGCCGTAACATTTGGGCAGTTTCGTGAAACAGAGATTATCTCAGTAGTATATACCATAGCAGACAGTATTTTACAAGAACGGCAAGAACGGTAGTAACAGTTGTTAAATCACTAAAGTATTTTCATTAATAAACTACATAATTGGCAAATATTATACTTGTCGGCCATCTTGGATGTCCTCCATTTTGAGCACTTTCGCAGGCAAAACGTTGAGTACTTCGGCCGGCCATAAGTATATATGTTAATAAATAGCATCAACTATTTTCTTCATCTGAGAGGGATGTAACATGATTATTGGGGCTTTCGGGTTTAAAGGTACATTCCCACTGAGTAGGCACAGCATGTTCTTTATAGGAATTAAATAAGTGTATAATTGTGTCACTATTCTACCAGTTCTAAAAATTACGAGTGCCCGCTAAACAGACATAATTATTTAGTTATGTTTATTTTACTGATAGTTACGTGCGGTAGTATCAGGCTATTTTTATATGCAAACGAGGCATGATCTTTTTTAATTATTTATGCTAATTAAATGCGTCACCTGAACAAATTATATTTTCGGCATATGATAAAGTATGATCATTGCACATAACAAAATAAACACAGAGAATAAATAGTGATGTCCGTTAACATTTTAAGGAACCACGGTTATCGCCCCTGATATCAATGTGGAAATTTACGTCCGATATAAAATGTCTAATAATGCCAATCAATACGTGTGGTAATGCTGAATGAATGTTTTTTTTGTAAGAAAATGTCTCAGATGATGTCTGATTTAAAGAACATTTTGTGTCTACTCTTTCATTCATTCAGTGGCCATTTTGAATATAACATACGGTTATATCGACTAAGTGAGTCAATGGTATGTTTAACGTTTATATTGTTGTCACTTACATGGGCAAGTCATACATGTGGCTGTGACTGGAGATATTGGACTTATGGCATTTGTGACCAGTGAAGCTCCTGATAAAATAGCACATACCTGTAACCTGATAACAAAACACATTGCTTGTAATGTGCACAACGTGTGTTTCATTGACGAAATGGCGAACAGTGCAGAGCCTGTGTATGTGCACAGTCTGATCTAGATCTACACTGATCGCTAAACCCATAAGCCCCATTTTTCCAGTCATAGCCACATATACAGGTGTGAATACTTATTTTATATGGATGGTCACTACAGTTTCGAATAGCGGCCATTTTGAAATTAAATATGCTTGGATTTCATGCTTCCTGAGTATAAAAATAGTGTATATGGACTAAAATGAATCACATGTCTGTGAGTAGTGTGTATCAAGGGAGGGGCCAAATTAATTTCACTTATCACATCTTTAATACATTTTCGAGTTTTGTTTCTTTATTTGACAGTACACGGGCAATGTATGGACATGATAAAGCTCGCGGATTATCTCCTCGTATATATATGTGGTCGAACCGTGATCTAACTGTGGCATGGTGGCTCAATCATCGGAAGGATGTATTGCTTTTTTCGATTTTCTCATTTGCTATTGTTTTCAACAAACTCGAAAACAAACGTTTATCCCGTCAGCACAGTGCGTATGTGCCGTGAAACACAGTGCCGTGAAACATTTTTGATATCCAGTCAATACTATTTTTGCATTTTACAGCCATTTGTAGCTGTTGACGGGATAAATAGAAAAGTAGGTTAGTGCCGTGAATGGGAAGCAGAATGGCAGAGCCTCGCCCATCCCGTTTCCTGAGCCTTGCCATATATTTTTCCCCATTCACGGCACTAACCTACTATTCTCTATTTATGCTTTATGCCAGAAGTGCACTACTTTTCCACTGATCGATCCCACTAATATGGAGCATGTAACGGTCTCGTTTAAGCATATCGTAGTGCTGTGTTTGATACCATACACGTTTTGTCATTATACACATCTTAGTAGTGTAATATGAGCATACTACTAGGGTTACACGTTTTAACAATATTAATTACATCCCTTCCAAATTCCTTATTACATGAATATATGTGGCGAATATATGGGTTTATGTGACTTGAAACCAGTGTAGCTCCTGATCAAATAGACGGATAACGATGTATATTACATTGATTGTTAGAAGCAGGCCGTGTGTTTCATTGATGTAATGGCGACAAGTGCAGATCCTGATTTCATATGCTATGTTTTTGCATTTACTGATTTACAGGGTGGTCGTAACAACACAGTCAGTGATTTACACACTAAATTTTTCCCGATCACAACAATGATTTTGTTGAAATGACGCTCCACACCCTGCAACTATTGGCTCATTTGAATTTAGACGCGTTTAATCAGTGCATGTGGGTTTGCATTATATTATTTACACGCCTCCAACTAGAACGGTCCTTTGATAAGAAACAAAGCACGCAGACGTCCATTATGTGATACAATGTAAAACAATGCAAGAAAATTAACAACAATCTGGCAAAGTCGGACTTCTTAAATGTGTAAATGTTGGAGACCTGTACATCTGTGCAGTATGATCAGTGTCTGCAATGATTCCAAATATATTAGTAAAATTACTATACATTCATATAACCATATTTACAAGTGGTAATTTTAAAGAATATTTACATTGTTATCAAACGGCAATCGTACGGCTGATTCAATTTGATATTTTTGAAAGTCGCTAAATATAACATTCGACAGGCGAAACAGTAAATTAAACGAACCGATAAAGTATGTTTTATTGGTGATTATTGTTTTATGGGGCATATACAAAGCAATTCGGTTTGCTCGGTCGTCTCTATCGTTGAGAGTATCAACATATTCAAAATGGCCGCATCAATATTTAGCTTGAAATGTGTACTTATTTGATGAATGAAAACAAATAGGCACTTGTATCTTGATCGGACGGACGCAGAAACGCTTTGGATACCATGCATTAATTTTAAACCTAGATGGAGGCTATAAAATCCATATGAAGAATCTAAAATATTCATCAAGATCAGGCAGCATTATCCACACTGTGGTGGACCATATCTTGGTACTAAGCTAGATATGAACATATTAGTTTGATTTTCATCTGAGATACGATATTAAAAATATAGATCAATATTTATGCTCTTCTTAAAGAGCGTGTTTAATTCAAAATGGCCGCCATATTTTCCAAATACTCGAAAGTTATTGAATATAATGTTTACTTTTGCTTTACTTATGTATACTACTGCATTCTGTTAGGCGGTTAAATGAGTAAGTTGGACACACTTGATTTTGAAGTGATTTGTAATTGTGTTTATTCAAAATGGTCGCCTCATTTAGGCTATTTTAATATAGTGTGGTACTGGCAATTGTACGTTTCTTTTCATTTACTTTTAAATTTCTATATAGGACAGATTCACACGTGTTCAGACTAATAGATCGCTATATATATACTAGTAGATTGTATATGCCCCATAATACACTTGGTGATGCTTGAATTAGGTTACACTTGTTGTAGAGTCAGAATATAAAAATATATGTACTGTTTGTTTTAAATATTGTATTTTATTGAGACTTACGTAATCATATACGTTGTAAATTGCACTGTAGTGCCATATATGTATACACTACGTATTGCGATTGGTCCATATGCTATAGTTCGGCCATGTTCGCATTACTGTCAGATATCAAACTGTTATATGCTGGTGTGCGGCTACGTACCATGACATTTCAATCACTTTAGACTTAATTATAACCAACAATTCATGTAAAATACAACACTAATCAAATAGTATGTATTACCGTTTCTATTACCATGAATATCCATACATTCACAAGTGGATATACCCATATGCATACACTTAAATTACACTGAAATATCTAATAATTGTTCCATGTAACCATACGTCTGTAAGGCAGATCAGCATATTCTATTTCAGCAAAACTTTCCGCATGACTGCTTGTATAATCATCGCTGATAAATGGAAATATATTCTCAATTAACATATATTCTCATCAACAAAAGTCCCGTCTCCTGCACTGAAATCAATATTGACAGCGTATATGCGTGTCACATATACAGAACATAATATGCTGTAACGAATGCTCATGATTTAGAGGCCTCATATCAGCTATGTGTCAATGTTTAGCTTTACACGTTTCGCTTCTAGGTTAGCTCAAACCCGGTTAGTTGAAAATCCAGTCACGGTACTTGCGGTGTTGTTCTGAAATGTGGTTGTTTGGTTGATTTGTGTACATTATCTATCCATGAATCGCTATTGCAACTACCCAAATACGTGTCTCTGTTTGATCTCTTACGATCTTAAGGATATGTCGTATGTTGGTGTGTATAGACACGGACGGTGGGAACTTTTTGATATAATTCTGGATTAGCATAGAATAATCAATCATGTTCATTTTAATGCACTTAAAGTAATATATTATATTACACTTATGGTTGTGATATTACAATACACAGTTATGACACTTACAAATACCATGTAAGGACATTATATGACTACAACATGTATGATAACAGTGTATGGTATTCCCCAGAAAAAAATCCCTTCATAATTGTGATACATATACATACATATGCTTTCAATATACATGTAGATTGTATTATGACCACATACTACATTTGTAAAACTTTTATTCTTTCTATGTACCAAACAATCTCATGAATGATCTCAACATACGTTCCATCGTGAATTCACAAAATATTGATCTCGATCGCATTATAGTTTAATATCCATACTTATGTGACTCACAAATACTGACTCATTACATCCTTCCTATGTACATATTACATGCCTACCTGTATATGACTTCTTGATATTATAGGTCATCCAAACGCGATGTTATTGTTAATATGTGCAGTGTTTCCAAGTTATTGATATTCCATGTTCATGTTACTGTCGTCAATATTACGACTTTGTTAAAATAATAAATGTGTCGATAAATACTTTTCAGGTATAAATGGTGGGAATATAACGTATGAAAATGCAATTCAGTGTCTTCTATAGCGCACCAATGTGGACATTAGCATAATACTCATATGGCGTGGTTTTCGTTTTTATATCCAAAAAGCTAAGCATACTTTTTCGCTATGAAAGAACGCTGCTTTCATTATGTGGGAAGTGAATAATGGTAGTTGTTACGTAGCCAGTCAGGTTCAGAATTCATCATCTTCCCTTTGATATGTCAATCGCTGTGCCTACCGTGTCGTGTACCGCATTAATAAATTGATTATCGTTTTTCATAGATAGATAGTAGGCTACGTTATAATGGAAAATGACACAATAGCCGCATCCGCATGGAATGTACCGGTATCTCATGGTTTCGATGTATGCAACAGACCCGTCACCAGACATTTATGAAGCAATGAGTCTTTTTGATGGCTTGAATGGCCCGAGGCAGCTATGGGGTTACGGGGCCATGCTCTCCCAGACAATTGTGAAATCCAGATGGTCTGAAATACCACTTTATATATTCTCAGCAAAAACTGAGCACATACATGTAATACGACTCTCCTGCTTGCATCAATATTATAAAATGACTACGTATTGACAATAATTCTTATTTTAATGCATGAAAGAGTGGACATCAAGGCACGACGAGGGAGGTTAGGGAGGGGTCGGCCGACCGCACTTAATATAGATGTATCGGAATTGTATCCATGTTGGCGGTCATCTTTGATTTACGTTTGTTTGCATCGACAGATAATTTGGTACAGTTTGGAACACAAGCCTCGCACTTTTAAAATATTACAAATATGATTTCCAATTATGTTTCATTCTTTAATACTCTGTCGATCAACAGCGCCTAAGAGCTTAAGCGATACTTAGTGGCCATCTTGAATATTCCAACATGGTCAAATAATAAGTATATTAGATGGACTCATTCATTTCTGCAAAGAACACATTCAATAATAACAAAAAAGGGCAAATAACTGAAATATAAATGTGCATGAAAATATAGCTATATATTTTTTGTTATTTCACACACATTTACTGCACGTCATTGTAAATATTTGGCGGCCATCTTATATATATAAGAATTTTTCAGTGGTGAATTGTTTTTATAAGTTATCAAAACGTATTTCTATGTATGTAAACGCATAATGTAAGTACCAAACGCCATATAATAATCAAGTCAGAATATATTTAAGACAAAATGTTAATACCTGGCGGCCATCTTGAAAATCGCAAAATACACACCGGCTTGAACCACCATAAAAACGAAACGTCTCATATATGTCCTAAGAAAGAATATTCAACAATTTAAACAACTTTATCTGATATTTGAAATGATATGCACGTACATGTCCATCTACTGATATAAAATATGTTTTTGAACTAATTTGACCTCTTTCCACTTAATGACCTCAAAAGTGACCTAGTCCCACCTAATTTGATTGACCGACACCGGATTCATGTTCAGGAATATATGATGTATCAATCTAGCCTAGTTGTTGTTTTTGCTCTCTTGGGTTGAACAGAAATCGTTTTTAAGCCACTTCTCTTCAAGGTGCCCCTCTACTATTATATTTGTTACATAAAACTGATTCTGTGATAGTGTTATCTACAAATTACCGGTTGTATGGTTATTTAGTTTCAAATGGCAGGGCACAAGTCGTCCATATATTATAAAAAATAATCGAGAAAATCACTATCAAGTACTAACTTCTTTTAAATGCGACCCCGCATTTATCTAAATACACATCCAATTGACGGATATTGTTCAGTGTACATACATTGAGGTTAAATCCGGCATCTATTATTCTTGTAACATTATGATTCAGACAATGTTATTTGGTTTGATGGGCCATGTGCCATTTTGTAATTGTTGTGATTGTTTGTTATCTCTGTATTTATTATAATAATTCACAATGGCAATACATGTTGTTTAGCTGATTGAATACAGAGATAACGCTTAACAGACATATAATCTTGTGAATTTTGGATACCGTATTTTTGCCGATATATGCAGACAGCAATTACAGAATGATGGTGTGGCCTATACAAGTACCTATATTGGCATGCATCCTATACTGGCATTGACAAAGCTATGCTCTCTTTATTGAATGGTTATTTCTCTGCCAAGGACGAAATAGTTACCTCTGCAAAATGTAATGGGAAATATTTTGTGAACACATGACTTGTTTGCAAATATAAAAATACGATAAATGCATGATATTGACAGTGTGAGAATCGTGTACATGGTGGCATTGAAAATTTATAAAATATAAACGTATTGCAAAATTTGAAATACATGCAGATTTTTTTTTTTATGTTTAATTCGTAGGTTTTTATTAAAATTGCACTAGAGCAGACTGTAAAGATGCAATGTATCTGGATTAAATCGGACACAATTTGTATTTATTTCCACCTATCAAAGTAATTCTAAGTATGGATTTTCCTAACAAACATATTAACAGCTAAATATACTATATTAGCGGCATTTCCGCTTTATCCTGGTTATTCCAGATAGCAATATACATGTAATTGTATTATATGTTATTGAAAAATAAATAAATAAATTATTTACGATTGCAGAGTTCAAAATGTTCGCACTAATTTATCAAATTCTCAATATACACACAGATATCCAGCGTGTATATGATAAAAAAAACTTTATTGTTTGTTAGACATTGTGAAACATAATTACTACAGTCAATTGTACACGTATTTGTCATGCTGGCGTGTTATTTTATAGCATAATTGGCCGTGTTGCATTCTATAACGATGTGTTGCCTGTTACTGTTTGGTATGCATCTCTATTTTAGGTCCAGCATTTCGTGATGCTCATGCATATTACATTTTTCTTAATCATTGTACACAGTAACGGATATCGTTCCGTATGTGTCGACTCAATGTCGTCTTTAAATAATTTGGACAGATTTATCGAGGAATGTATAGCAATATTATGCAGACACCGACAGTTTTCCCGAGCACACATTAAATAAAGTCAAGTATTTGTAGTCTGGCCTTACATTCAGCACATGCATACATCAACATTTACATGGGTCCATCCCTTTCATTCATCATCATTCGTTTAACAGATATATACACTGACACTCAAATATGGACCACAGCACACGCATTCATCATCATCCAGACTCAAACACCTACCGACTTAGCATGAGCATTGGCATCCGACATGTATGTGTATAACTTTACGTATACGACTTATCTATATTTAAAGATTTACATCTCATTATGCCATATTTAAGACAAGAATGCGTCGATAATAATTAATATATCTGCATAAGTATAAGTATGGCCCATTGGCTAACGTGCTGCATGGCCCTTTGGCAAACATGCTAGGCAGAAAGATACCTGTTTCACCATATTAGTTCAGGCGCTATATTATTATCCTATGAAAATATAGTCGGTCTGTGTTAACAACAATCTGAAGTTTGATACATATCTGGTTTCCGATTTCTGACGAAACTACATATTTGTGATGTCCATATTATCGACAACGGAAATGCATGCTATTCAAAAGGCGTATTATATGACACGTGTAAATACAATATTCTATATAACATCAGCGAACATACAATTAAGGTAGTTTTACATGCAGCACAAAGGTGACGGTTTACATAGTTTCTTCTGAGTAATTGTACTTGTACTTAAGCTTATGTATATTGAAAAATAATATTTAATTTAAGTGCAGTTATATAAATATAAAACAGGATTTGAATTTTAGACATGCCACATGAAATGAGTTATCACCTGGTTTGTTTCCACAGAACAACCAACATCGGTAATGTTTAGACACAATATTGCTAACTACATGTATTCCAATTCTCGGGCAAGTTCATCAATGCTAATCTTCTGTTGGGTTTCGAAAGTTTATAATATTGTTCCGTCCGGCGTCGTCATCTGGAATGTATCGACCGTTCGGCAGCGCCCGTATTCGCCGAAACATCTGTGGTATTCCCATCTTCTGGATATGTTTGTAATTGTAGTGTGGCGTCGTTAATCGTGAAAGTTCCATCTTCAATAACGTAAAATTGTAATGAGTTCGTTTGAAATATCGTCGAACAGCACGTGTCCATCAATCCGTGGTAAGCTGTATATCCGTAGAAATCGGTATATTCGCACGTCCGTGCATTTTCGTAGAGCTTACTCGCTTCCGTCTTCTTCGACGAGAGGTACCGTTGTTGAATTTTACCCGGATTATGTTCCACCAACTATTACGAGGTTGAAGTCTCGTAGTCTGTTTATTTGGATTTCATAAGTGTTCTTCATTGTTTTGTCTTTTCTTGTATATTGGTAATTAGCTCATTCTGTCCAAATAATGAATTTAACAAATAACCACGTTTGACAGTTTTATTTTGTGTGTTTCTTGTTTGTTGTCATGTCAATAAATTACCAAATACAAATGTAACATGTTAATTGAAGATGTATTTCCAGACCCACTGCCAGCGCGCCAAGCGGCGGCTGTACGTTTATTACAATGATTACTGTTACATGATGTTTCCTTGGCGAACAACTATTTTGTAACTCCCTAAATATATTTCCAATTTTCATCGAAAATTGCAAACACACTGGATACACTAGATTAACCAATGAAATTGTTTATTATACACCATGTGATATCAGAATGTATTACCTCATTTACATATTGGCCCTATGACGTTGGTTTAGGGTCCTGGGGCTCACCGTGGACAAAGAGTCAAACTTTCTTTGTTGCAATCTCTGGAATGAGATTACTTATCAAACTTATGTGTACTTATCGGCTGTCAGCTTGGACGGTTTATGGCTTAATCTTGACAGCGTTGCATAACATACAGACGAATTAATTTGCAGATTTCCGACTTTAATATCTGTGAAAAATAAAATAATTTTCGCAATTCTTTTAATAAAAGTTCAATATTATCCCTGACTTGGAAATAAATACAATATTAAAATTCCATGTAAAATAACAAACATTCTGATATGAATATTGACCGAAATCGACCAATAATTATAAAGTTGACATCTTTGTTAAATGATTGTCTCTTAAATAACACAACTGTTTTGAGACCTGTGAAGACCCAGATCAGCCTGCATATCTCATCATAACCTACACCGCTCGCTACTGTATGGGTCGGACCAAATTCCAGTTCATAACATATGTGTACGGAAGCTCTCTAAACCGAACACAACTATAAATGAGGTATATGTGATGAACCTCTCTAGACCGGACAACACTATAAACTAGATATGTGCGCGGAACAAAGTACACGATGTGGGCCCAGTCCCCCCGTAAGCGTTCCAGCCCGCCTCCATCCTGGCTAGTGCTCTCAACTGTGCTTAGCGGCCAGCAGGGAGACAACGTACTTCACCGTTACTGTTATTTGGGCTTGATGTTATTCAAACGAGTTAGGCTGGACACAGAAGCCAGGAACAGCGCGGCAACCTGGTGTACGATGTAGGCCGAGTGGCCCTGTATGCGTTCCAGCACATCTCGCTTCTGGCTAATGCTCTCATCTGTGGTTAACTGTCACCCCGGATACAACGAACGTTACTATTTGCTGCAGCAAATAGTGACGTTCGTTGCATCTGGGGTGGCCGTTAATCACAGGTGAGAGCACTAGCCGGAAGCAAGATGTGCTGGAACGCTTACAGGGGCACTCGGCCTACATCGTACACCAGGTGGCCGCGCTGTTCCAGGCTTCTGTTTCCAGCCTAGCTCGTTTCAATACCAGCAAGCTGAGATAACAGTAACAGTGAGGTTCGCTGTGTCCGGGCCGCTAAGCACAGTTGAGAGCACTAGCCGGCATGGAGACATGCTGGAACGATTAAGGGGGGTCTGGGCCCACATCATGTACTAGGTGGCCGCGCTGTTCCAGGCTTCAGTCTCAAGTCTAACTCGTTTGAATACCCCCACCCACGCCATAACGCTTCTTTGCTCCATCACGCTTCTTTGCACCCACGCCATAACAGCAAATAGTGCTCGTTTGAATACCCGTTTGACGACAAGACCATATAATTACCTCGTGACGAAATGCAGATACAAAAGTTGCAAGGCTTTATGAATCATATTCAATTTTCAATATAATGTTTCTGCTTATGAGCAATAATTAATAATGGTAATTGTAATATTATTTGAGCACGACCATTCCGTTTTGTTTTGTATTACAAGTTTTTATACTTCTTAATTTCAAAGGTTACCACGTGAACTATTTAGCCCTGTGGGTGGCGGGAATGTCTGTGACCGTTGCGTTCGTGGGTTCGAGTAAGTTTCTCCTTTCATCAGCATTCAATGCAGAAAATGGTGAAATCGTCTAAAATTGTGTACACTGCACTGCATTGCACTGCACTGCACTGCAAGTACCGGTCGAGAACCATTGCATGTACATCGCTGGAGATAATACGAATGAAACATTTTCCGCCCCCCCCCCCCTTCAGAAATTGCAGTGGTGTCTTGTTTAGAGAGGTTCCACACATATACTTCGCTTGTAGTGGTGTCCGGTCTAGAGAGGTTCGCACATATACTCTGCATGTAGTGGTGTGTAGTGGTGTCCGGTTTAGAGACGTTCCGGACACATATACCTCGATGGTAGCGGTGTCCGGTTTAGACAGGTTCCGCACATATACCTCGCTTGTACTGGTGTCCGGTCTAGAGAGGTTCAGCACACATACCGACTTTACAGTGCTGTCCGGTATAGAGATGTTCCGCACAAACACATACCTAGTTTGCAGTGGTGTCCGGTGAAGAGAGGTCCAGCACACTTACCTACTTTGCAATGTTGTCCGGTTTAGACAGGTTCCGCACGCATACCTCGTTTGCAGTGGTGTCCGATCAAGACAGGTTCCGCACATATACCGTGTTTACGGTGCTGCACGGTCTACAGAGGTTGCGCTCACATACCTAGATTGCGGTGGTGTCCGGTCTATAGAGGCTACGCACACATACCGCGTCTACAGTGGTGTCCCGTCTAGAGATGTTCCGCACACATACTTGTACATAGCTAGCTTGCAGTGCTGACCAGCTTAGAGAGGTTCTGCACACATACCTAGTTTACGGTGGTGTACGGTTTAGAGAGGTTCCGCACGCATACCTAGCTTACAATGGTGCCCGGTTTATACAGATTCCGCACACATACCTAGCGTGCAGTGGCGTCCGCTCTAGAGAGGCTTCGCACACGTACCTAGCTTTAATTGATGTCCGGTTTAGTGGGGTTCTCTACATACACATAGTTTACAGTGGTGTCCGGTTTAGAGATATTCCGCACACATACATGTACCTACCTTGCAGTGCTGACCAGTTTAGAGAGGTTCCGCACACATACATAATTTACAGTGGTGTACGGTTTAGAGAGGTTCCGCACGCATACCTAGTTTAAAGTGATGTCCGGGTTAGTGGGGTTCCCTACATACACATAGTTTACAGTGGTGTCCGGTTTAGAGAGGTTACGAAAATATACATTGTCCGGTCTAAAGAGTTTACGCACGTACTTAGTTTACATTATTGCCAGAAGCATATAACTGCTCACTGTCGTTTACTGCTAGCAGTGAGACACATCTCACTGCCCACTGCTGCTTACTGCTAGCAGTGAAACACACCTCACTGCTCACTGCCGCTTACTGCCAGCAGTGAGATATATCTCACTGCTACTTACTGCTCACTGCTCACTTCACACCGATCTAATTAGTTAATCTAGTGTATCCAGTATGTTTGCAATTTTCGATGAAAATTGGAAATATATTTAGAGAACTGTTAAACGTGGTTATTTGTTAAATTCATTATTTGGACAGAATGAGCTAATTCCCAATATACAAAAAAAAGACAAAACAATGAAGAACACTTATGAAATCCAAATAAACAGACTACGAGACTTCAACCTCGTAATACATATGAGCCGCGCCATGCGAAAACCGGGCTTACTGACAAAATTGTCAGTTTTTACTTTTTAGCGTATTCTGAATTGTACATCTTTTAAAAGCCATATGCCGCCAAAATGATCAATGTATCCCAATTATTTTTCATTTTAGAAGTATTTTTTATGACGCGTGGTAAAAACTTATATGACGTTTTAGATCATTGACGTTGAAATTACGACGTTTTTATCTACGGCGTATACAAGGGGTATTGATGAAATACCCGGACAAGTCCTATAGATGTGTCATCTTTTATCGCATGTCAGCCAAATTTGGATATCTCGTAGCCTTTCCAAGTGTTTCCCATTAGGCCAAGACAAAGTATGAAAATAATGTTTATTGCAGTTGCTATTAATGTAACGTCATGTTTTGGATTGCGGCCCAAGTAACGTAATTCCGTATGAATAATTTTCAAATAAGGCAGAGTGTTGGCGTTTCCCTGTTGTTTGCTGCTGTCTGAAATCATTTTGGGGAATAATAGCGACATTATTTAACATTTCGTATGCGACGACATATTTTAAAGGAGGAAGTAGTCTGCTTATAACATTAACTTTGTAACAAAACACGACGTCGGGCAGATTTGGTAGCGTAATACCTTATAATTGTTGCCATGTGTCTTTCTTGAGCATCGCATTACCATCGCCTGATTCAGACATGCATTATTATGCAGTCAGGTGATAAGCTGATGATTTTATACTACAAATCGCAAGTTTATGACCATCAAATTTCCAATTAATTTCAAGACTTTTCGAAAACTCCACCGACCTCACTGTGTGTTTTGTGCATTATGTATTGCTTCTACACATACAATGAAGGAGCTGCATTGAACTCACTGATTCTGAATCTATTAGAGAGATTTTGATGCATTTGTTTTGCCAAATTCAATACAAACCCTGGATATATATGTCATTATATAGATGCGTGTCAACCTCAGTTTATGATAAAATGAGTGTCATTAAATGGCATATCATTCGCTAAGTACTGGATAGAATTGTTCAAGTTTCAGTGAGTTATACTTTTCCGTTTTCTGTTCACACTTAATGTTAACTGACACCAGTAAACGTAAATGGGAGGGCAAAATGTGAACTTTTACAGCGACGCTGCAAACATCGTTTTGCCGACGTCGTTTACCGCTTTTCATGACGTTGTCATTAAGTTTACAGCGCTGTCCCGTTTATAGAGGTTCCGCACATACACGTAGTTTACAGTGCTGTCCGGTTTAGAGAGGCTCCGCACACATATAAACTAGTTTGCAGTGATGTCCAGTCTACTAGTTTGCAGTGATGTCCAGTCTACAGAGGTTCCGCACACATACCTAGTTTACAGTGCTGTCCAGTTTAGAGAGGCTCCGCACACATATAAACTAGTTTGCAGTGATGTCCAGTCTACTAGTTTGCAGTGATGTCCAGTCTACAGAGGTACCGCACACATACCTAGTTTACAGTGCTGTCCGGTTTAGATAGGTTCCGCACATACACGTAGTTTGCAGTGGTGTCCGGTTTAAGAGAGGTTCCGAACAAATACCTACTTTATAGTGGTGTCCGTTTTAATGCTTGCATTGGTGTCCGGTCTAGAGAGGTTCCGAAAACATACCTTGTTTACAGTGCTGTCCCATTTAGAGAGGTTTCGCACATATGCCTACATGTAGCTTACAGTTCTGTTCGGTCTATAGAGGTTCCGCACACATGCCTATTTTACAGTTGTGTCCGGTTTAGAGAGGTTCCACACATGTACTTACCTTACAGTGGTGTCCCGTCTACAGAGATTCCACAAACATACCTAGTTTACAGTGATATCCCGTTCAGAGAGGTTCCGCACATACACGTTGTTTACAGTGGTGTTCGGTCTAGATATGTTCACCACACATACCTAGCTTGCAGTAGTGTCCCCTCTAGAGAGGTTCCGCACACATACAGAGTGGCCTGCGGTTCTCTTACCAGGCGAATTGCAATTCCTGGAGCGCGTTCCCGTTAATTGCAATTGGACCGCAATTGGACTTCAATCATGTGACTGTGGTCCAAAGAGTTGGTTGCGGAATTGCAATACTTATAGCGCAGTTTACGCTCCTTTTTTTCTTTAAACTGCGAAAGAATGACCGCTTTACGCTGCACTCTGCGGTCAAACCACCCGACCGCTCTGCTTGACCAATGCGGCAATAACATCGAAATAGTTGACAAACGTATCCGTGTTCCAATCCAAAATTTTATCCCATCTATTTAATTCAAAGTGACTAGAAAGTCAGCGGTATTGGTGATCTTTTTGTTGGTGCCCAAATATAAAGCGGCGGGTTATTGCGAGACAAACAGTGAAACCTTGACCTTGAAAATTTCTTGGACAAAAAGAAATGTCGTCACTGCCGTACCGAATATCAAGAACAAATTAATAGACACCACCATACTCACAATATATTTATTTTCATATACCATCAAATTATAATGTATGGTCTACGGTATAATATGGCAAAACTAAGCATCAATTTTGATCGGTGTGAAGTTAGCAGTGAGCAGTAAGTACACGTAGCAGTGAGATGTATCTCACTGCTGGCAGTAAGCGGCAGTGAGCAGTGAGGTGTGTTTCACTTCCAGAACGTGCGTAAACTCTTTAGATCGGACAATGTATGTTTGCGTAACCTCTCTAAACCGGACACCCCTGTAAGGTATGTATGTGTGCGGAACCTCTCTAGACCGGACACCAATGCAAGCTATATATATGTGCGGAAGCTCTCTAAATCGGACACCACTGCAAGCTAGATATGTGTGCGGAATCTCTCTAGACCGGTATGTATTTGTGCGAAACCTCTCTAAACCGGACACCACATTGTAAACTAGATGTATGTGCGGAACGCCTCTAAACCGGACATCACTGTGCGGAACCTCTCTAGACCGAAGTCCAATGCAAGCTAGGTATATGTGCGCAACCGCGCCAAACCGGACACCACTGCAAGCTAGGTATGTGTGCGCAACCTCTCTAGACGGGACACTACTGCAAGCTAGGTATGTGTGGTGAACCTATCTAGACCGGACACCACTGTAAACAACGTGTATGTGCGGAACCTCTCTGAACGGGATATCACTGTAAACTAGGTATGTTTGCGGAACCTCTGTAGACGGGACACCACTGTAAGGTAAGTACATGTGTGGAACCTCTCTAAACCGGACACAACTGTAAAATAGGCATGTGTGCGGAACCTCTATGGACCGGACAGAACTGTAAGCTACATATAGGTATATGTGCGAAACCTCTCTAAATGGGACAGCACTGTAAACTAGGTATGTTTTCGGAACCTCTCTAAACCGGACACCAATGCAAGCATTAAAACGGACACCACTATAAAGTAGGTATTTGTTCGGAACCTCTCTTAAACCGGACACCACTGTAATTCCCGCTCCTGTTCCAATTCGTGAATTGGGGGAACTTGTTGGTGCGCTTTGTACTGGGGTGGGTGTATCCAATTCGTGAATTGGGGGATTTATGAAATCTTTTTCAAATTTATTTGAATTTCCCGACCGTCTTAGGGTGCTCTTGATGATACCCGTGTTCAGGTTCTCGTTGTAGCCGATTTTTTTTATAGTTTACTGGGGTGCTGGCATTCTGCAAAACATCTTGATACCGTTTAATCGCATCCGGGAAGTCCACCGGAGATGAGATGGTGTCCTCGACATTTGTCAATAACTGTTTTTGCGCGTCAAACGCCGTCCCGTATCCTATTATAGAACTGCGCACTTGCGCCTGTGCGCCGAGGATGGCCCAGTATGTGCGAATGGAGTCGTTGAGGCGGGAAATCCCAGCATGTGTGAACGTTTTTTGTTTTTCTTCCACAAATGTTGTCCACGCTCTAGATATGTCTACGTGGTGTGTGAATGCGTCTTTCTCACTGAAGAAAGGTTTCATCCGCCCTCCATTATCTAACCTATATTTTCCGTCCGGTGTCCAAAACATTGTGAACCTACCTAGACCACCGTTAGACTTGTCGGTGACTGTTGTCGGTGAAACCCCAAACTCGTTGCACAATTTAGCGAAGGCCCTAGAGTCGTAGGTGTTGGATTGTCAGTTAAAAGCGGAGTCTTGAGGAAGAGGTGTTTTCATTTCCGCTAGAACGCGCCGTGTCTGATAGTAAAAATGAAATTGAAACAACGATTTCAACATTGGATCGTCCTCACCGAGTAATTCGGATGAAAACCCACACCCAGAGCTCGCGCACCACACTGCAAAGTTTAATTGGTTTTGCCACCAATCCATCGGTGTTGTCTTCCACGCCACCACAGCTGCGTTGTTCACATCGATATTGCCAGTTATTACGGGGTTTGTGTACTCGTAGGTCAAATCTAGAAAACGGGCTTCAAACTTGTCCCCATTCATTGTGACGCATATGTCTTGCCGACCTAACGCGAGGTCTTTTACACCGTAGCGTTTCACCATGTTTTACAGTGAATAATATATATCTCTAATATCCTGGATATCTAATAAATTTCCAAAATAAACAGAATTGAACCCAAAATCATTTGAAAGTATATTACCATGTTTGCTACTATCACTAGCGTTCAAAAAGAGAGTTGTGAACTTCAGAAGTCAATCGACAACTGCTGCGGAAAACGCCGGGTAGGCCTCAGATCAATCACCTTCACGGTTGGGTGGCAGAATGTGGGGAAGAGCGAAGAGTTTTACTATGTGAAGGATGGACAACAAGTAGGTGTAAAGCTGCCTCACGGACTGTGGGGAACAAGACAGCTCATAGACTTTGTTTCAACAGAGCTTGACGGTATAGTCAACATCACAGTATCGAAGGCTACCGGACTTGCAACAATGACCATCGGCCCAGACAACCAGATAATGATCTCCCCGATGTTGGGTATTCAACTCGGTTTTAGAGAGACATACTCCGCAAATAAAGGAGTGTTTGTCTCGGGTGAGTACGTCGGTGATAACCCGGTGGACTTCGCCTTCACGAAAAATCTCAGGGTACACCTGGATCGGGTGAACACATCGTACAACATTTTAGACGGATCTCCCAGCACATTACTGAAAACCGTGCAAGCCAGTGATTGTTTCTTTGGCGAGACTGTGACCTTAGACTTCCCACGTCCCGAGATGAAAGTTTTGGAATCGGGACATATCCACGAATTTACGGTCTCTATTCTTGATGATCAAGCGAGAGAGTTGAAGAACTATTACCCGATTTCGGTCGTCCTAGAAATTTCCAATTGAGTATAGGTGCCCCCAATATTATAATTTAATTTTAAGAAAATTAGTATGAGTATATACGGACCAGGTAGTCCTTCCCTTGAACGGGATTGGGTGACAGATATAAATTCAAAGAATTTGGAACCGGCAGAAGGGGGATTCATCCCGACAGAGAGCGATTGTTTAACTACCGGAAAAACCAGATCACTGATCAATAGTACTATATCGGACGCCACAAACGAGATTCGCAGGAGTATAGCACAGCTTAGAGTAGACGTCCTGATGGCGACTGCACAAGTTCGCGAAGAGGCGCATACAGAACTTAAGGATCTCGGCAAGAAAATAATCCAAGTTGGGAAAGAGGATCATTAATCACTTACTGAACTAGGTGGAAAAATAACCGAATTTCGTGAAAAAGCAAAGACGGATCTTACGGAAGCATACGGGGTATTGCGCTCAGAGCGTCGAACGGGTATTGAGAAAATCCGATCAGACCACCAGACGGACCTTACGGAAGCGTATGGGATGCGCTTTGAGACCCATACAGCGATTGCGCAAGTTGGTGAAGGACTAGGTGCAGTGGTTGAGCTGTTTAAGTTATTACGCAGCAGAAACCCCATCATCACAGTTTGGGCTGAGAAGAGGGGGTCATTAAATCATTAAATGAGGGGGCCTACAAATATTCATTCGGTGCCAACGCGAGCAATATATATGGGGGATACGTCATGACATCCCCAGGTAAGGTTCGACGAATGGCGGTCTGTTCGGTTAATGCTAGTGGTAAACGTGTGGGCGCGGTCATCGCAAATCTCGTAATGGATGGGGAAGAACGGGGGGTGGGGGGGGGGGGTGGTTTGGAGCCTTTAAACTCGCTGGACGGAGTTCAGGGGTGGCTTTGTTCGCCGGTGATGATCAAATTAGACTTTCCAAAGGTAGTGTTATTAACTTTGTTACGAAAATCGCTATCCCAGCGAGTTCTTCCACTGTTGTGACATTGTTGATTGAAATAAATTTGTAAAATACCAATATATTGGATAATATGAACGAATCACCGCTTCCGAGCACGCTTCCAATACCAACAATGTTAGACCCCAATCGCGGATTGGATGATATTGGTTTTGGCAAAATAAGTTCAGATCTTAGTTTGGACAATATCATAGAGATGCAGGATATTCTAAAACAAGAGGGGGAAACTCGGAGGGTAAATGCTAAAAAATATAGACGAGCTGCAAATATAGTGGCGGTGGTGAGCACCGTGCTGGCAGCAATTTCTATAATGGGTGGGGCGAGAACCGCTGCATTGTTATCTACAATTGTGGCAATTCCTATTGCCGCGGGTTTGAGTGGTGTAGCCACTGGGTCGGGGTTGTTATGTATGGCGTTCAGTATGGTGGGAAGGAAATTCGAAAATAAAAGTAGAAAGCACGACAGAATATCGGTTCTCGCGAGGTCTAAGAAAAATAGCATCGACGTTATCGTGTCCAAAGCGTTGGTCGATAACAATATATCTGATGTCGAGTTCGAATCGGTGGTGGAGGAGATGTCTCGATATGAGGATTTAAAAATACTATTAGAACAAAAGCACGTGCCACTCTTCCCAAGATTGAGAATACTGATTGGGATAAATTTAGGTTAAAACTGGGTGATAAAATGGGAGGAAAAGTTACAACACCACCGTGAGTATGTCACCCACCGGCCACCATACATTTCTATAAACCACAAACTGTCCATACCGGGAAGTAATATATAGGTCACCTCGATAGCTTGGTGCATTACACGCCAATCGCTATTGGAGAAATACACCGGCGTCTGTCTTGGTGGGTGTGTGTGTTTAAATCAATACACACCGTGGCCTCGATAATGTGAAATACACTGCAGCGGTCGGATAGGAACGCTGTTTAACGTTGATACAATATCGGTTTTATCTTTATAACTGACTTTCTGATTTGAATTATTACTAAACGATAATACTTGCGAGCACGTAATTCCTTGTTAACCAGTCGATGCGTAGTCTGAGTGCCACCGCATGGTGGACATAGCAGTGACTCGGATCTGGCTCCTACCCCACAATGCCGACATGGGCGAGGCGAAACGGATCCTCTTCTCATCCATGCCCTGTGATGTTTGCAATACTCGTAAATACCGGTACGATGACATCTGTCGTGACTACCTGTTTTCAACCACGCACACTTAACTAGAATCAGCTTCTTCGGCACGAATCATGGGACCCTTCTTCTCATACATGCCCTGTGATGTTTGCAATACTCGTAAATACCGGTACGATGACACCTCTCGTGACTACCTGTCTTCAACCACGCACAATTAACTAGAACCATTGTGTGATTATATATACTGAGTATAACTTATGGATTTCTTATCTCTAATAGGATGTTATTTCTCATAATAATTAATTTTAAGAAAATTATAAAATTAAAGGTACATGCCCACGTATGGTGGACATAGCAGTGACTCGGATCTGGTTCCTACCTCACAATGCCGACATGGGCGAGGCGAAACGGATCCTCTTCTCATCCATGCCCTGTAGGCGTTCAAGCACATCTCGCTTCTGGCTAGTGCTCTCAACTGTGGATAACGGCCTCGACGGATACAACGAACGTCACTATCCGCTGCTTTTATGGCGTGGGTGGGGGTGGGAAGCCTGGAACAGCGCGGCCACATAGTACACGCTCTGTGTCCAGTCCCGCCGTCAGCGTTCCAGCACGCCTCCATCCCGGCTAGTGCTCTCAACTGTGCTTAGCGGCCAGCACGGACATAATGAACCTCACTGTTACTGTTATTTCAGCTTGCTATTCAAACGAGCTGGGCTGGAAACAGAAGCCTAGAACAGCGCGGCCACCTGGTGTACGATGTAGGCCGAGTGCCCCTGTAGGCGTTCCAGCACATCTCGCTTCCGGCTAGTGCTCTCACCTGTGGATAACGGCCACCCGGATACAACGAACGTCACTATCCGCTACTTTTATGGCGTGGGTGGGGGTATTCAAACGAGTTAGACTGGGAACTGAAGCCTGGAACAGCGCGGCCACCTAGTACACGCTGTGGGCCCAGTCCCCCCGTATGCGTTCCAGCACGGCTCCATCCCGGCTAGTTCTCTCAACTGTCCTTAGCCGCCAGCACGGACATAACGAACCTCACTGTTACTGTTATTTCAGCTTGCTATTCAAACGAGTTAGGCTGGAAACAGAAGCATGGAACAGCGGTGCCACCTGGTGTACGATGTAGGCCGAGTGCCCCTGTAGGCGTTCCAGTACATCTCGCCTCCGGCTAGTGCTCTCACCTGTGGTTAACGGCCAGCCAGGATACAACACACGTCACTATTTGCTGCTTTTATGGCGTGGGTGTGGATATTCAAATGAGTTAGACTGGGAACTGAAGCCTGGAATAGCGCAACCACCTAGTACACGATGTGGGCCCCGTCCCCCGTAAGCGTTCCAGCATGCCTCCATCCCGGTTAGTGCTCTAAACTATGCTTAGCGGAAAGCACGGACATAAGGAACCTCACTTTTACTGTTATTTCAGCTTGCTGTTATTCAAATGAGTTAGGCTGGAAACAGAAGCCGCATGAAACAGCGCTGCCACCTGGTGTACGATGTAGGCCGAGTGCCCCTGTAGGCGTTCCAGCACATTTCGCTTCCGGCTAGTGCTCTCACCTGTGGTTAACAGCCATCCCGGATACAACGAACGTCACTATTTGCTGCTTTTATGGCGTGGGAGGGGGTATTTAAATGAGTTACACTGGGAATTGAAGCATGAAACAGCGCGGCCACCTAGTACACGATGTGGGCCCAGTCTCCACGTAAGCGTTCCAGCACGCCTCCATCCCGGCTAGTACTCTCAACTGTGCTTAGCGGCCAGCAGGGAGACAACGAACCTCACTGTTACTGTTATTTCAGCTTGATGTTATTCAAACGAGTTATGCTGGAAACAGAAGCCTGGAACAGCGCGGCCACCTGGTGTACGATGTAGGCCGAGTGCCCCTGTAGGCGTGGGTGGGGGTTTAAAGTGTAACTCGTTTGAATACCCCCACCCACGCCATAATAGCAGCAAATAGTGACGTTCGTTGTATCTGGGATGGCCGTTAATCACAGGTGAGAGCACTAGCCGGAAGCAAGATGTGCTGGAACGCATACAGGGGCACTCGGCCGACATCGTACACCCACGCCATAATAGCAAATAGTGCTCGTTTGAATACCCGTTTGACGACAAGACCATAGGATTACGTGACGAAATCCAGTTAAAAAAGTTGCAAGGCTTCATGAATCATATTCAATTTTCAATATAATGTTTCTGCTTATGAGCAATAATTAATTATGTTAATTGTAATATTATTTGAGGCCATTTTGTTTTGTATTACAAATTTGTATACTTCTTAATTTCAAAGTTTATCCATGTGAATAATATAGCCCTGTGGGTAGTTTATCCATGTGAATAATTATAGCCCTGTGGGTAGCGACAAAGTCTATCACCGTTCGTGGGTTCGAATCCTGTGAACATATTTTTTTATTTTGTTTAGTTGTTTTTTTAATCACATTTCTTGTGCCACTTACACGTAATACTGAGTAAGTCTTTCATCAGCATTCAATGCAGAAAATGGTCAAATCGTCTAAACTTGAGTACACTGTAAAAGGCGGATGTGGACCGCAAGTACCGGTCGAGAACCATTGCATGAAACATTTTCTTATAATACATGTTTCTGTCGGCGTTCGAAGCGTGACTAAATTTATATGTGAACCGTTCTGCAATGTTCGCTTGTGTGGAGAACATTTCTCAAGTCTATTTATAAGCTTGATCATATTGCTGCATCTATATTGTATTGTTCACTGCCCACTACTGCTTACTGCTACCTACTGGTGTCTGGTCTAGAGAGGTGCCGCATACATACATACATACATAGCGTTCAGTGGTGTCCAGTTTAGAGAGGTTCATCACATATGCCTCGATTGTAGTGATGTCCGGTTTAGAGAGGTTCCGCACATATACCTCGCTTGTAGTGGTGTCCGATCTAGACAGGTTCAGCACACATACCGACTTTACAGCACATACCTAGTTTGCAGTGGTGTCCGGTCAAGAGAGGTCCAGCACACTTACCTAGTTTGCAGTGTTGTCCGGTTTAGACAGGTTCCGCAAGCATACCTCGTTTGCAGTGGTGTCCGGTCAAGAGAGGTTCCGCACACATACCTTGGCTACAGTGCTGTCCGGTCTACAGAGGTTCCGCTCACATACCTAGATTGCGGTGGTGTCCGGTCTATAGAGTTTACGCACACATACTGCGTTTACAGTGGTGTCCCGTCTAGAGATGTTCCGCACACATACCTAGTTTACAGTGGTGTCCGGTTTAGAGATGTTCCGCACACATACATGTACCTAGCTTGCAGTGCCGACCAGTTTAGAGAGGTTCCGCACACATACCTAGTTTACAGTGGTGTACGGTTTAGAGAGGTTCCGCACTCATACCTAGCTTACAATGGTGCCCGGTTTATAGAGATTCCGCACACATACCTAGCGTGCAGTGTTGTCCGCTCTAGAGGTTTCGCACACATACCTAGTTTAAAGTGATGTCCGGTTTAGTGGGGTTCCCTACATACACATAGTTTACAGTGGTGTATGGATTAGAGAGGTTAAGCAAATATACATTGTCCGGTCTAAAGAGTTTACGCACGTACGTAGATTACATTATTGCCAGACGCATATAACTGCTCACTGCCGCTTACTTCTTTCTAACAGTGAGACACGTCTCGCTGTCCACTGCTGCTTACTGCTAGCAGTGAAACACACCTCACTGCTCACTGTCGCTTACTGCCAGCAATGAAATATAATTATTTCACTGCTACTTACTGCTCACCGCTAACTTCACACCGATTGATATTGCGGTAACAAATGTCTGCAAAAATGTTAGAGCGGGTTCAGGTCTGACCGGCCGTCGGCACTAACCGGCCCCCATCAATAAACACGTTTAAACCGAAGTTGATATCTTATATTGATATCTTATATTGCGCATGTGTCGAAAGTTCATTTCCCCGTGAGTTTTACATTTGCGACAAACAGTGCAGAGTATTGTCAATACGAATTCAATCGTTTTCCATAGAAAATAATATGTTAAGGCTTGTCACATTCAAATGTAGGTTAGCGTGTCATAGACAGCAAACATACAGGTGGCCAAGTGCAGCCGACATGAAAAATACCTAGTATTCGGCCGATAAACCCAACCCATAATTTCTTTTAATTTGAATAAGCGTGTTTTCAGATCAACGGTTTTCTGGAGAAAAACATTATGTTCCGATTACATTCAATTACATTCTATGGCGCGCCATCGACTGTGTACTATAGTTTTAATGTAATTAAAGGTGCATGCCCACTTAGTAGGCACAAAGTATTCTTTATAGGAATTAAATAAGTGTATAATTGTGTCACCATTCCACTAGTTCTACAATATTAGGAGTGCCCGATATACAGATATAATCATTTAGTAATATTTATTTTACTCATAGTGACTCGCGGTGGTATTAGGCTATTTTCATATGCAAATGAGGCATGATATTTTTTAATTATTTATACTAAATAAATGCGTCACTGAAAAAAAAAATATTTCGGCAGATTATAAAGTATGATCATTACACATCAACAAATAAATACAGAGAATAAATAGTAATGTCCGTTAACATTTTAAGGAAACACTATTATCGCCCCTGATATCAGTGTGGAAATTTACATCTGATATAAATTGTATAGTAATGCCAATCAGTACGTGGGGTTTTATGGTGAAATGAATGTTTATTTTGCCTGAACATTTCATATCAATAGAATATACAAAACTGTCTATACAGAACAGTGTGTGCCTACTGAGTGGGCATGTACCTTTAATGTTGAACGTATTATCCTCCCATTTGCAAGTGTATTCCCATCTGTATGTGCTAAACTGTCGTATAGCCCAATGAACCAACCAGTTAATCAATACAGAAATAACATACATGGACAGTAAATATTACTGTCTGTTTCATATATTTCTGTGGTTTTCTACAATTATAAATTATTAAAACGCTCAGTAAACAGGACGTCAAACACAATAAATCCGCATACCGAATCCGCTGTACACGCGTACACGTTTATACCTGCTGGCACATGAAATTGCCGGTTTGTCTTTGTCGCTTTTCACTTTCATGTATTACCAAAAAAATCAAGCTCACCCGCCTATACATTCATTATTCAATGTCAAACATCCTTCTACTGTCTGTTTCACGAAAGCTGCCCAAATTTTACGGCCATATAAACAATTAAAAAACAATATTTTTTTCGATAGTATTAAATTAAAGGAAAATTTATGAATGAGCCTTCTTTTTATTTCGTGAAATTTGGTCAAATATTGGTTTTATTACGAAAAATTTATTTCTCTATGGGAATTTAACATGGGGGAAAAAGAGGCAAAGGAGTGTGGGAGGAGTCAAAAAACATTTGTTTTTGGAAGTTGACTCCGAAACCTAGCTAGATAGCTTGGAAATGATCCAACTAAGAAAACAAAAGTTAAAATTTTGAAAATCGGTCCAGGATTACTGAAATTCTAAAAAATTTCCCCATGTTAAATCCCCATAGACATCTTCACTCCGTGAAGATGTCTATGGGGATTTAACATGGGGAAATTGTTTTTTTGCAATAAAATCAATATTTGACCAAATTTCGCAAAATAAAAAGAAGGCTCATTCTTAAAGTTTCCTTTAATTTAATATTATCAAAATAAATATTGTTTTTGCACTGTTTATATAGCTGTAAAATTTGTGCAGCTTTCGTGAAACAGACTATAGTTTGTCAACTTGAAAACTGTTGTAAATGTTGGCGTATACTATAGATGAACCGGTAGATACGTAGATACTATAACGTCGTTTTGACTTCGTTTTAACGACGTTTTGACGTCATTTGACGTATCTTTTACGTGACGTCTAATTTGCTCAAACGACCTGAATAGTGGTGTTGTATAAAATATAATATCTTAATGAATATTGCAGATATCATGATCAAATAAAAAGCATTCAATTCATCATACAAATACCATTGTCATAGTAACAAAATGTTAATTTGACCAAGAATTGTATTACTTATACTTACATTGCATTTACAAATGTAAATAATCAAATACGTCGTTAAAATTATGACTGTTATTGTTTTTCGCCATTTTGCACCAGTATTAAAAGTTATGAGTGCCCTCTATACAGATATATTTATTTATTAAATTGTAATTTACTGATAGAGACGCACGGTTCTATCAGGCTATTTTGATATGCAAATGAGGCAGATAATATTTAAGTATGATAATTGCCCATCGAAAAAGTAGTGAGAATAAAATAATTGGCTCCGTTAACCTTTTAATGAATCATATCAACGCCCTGCAGATTATTTCTACATTTTTTAGTGCGAGAAATGGAAATTTTATTCCGTAAATATATACCATTCACTGGTGTAGCGATATAGTGCAACATATTGCCTACAATCCCGAAAACATGCAGCTAATTCCAGTCGTTCACGATATGTTATGTTATGTGGAATACAAAAAAAAAAGATCTGAACTAGTTTTAAAGTAAAATATAAATAACTATGGCTTTTTGCAAGATACATTTTTTAAATATAAAATGAGTTAACACATTGATGTACATACACGATAGGCGTGCATAGGTCCTCTCAGATAGGTGTATAACTGGTTCTGAGTACAGAACTTTCATTACATTTCATTACACTGCATTACATAATAGTTATGACGGAGTAGTATTTCCAAATGTGGTTGCAGCATTCTTTGTTTACTTTCTACTTCGTGGAGAGTGACCTAAGAATTTTGCGATTACACACTTTATTAGGTAAGTTTATGGTAATAGTTTTGTGTCGTACTGTAAAGTTGTCTCTCAATAACAATATTATAGCGAAGTATGAATGTCGACGCCCTGCAGGTTTTTTCTTGAACCCAAATGTGGCTGTGACTGGAGACATGGGACTTATGGGTTTTGCGACCAGTGTAGATCCGGATCAGCCTGTGCATACGCACAGCTTGATCATGTTGATCAGGATCTGCAATTTCCGCCATTCAAACAGTGAAACACCAGTCATGCTTCTATGCTTCTAACACGCAATAAAGATCGTTGTCAGGTTACAGAAGTGTGATATTTGGTCATGAGCTACGCTGGCCATAAATCCTATACTTTCTGTAATCCCTATTTCTCCAGTCACAGCCACATATGAGACAAGCCATGTGATTTTGTACCTACAGACTTTAGTAGTGACTTTCAAGACCCTAATATGCGTTGTAAATGATGAAAGACGAACCGTACCAACTCACAACATGCGGCACGTTGAAAGCAAATACATAAATGAAAAGTCATGCAGAGCATGATGTTGTTAGCCGATCAAATCAGGGTTCAATATATGTCCACATTTTAGTAGTTACGGAATATCAGGGAAAAGTGAGAGAAGTGTTGATTTCCTCCCCAACCAAATTCTCCCAGTTATATTTAGCTATCATTAATGTCTGATCATAGCAATACTTATGGTAGTCAAATGTAAACAATATTATTCCAGTTGAAAGAATTAACCTTTGAATATATGTGAAGGCGCTTAGCATTACACAAATATGTAGCAAGTCAACCGAAATATCATAAATACCCGATTTTTGGCGGCAATCTTGAAAATATGATAATTATATACTGAATATTAGTGTTGTTTACGTAAATTATTTAATATAGCCATCAGAAATGTTTTTAAACAACTTACACCAATTTCCAAGTTAAGGACCATGACCTTGACTCATATATTGGCAATTTTCGACTTCCGTCAGGCATAAAGTTCAATGACCTTGAAATGACCTTGAACTTGGTTTAAAAAATGGCACCCGGAGTTTTTGGAAACCTTATACATTCAAGTTTATAAAAACACCGGGTGCCATAAATTAACACGAGGTGTCGGAATCTTATATATATATATACCTACAATTGCCCCTGGACTATAAGGCAAAACGGCTTACTTTAGTTTACCGTTCTCTTGTAGATACAACGTTTATGTATAGCCAAATTGCAAACCGCCTAGCTTTAGTTTACCGAACTCTTGTAGTGAAAGCGTTTATTTATAACCAAATTGTGTTATTTCGCTATACATGTATTTAAAGTTTTCAACAGAGATAATGGCCAAAAATGAAAAATTATCCAGTTGATGTAATTTGGAAGTGATACAACAAATTTCGCGTTTGTAGATTACAGAATATAGGAGAAAAGTGTGGTTACAAACTTTTTCACAAACCAATGGATAACTAATAAGGCACTTATTGACACTAGATTAAGCAACATGAAGGGAAATGCAAGTCAGGTTCTAGCGCATCACGCACGGACAGGGACGGATTTAGAATTAAGGTTTAGAGGGGCGAGGGAAAACGTGAAAGTGAATTTGTTTAATGTTCCAATAACAGCTAAGGTCATATGTGGCTGTGACTGGAGAAATGGGACGTATGTGATTTGTGACCAGTGTAGCTACTGATTGAATAGTACACTCATGTAGCATGATAACGATCTAAATTGCTTGTTAGAAGCATGCCGGGTGTTTCTTTGATATAATGCTGAACAATGCAGATCCTGATCAGTCTGCGCGAATGCACAGGCTGATGCTATTCACCTACATTGGTCGCAAAGCCCATCAGTCCCATTTCTCCCATTATAGTCACATATAGAGATGAAGCATCGGTTTTAAAGTCTCATCCGACAGATCAGTGGGATGGAATACTATGCAAGTATTTTTTCACGCCTAGAATGGGTACTTAACTCGTACAACCTCCGGTACTGAAGTCCAACGCTCAACACCTAGACCACAAGCCAACAAGGGAACGTGGAATCTCAAGTGTAAGGAATGTAAAGTTGTGTGCATTATAGTGTCACCCCTATTGAAACAGCCAGCCTAGTTTTGAATTATGAGACACTCTAATTAGATTCTATGAACAACAGTACTTACCAATGAGGGATTGTAGCTAGTTATCTCCCTTTGTAATAAGGGAAATAACTAGCTAATATTGTTACGCGCCGGTAGTGGCGCGTACATATGACCCAGCATATCACCCTGTCTATGCTCCGTGTGTTGCTGCAAGCTCCTGCACGCTGTTCCAAACCCTTGCTGTGCGTATGCTACCCAGTATCCTCTAACACGCGTTGCGGGCTATAGATGACTGATTGACCGACACATGTGGTAGCGTCTGCCTATAGTTGTCAATCAGTAGATCTGTGTAGCCTGCAACCTGTGTCTCAGATCTGGACTAAACACTGCACGTCTGTATGTACGGGAACACGGGTGTAGCAGGGGTGTAGCTGCAGTCTAACAGTCCAGGGAACAGATAATAGACTAGATAAATTCAATTATTTATTAAATTTAGTTAGCACAAGAGATATCCGAGAGATGGTTCAAATGAACGGTACATTCGTCCGTACTACAATAAGTAAACTATCGTGTGGATAGACAAAACTGTTTATAATAATTAATTCTGTCCACTTCGTTATCTTTTCGCGTTTAATGGTCAAAAGATGGAGACCAAGGATGACTCTGTCATCAAACAGGGGCCTTTTTTGAACGGAATTCGCGACAAGACTGAGGTCAAAACCGTGTATCCGCACAAAATAGTGCCGACTTTCTCGCGTTATTCTGCACACTTATAATGTTGCTAAGATATTTAAATTGACTTATATTTCCTAAACACGCAAAATAGTAATTAAAAGAATATTCACATTTATAAAAAATGCTCTAAAGAGGACGTAAAAATCACGGTTTATTCGTTAAGATCTACTTTGCGACTGATTCCCTGCGTTTGGCTTGAAGTTGTACTGGTTCCCAGTGCTCGTCAACAAGCAAGCGGGAACTGAAAATATTTCAAGTTCCGCGATTGCAGAATACTACAAGCCTTTACCCAGATATTCCCAACGACAGACACCTGACCGATACACAAGTTGAAAGGTAATACATTTAAGTTATGACTGCCATTAATTATTTGTTCGAAACTGCTGCTATGCGGAATTTAATTCAGCATACACATAACGTGTTCTTATTTTCGACAAGAGGTAGAAGCCGGCAAATTGTTTCATAATTTTTCTAGCGGAATCGTTACAACGCTTTAAATTAATGCACGGACCGTAGCGATGGATGATAAATGAGCAGTCGGTTGTGTTACGTTTCTGCAGTTCATTAATTGATTGATTTATTGGTGCTTAACGGCCTACCAACAGCTACACCTATGGCCGGGAGGGTGGACAAATGGGGCTCATGTGAATTGTGACCAGTGTAGCTCCTGAACAAATTGTACGCTCATGTGGCCTGATAAGCATCTATGTTGATTGTAGAAGCATATCGGGTCTTTCATTGAGAGACTGGCGAGCAGTGCAGATCCTGATCAGACTGTGCGGATGCACAGGCTGATCTGGATCTACGCTCGTCGTAAAATCCGTAAGCCCTATTTCTCAAGTCCCAGTCACAAATTAAGGTTTAATCTACAATACTGGGATTCACGCCTGGTTCCATTACTTTCCATCACCAGGACAATATTGGGCAATCTGATTGCAGTAAGGGTGCCTGACACTGGATCGTGATATTTTGTTCTCGGTATGGAAAGGCTGTTGGTGTAAATTGACGAATATTTGAAGAATTAGCAATTTAGTTTTCTTACCAGGTGAGCTGATTATCTTGAATTAATACACATGCGTGGGTTCTACAGATAATCAAACATGGTTCGATAAGCTCACTCGTTTGATTGGCGTAAGGACCCACTCACCTATGCATTATTTCAAGATAATTAGCTCGCTTTGCTAAATAATTCTCAGCTATTTAATACAAAAATACTATTTCTCTATGGGAATTTAACATGGAAATGATTTTGCAGACTATAAATAAAACAAAACTTAAATTTTGTTAAAAGATGTTTCACTGTTATCCTCGTGACTGATATAAAATGTATAATAATGTCAATCAATACGTGGGGTAATGGTGAAATAATGTTTATTTTGCCAGACAATGTCTCGGATTATGTCTGATATAAAGAACAGTTTGTGCCTACTGGGTGGGCATGTACATGTACCTTTAATCTCCTGTAAACATCTTCACTTATATGAAACTATGATGTATCTATATGGATTTAACATGCAGAAATTATTTTCATAATACAATTATTATTTGACTAAATTTCGTGAAATAAAAATAAGTCTCATTCTTACATTTTGCTAAGTAGTAATAATAGCGGAAAATTGTGTTTCGTATTGTGGCATATATTTGCCATCAAGATGTCGACATAATTTCTCGCAACATGTTGACTTAAATATCATGACATGTCAACATATCCTGATAAGTTGCCACAACAAGTCAACATAATGCGAATTATCACAATTAGTCAACATACCGTGATAAGTTAACACAATATGTCGACATAACGTGATATTTCATCTCAACAAGTCGACATAACGTGATATTTATCTCAACATGGTTACTTTTTTGAACGTGATAAGTTAGCACAACATGTCGATATAATATAATAGTTTTACACAACATGTCGACATAATGTGATATTTTATCTCAACATGTCGACATAGTTTTGCGTCGGCATGTCAACAACAAGTATATGCCACCATAGTTTTGCAATGTTTATATATATATAACCTTATAAGGTGGCAAGTTTACATAAAACTGACAGCAGTGTTAGTGTGCATGTATATCATGTATGAAAGGCCATAGAAATTTAGTTAGAAAACTCCGGCCTTAGGATATTTATCTGCTCATCCAAATGTTGTGGGGGGGGGGGGGGGTGGATTTTCATTTTTCGTACTGACTGTGTAGTGTCAGATTGCTTTTGAAATATTTTGAAAATAGATACATTTACAAATAAAATGACAATTTGGCGAAA
Source organism: Conchocele bisecta (assembly GCA_029237695.1). Lineage (NCBI taxonomy): Eukaryota > Metazoa > Mollusca > Bivalvia > Lucinida > Thyasiridae > Conchocele > Conchocele bisecta. Next base: position 59,325,927 of record CM055280.1, read on the forward strand.
ATCTGCAAGTTAGTTTTCTCTAGCATGAACTAAAGTTGATAAATATGAATCATGTATCCTGCATATTTTACAACTTTTTTGTATTTTTCCTGTCTTCTACAGATTTTCAACCCACGACGCATTGACTGGGGCATTTACCAGTTATGGAGAGACAAATAGACAATAAAAGTTACAGAAAATACTGAGAAGGTATGATTTTGTTACTATGCTGGAAAATAAAATATCTGTTGTGTGAATTTAGGCCAAAAAACATAATTCCGCCGTGTCAGAAAAATATGTGTGTGTCGGAGCTTTTTATGGGAATTTAGTGTTACCCTTGTCCGTTCAGTCCTTCCATCCGTCCGTCACCGACCTTGTAGCTCGTAAAACTTTTAAACCATACTAGCTACATGTACAAACTTTAAGCTTAGTATGTACATGTAGCTTCCTTATGATGAGTCGATATTTTATTCGACCCCACTTTTTGTACTGAGAATTTCACAATTTTGCATTGTAACTCGTAAAACTTTTAAATCGTACTAGCTACAGACGTGAAACTTGGTATGTAGCTTCCTTATGATGAGTAGATGTGCAAAAGTTTACTTTTATTTTTGATTCGACCCCCGGGTCATGCATTATCTCCCCCTTTCTGACATAGAATTTCGAAAGTTTGCATTGTAACTCGTACAACTTTTAAATCGTAATAGCTACAGACCGGAAACTTGGTATGCAGTTTCCTTATGATGAATCGATGTGCAAAGCTTATTTCAATTTTTGATTCGACCCCCGGGTCATGGATTATCTCTCACTTTTTTTTACTTAGAATTTCCAAATTTTGCATTGTAACTCGTACACCTTTAAACGTACTAGCTACAGACATGACACTTTCTATGTAGCTTCCTTATGAAGAGTAGATGTGCAAAGCTTATTTCAATTTTTGCTTCGCCCCCAGGTCATGGATTATCTCCCACTTTTTGACTTAGAATATTCCAATTTTGCATTGTAACTCGTAAATGTGTTAAAGGTGCATGCCCACTCAGTAGGCACACACTGTTCTTTATAGAAATTAAATAAGTGTGTCACTATTCTACCAGTTCTCTAAAAATACGAGTGCCCACTATAGAGATATAATCATTTACTGGTAGTAATATTTATTTTACTGATCGTGACTCGCGGTGGTATCGGGCTATTTTCATATACAAATGAGGCATAATATTTTTTAATTATTTAATATACTAATTAAATGCGTCGCCTGAACAAATCATATTTTCCACAGATTATAAAGTATGATCATTGCACATCAAACAATAAATACAGAGAATGAATAGTAATGTCCGTTAACATTTTAAGGACACACGGTTATCGCCCTCGATATCAGTGTGATAATTTACATCTGATATAAAATGTATAATATTGCCAATCAGTTCGGTAGATAGTTATGAATGAATGTATGTTTTCCAGAAAATGTATCAGATGATTTCTCTGATATAAAGAACAGTGTGTGCCTACTGAACGGGCATGTACCTTGAAACTGTACTAGCTACAGACTTGAAACTGTCGCTTCATTATGATGCATTATCTCCCCCTTTTCGACTTGTAACTTGTAAAACTTTTGAAACCGTAATAATAGAATTTCACATTTGCCTTGTTTATTATCAACGCGATATATGGGGCATCCGTGTTCTATGGCACATTTTCTAGTTGTTAATTTTAAAAGTTTGCCAAGAGTTTCTCAATGCTGTTATACATGTAACTCTTATAGGATTATTTTAATATTGCATTACATCATACTTGTGCACAAATTCAACACTCCATGCGTGGTTGGTTGGGAGCACGCGACGGGTAATTCAACGATCGATATTCATCCTTATCTGACTGCAGACCTGGTTTGGCCCTCACATACGTCTTTGGCACCAGATCAGATTATTCTAATTTCATAATTTCAGGGCTGAATGTGTTTTTTCTCAATGTAAATATTATGTTCTGACTTTGGGATCCCCCACCCCCCCCCCACCCCAATGCAGCAGGTTAAAACGGGATTGAACCCGTTTGCCCGGCCTTACATTACCTTACCTGTTGATAGGACATTAAATGCTAATAAACAAAACAAACATAGACACTCCATGCTGGCCTGAATTTGACCTTGATCTTTTGACACAACTCTGCTTAAACACTTTTCTATTTCGGTTAAGAAGTTTGCCAGGCTTATCCAATCTGACATCGGGGGCATTCGTGCCGTCAGACCGCATTTTCTTGTTTTGTTTGTGCTCATATGATAACTAACCATTATATGTATTTATTGTTTACCCTAGTTTCTCGACCAATGAAATAATGGCATTTCGTCTCAATTTATCGCATATTACGACATTTACGCCAAAATATATTAAATTAATCATTAAATGTTCAGCGCTATGTTTAGAACTGATTTTATGCATTGTTGTCATCAGTTCACAATACGCAAAACATATTACTGCCCACACACACGCTCACTTTGTGTTGCACCGCCAATCACATACTAGTATATAGTGATTCGAAATCATGTTTAGGGGCTTCGCTTCGCAGTGGGCTGGGTAAACAATAAGTAAGTTATAGTTCACATACATGTATTTAATTTTTAACAAACTACTTTCTTGCTTGCTAGCGCTCGCTCGAAATTAATTTAATTAAAAATTCAATATGTGAACTATCACTATTACATTATATGCCCGTGTGGAATCATAAAGAGAGGCATGTCCATGGTCTGTTCAAATTTTCCCCAACTTTGTCACATATCATGCGTTTTGTTTTCTCACAAAACTAAAGGGCTCCAGCCCATTCACAATGCCTAGGAACACAGTTCTGAAACATTTTGGAAACACTTGTGACTGCAGTCTGATGGTATTTCTCTTCTATACCAAATACTCTGTTATTATTACATGAGAGCTGGATGAAGGAAACTCTGGTTATTCGAAGTTAAGCACCAATTCGTTCCAGCCGAAGAACTTTCCCACCTGTACCACAACCAACAACTGAAGCAAGACATCGTCATAGCAGAAATAGACAATGAACTAAATAAGACTGGGATCCACCAAACATATTGCCAGTCATTTACATGGCCCGTGTCAAATTGTTAAAGTTGAAGTTATTGAGCCTAGCGACAAAGATGAATTCCTTACTGTGTATTGAAGAAACTGATCATACACAGTATACACAGTGCCTATGACGTTGTTTGACTGCATAGGTATTCTGGTTACAAGACAGTGATTTTGCCATCCATTATTTAGCAATGCCACAACCATTCTGAACAGCAACAAGTGACAACAGTGAATGAAGTATAGTTTCATCATAACTTCTATATTCCTGGAAGAATTACTTAAAGATTTCAACACAGCATACTTGCGCACAAATGCCACACATCCATGTTGCCCTTAATGTGACCTTGACCTGTTGACCTTCACAACTTTGAACTTGTTCACACATTAAAAGCACATGCCCGAGCAGTAGGCACAAACTTTTCTTTATAGGAATTAAATAAGTGTATAATTGTGTCACTATTTCACCAGTTCTAAAAATTACAAGTACCCGCTATACAGATATAATCAATTAGTAATATTTATTTTACTGAAAGTGACGCGCGGTGGTATCCCGCTATTTTCATATGCAAATGAGGCATGATATTTTTTAATTATTTATACTAATTAAATGTGTCTCCTGAAAAAATTATATTTTCGACAGTTTATCAAGTATGATCATTGCACATCAAAAAATAAATACAGAGAATAAATAGTAATGTCCGTTAACATTTTAAGGAAACACAGTTATCGCTTCTGATATCAGTGTGTAAATTTACGGCTAATATAAAATGTATAATAATGCGAATCAATACGTGGAATAACGGTGAATGAATGTTTATTTTGCCAGAAAATGTGTCGGATGATGTCTCTGATGTAAGTAACATTTTGTGCCTACTGAGTGGGCATGTACCTTTAACAAGTTCGCAGGAGTTTCTCAATTATGTCATAACTTCTTTCCCTTGATGGATCACTATAATATGTCAATACATGACACTTGTGGACAAATGCCACGCATCCATGCTGTCCTTAATATGACCCTGACCTTCACAACTTTGAACGTTTTCACACATTATTTATTTTACCAGAGTTTACACAAGACCTGTGCACAAATGTCATTCATCTATGCTGCCCTGAATATGACCTTCACATTTTGACCTTCACACCTGTGTTTATGAATACTGTTGGTAAATTAACTTTGCCACAGTTTCTGCCAATCTGCCACCGGGGGCATTCGTGTGCCGACAGGCCACATTTTCTTGTTTTTAAGTGTTTTAAAAAACGACAATTAGTGATTTTTCCTCAAATATATATAAATAAAAGATTAATCTGACATTATTTTTTAAGGGGCAGGTGGGGATGATATTCAGTAATTTAATTTCATGCGGGCCTTAGCCGGACGTAACATTTCAAAATAATGTTAGGGCATACCAATTACCAATGGAATGAAACGGTCAAAATGTCCAGATCAAAATTTGATTGATTTTTGTCTGATGAATTTAAAAGTCCAGGTGCATATATATTCCTTATACATTCTGTTCCTGTCATGAATAGGTAAATCGGTCACACGGAGGCATTCTGGTATTACCATAGACGCAATGTAAATACAAACAATGGAAACCTACCATTCAAGTCCCGAGTCATTATTTGCGACGAAAGGTGCCAGAAATAGGCCATATGGCCAAAAATGCACGAGCCGGAAATGACATCAAATTATGTAAATGACATCACAGATTATGTTCTTAGTGACGTCAGCAGATACGAATTTGTCATTCAATTTTATCAAATAAACATCGGAAACTGACAGATAACACTTCAACGGGGAATGTAAAACACAATTAATACATAATATATAAAATATGTACTATAACAATGTTATCGTGTGTACGCTTAATCTTTAGCGGCATGATAAACTCCTTTACGCAAATTTACAAAGACAAACAATCCCACAATTCAGGAATCAAAATGGTGGACAGTGAGATAAAAATGTTAGGCAATGACAGAAAGTTACGTTTTCGACCACAATAGCGGCTACAGTGGATTGTTGGATAAAGTTATTTGTTATCGGCATGGATTTTGCTTACATTTAAATGTTGGCCACCGTTTACAAATGTCGTAACATGCTTATTGCGTTGTTATTGGATGTTCAACGCATGAAGCTGACGAAAAAAAACAACAGGCCAAAATAATGCCACGGCAACACCGTGCTGCCGTGGCCGACGCTACGGCCCTGTATTATAATACACGGATCAATAGTGTCATGCAGTCATGACCCTTGGAGGCAGTGACCAGTTAATTTAAAAGTATCCATTTCACGCCCTCGGACAGTATGTAGTTAGTGCAATTTTCCAAATAAGTGGGCAGACAGCAATATTCGTTCGACATTTGTGACCTAGATACACTAGAAGCTTTTACATAAACACAAATATGCTGCTCTATTAGTGCTCCTTACCTATGCAGGATGTGAAATATCTCCGTGCAGCCTCTTTAAAATTATCCAATTCCGAGGTGAAATATTCACTTTAAGACCATGCCGTGCCATGTTGCTTGCGGAAGTACAGATTGAATGCTGCATGTGTTCTCAATCATCATCCAGAGGCAAATGTACTATCATGGTGCAAACCAGTTCACATCCATGAGTTTTCTCTCAAATAAAAATCTTGTTTGAAATTCCCAGACAAATCTGTTATTTTCATTAGTTTTTGTCACAACATACCCTCAATTTGTATTTGCCCATTTCTGATCAATGGGAACAGGTCAGATGGCCATGGAATGAGCATTCATCAATTAATACGATGTAAAATCTGAATAAAATACAAAATCAACTACAAAAAATTAATTAAACAATTAAAATGAATTTTAATCACGAGAAAGTGTAATATTTATAAATTTCACCGGTGCCATTATACGAAACTGGCGGCTAACTGGTCACTGCTACCCTTACACTTGTTTATCCAGCTTATCACCGTTCATTGCGGGTTTTATAAATATTTGTAAACAACGTAGTCTATCCACACGGACACTTATTTGCGGTGTAAACTTACCATTCATTTGAACCGTCATTTGAAGTAGTGTAAATAAATTGTTAAAGTTTAATTAATGCCTTCTATATAGTGTATGCTGTTATGCCGTTTGCTACATTGTTTGAACCAAGGTTGTTTTTTTTTCATCTATAGACCACATACAACAAAACTGGTGTTGGTTCCATTTTTTTCTATAAGCCATATGTCCACCATCTTGGAATTCAAAATGGCCACCATTGACATTTATAATTATGTCGAGGTCAAAGTCATTATGTGTGGTGTTTTTGCAGCTAAAAACACATTATTATGGACAAGAAATATTGGCAGAATTAGTTCAATACATTTTGAGATACCAGCCATTTTGGTTTTCAAAATGGCTGCCATTTCAAAATTGGAAATCCAGTATTTATTTTACATTTTTGAATGTCGTGGTAAGATTTTGTATTTTCTTTCTGGTTATACTCGTATTTCTTTGAACACAGTCAGCCGAGATTATTTATAACTGGTAATGTGCTACGAGTAATCTTTATCTTCAAAATGGCCATCGCAACTAAGTGTGTACATCGCCACATCAAAGATTTGTTACACATTGTAGAATTTCTGTGGCTGAGGTTATGTTCTTTCAAATGATATTGTGATTGGAACGTGTGTATCTGCTTGAAAATATATCTATATACAACATGCAACAAAACTGAAGTTAGTTCCATTTTTTAAGAGCCGCATGACCGCCATTTTAAATTTCAGAATGGCCGCTATTGAAATTAATTCATATTTAACCTCAACTTGCAATGTTGTGCTTTTAATTATTATTTATTTTGTATAAGAAATATTGGCATAAATATTTCAGTATATTTTAAAATGGCGGCAGTATTATTTTTAAAATGGCCGCCATTTAAACTTGACAATCTAATATTAAGCATACATGTTTCATGCAGTGGGAATATTTGTTATGTTTCTTCTGATTGTACTTATAATACAATGAACACACACTGTTGAGATTATTGCTAACTAGTACTGTGATACCAGACACCATTATCTTCAAAATGGCCACTGGAAATAAGTGTGACACATACAGTGCCACTTCAAGGACTCACATCTATTACGTACTGCTGTGGCTTATAGTTATTTCTTCAAATGATATCTTGGTCAGCACATGTGTTTTCCTTTAAAATAAGAAGAAATGTGGCAATTCATCCATTTTATCCAATAAAGTGTATAGTATGGTATTGTATATTGCAGTGCAAAGGTAAATACTCATATTCTCCATTGCTTCATTAGAAAGCGTCTGTTACGGCGATATATGCTGCACCATCTACAGCCTGTAAGAACTGACATTGCGCTATCAGATTGCAACTGGTTTCAACAAAGTTTGATGTATTTATGGAGTCCAACTTGGTCGCCAATGTTTAGCTCTTTTAATTTTAAAGCTATTACGCTTTTATCATAGCGTTTCTGGCTCTTGAGATGTTAATGACTGATCTGATCTTGTCACAAACCGAAACATGTATTGGAAATACCTGCTCATAAGTTGTCAGTAAACTGAATAGAAGCCGCTGTCCGATCAATAACTGTGCAGGTGACCATTCCGTGCCGGTTATAGGAGTTTCCATATTCCAGTATACCCAAATATAGGTATTGTACATTCACCTTTTGTTTTGTACACTGTGTTTCAACTGTTCGCTCAGCTAACCCACTGGATATTGGCTACATAGAGTACGTGACATTAAGGAAACCCCATTATTTTGCAAAATCAGCAAATTCTGGTAGCCAATGGCCATTTCGGATTTCATGCTGTGTTACCAGCAATTGCTTTTCATTCCATGTGGAAATGTTTGTAGCAACATTTTGTCATGGGTGGCCGGGTACATAGTGTGATATCGGAGTTTCTTTGGCATTTCAGTTTCTATCTTCAAATTGAACATCTTCCTACCATTTTTCAAGAACATAATATATTGCGCTCGTTTAAGACATGTATGAATGCCGAGATGGCCATTGTGCACGGCTTGCAACCTTTTGGACTCAAGTGGAGTCAGAATTATGTGTTTATATCCTTTCAGCTTATCTCTGTAATCCCATAACGCCACTTTCTTCTGTGGACATTGTGTTCTGAAATTGATCTCATGAGTTATCCCTTTAGACTTTGTTTTTCTAGCAGAATCAATTGTGCATCTTAATCATTCAAGTTTTCAATTTCTTGCAACACGTGATCAGTGACAGGTAAGTTCGCGAATACTACATGTACCTGTGAATTCATACCCTTAATACAGTTAGAATATATGTATGTTACTGACTCGTGGAATAGCGTATCAGTAACTAGTATGTTTTTGCCAGAAATGTGTTTCATTGCCAGGCCATATTAGTTCAGCAGCAGTAAAATATCATGCATTCTGTGACGACATGGATATAGTATTTATTTAATGGATATGAAAGGCAAGTGATGTTACTCCACTTGAACAGTCAGTCCGTTCACATGCCGAAACCGTGTCTGGCCAAATAACATGCCTCATTATTCATGTTCAATCTGAGCATATGAGTTTTCTGCGAGAATCAATTATTTGGAAGCATTAGCCACTGGCTTGCCTTTGTGGCACACCATACTGCAGTGTCTCTGGCTTTTTCAAGTCATAATATGACAATTTCAACAAGTGAAACGCAATTTGGACCATCAAGACACCGATCACTTTTAACTAATAATGATACTTCCTTTTGAACGTGGCCATTTTTCTACAGTTTCCTGCATACAATTATGTATTATGTATATAGTCTATTCAACCTCTCCAACAGTATATTTGCAATCAATTTTACATTTTACTCACGTCGTCTACACATACTGAACATGTTCACATGGCGTTTTAATGCCGAAAAGTCATTTACTCACACAAATACTGCCTTTTCGACAGTTCTTTTACACTTTCCTGCATACAAGTTAAGTTTGTATAGGGTATATATTGTATGCAATCAACTCATTTGACCGCATTTTCAATGTGATTGTGCCAGCACTGCCTTTCAGCAACACCAACAAGATGGAGACTCTAATGCAGATGGTGATGAAACTGCTTGAAAGCACTGTATCCATAATTAAGAAAATTCCTGCATACACACAGTGGCCATTTTGAAATCTAACATGTTCGTCATAAACAGTGACTTGAAATTGACTTTAGTCATATATATATGTAATTTACTTTCAATAATGATTATAGTCAGGTAACAAATTAGTCCAAATGGTTTGTACATGGCTATATCAGAATTATATGATGTTCACGGCAACCATTTTGGAAATTAGAATAAAAGGAACAACACATGTTTTCTTTGATGATACAAAGAACGTTTTTTCCAAGAACGTTCCAAAACAGTCAACACAACATATACACTTTACTAAAGACAAGTACGTAATGAAGACCTAAGAAATATTGTTTACATATAGGCCATTTTTAAAACAAAATGTCCGCCCATACCAGTTATCAGAAAAAGTGGAACCGACCCCATTTTTATTATTTTAAGTATGTAGATGGCATAACCGAAAATAACAACCTTCTATCCGCATTATAAATGTAGATATGAATATTACAATATATTGTATACGATTTCAGGGTGGCTTTTTTAAATCAAAGATGGCCGCCATGGAGGTTGTTAAAAATGAAAATAACATTGGTGTTATTCTTTGTGGTTAAAATATGATTTTATCCCGTCAACACAGTGCGTGTGTGCCGTGAAACACGGTGCCGTGAAACTTTTTAATATCCTGTCAATACGACATAATCACTGCGTATGAATATGTGCGGTGGATGTGATTATTGTTTTGCATTTGAAAGCCATTAGTAGTTGTTGACGGGATAAATAGAATAGTAGGTTAGTGCCTATCTGGCGCGGCTCGGAAACGGGATGTGCTCGGCAGAGCCTCACCCATCCCGTTTCCTAAGCCTATTATGTATATTATCAAAAAACAAATAATTATTCTACCTGTATTAGAAGTGTATATATAAGGAATACAACATTTCAGGGCGGCCATTTTGAAATCCAAGATGGCGGCCAAAGGAACTGTCAAAAAAAATTGGAACCAACCACAGTTTTGTTCTCCGTGGTATAAAGATGAAAAAAAACATTGGTTACAAGAATTAAGCCAAAAAAAATGCAAAACTACATACCAGTATAGACTACTACGTTCCCTTGACTGCCTGTCTGTTTCGGCACCCGTGTTCCCGTCCGCTTCGATGAGCGAGAACAAAACCAGAACTGGTTGACACAGGTTGCAGGTTACACAGAGACTGGTCGATATCTCAAGGCCGACTCTACCACATTTGCCGGGCAATCAATCCTCGGTAGCCCGCAACGCGTGTCTGATGATATTGGGGCACACAGTAGTACGCGCATAGCGAGGGCTTCGTCCAAGGAGAGAACAGGCTATCCTAAATAGATGTCTATTAAAAGTAAAATACACATTTCATCTGAAATATGGGCGGTTAATATGCTTTAGATACAACACTTATCTGGAGCTCTCAGTATTGACCTACCACGTCAATTGCAGAACCACATGCTCCCGTTTCACTAAACTTCGTGTGATTAAGAAGTTTGTAAGTATGTACGATTAAGAAGTTTGTAAGTATGTACGATTAAGAAGTGTGTACGATCAAGAAGTGTAGGTGTAAGTATGTAGGGATGGGTTGTAGCCTAGGGGTTAGAACACCTGTGTATTATATGGGAGTCAAAATGATACGAGTTCCTGATGGGAGCCACCCGCTACGCGCGGGTGGCCCCCATCAGGAACTCGTATAATTGTTGACTCCCAGATACTACTTAGATCCCCCCCCCCCTCCACTGTTCACCGGGTATGGATGAGAAGAGTGAACAAAATAATTTCATCAACCACGAGACCATATACTTCCTCGACCGGATGAGACAGGCACCGTGTGCTGGACAGGCACCACGTGCCGATACGTTAACCCACGGCGGTGTAATTGTTTTCGTGTATTGGTTTTAACCATAGGCGACAAAGTATCTAGACAGACTATATATATGATAGTGATACGTCGCTGGTGTGCTACACACACACACACACAAAAACATCTGACAACATATTAAAGATAATAATTCCATTAGTTATACTTAGTATACTATATATATATATATATATATATATATATATATATATATGTATATATATATATATATAATATATATGTTGCAATCTGCCTTACATAGCAGATTTGTCATACATGTCAAAAACTTGCAACCTGTTAAAGATAATAATTCCATTAGTTATACTCAGTATATATATATACAGCAATCTGCCATACATAGCAGATCTGTCATACATATCAAAAACATACAACCTATTAACGATAAGAATTCCATTAGTTATACTCATTATATATACAGCAATCTGCCATACATAGCAGATCTGTCATACATATCAAAAACTTACAACCTATTAAATATAAGAATTCCATTAGTTGTACTCAGCATAATACCTACAATAAAGCAAATGAGAGAGCAAGCTAAGAGTTGGGGAATTTCCCTAAGAGGTTTGAGACTCAAGAAAGTTATAGCAGATAGGATAAGTGACGCGCGATCCGTCAGTCGCGATGAGAGGCTGCGGCGTGCGGTTTCGACCGGACGACTGCCTGCCGACCTCGAAAAACGAGCCGAGAAATTAGAGAACGAGACGACGGCCAGTCAGCGCGCCACTGCTTACGCGCATTGTTTAAAAGAAGATCCAAGTACACTTAGAAAACCACTATACAAGGCGTACTACAATAATATTTATCAAAGTCTGGTCAGGAGACTGGTCTGGAGCTCGCCAGAGATTTGGTGGAGGAGGGTCCCAGGATTCTTGCCGAATATTTCGAAGCTAGGGAAACTGTTGAGGGGTAGGAAGAAGATAGTATGGACTTTCGAGAGGGGGGTAGACGGGGAGATCGCTAACCGCATAATGAATACAATTCGCCCAGAGATGACCACGGCATGCTATCTGAGGTATTTGTGCTCTTATCGTATTAGGAACATCGAGACGGACGCTACGATGATCTATCACAAAAACTCAAAGAGCAGTCCGTGGATAAACGAGATCGCCAAAGCTGAGAGTTGGATAGCCGATAGAGAGAAAGATCGAATGGACATCGACAAAGTCGATAGACCAAATACGAAATGGACCTTCGTTCGTTGGATATCGGTCGAGGTGAAGATGATCATCGACGCTCAACAACTCCTCATGGGAGCGGGAAAACTTCCCGATTGGTTAAGGTAGAACAAAGGAATATATTCCATCGACACGTATGACGACTACTTATGTCTGTTTAGGTGCATAGCCATCCACAATGGAGGGATACCCGAGTGCTGCTGTAGGGAGGCACTAGCTCTAGCTCTCGAATACCTTGGTCACGATTTCGGACAGGTTAGTAAGGGAATCCCTCTGGACGATATTAAGAAGATCGAAGAGCACTTTAATGTAGGCATTCGTGTTTACGAGCCCACCGACGACGGAGTGTGGTATCTCATGAAGTCTCCGGCAAACTATGACGCGGTTGGGATGAAGACCATGAAGATAGGAATGTTTGGAGGTCACTCGTTCCTCAAAACGAACCTCCGCAAGATGACGAACGAGTACGGGTGCACCGGATGTCAGCAACGGTTCACAAAGTCGTGGAACATGCACAGGCACGCGACCACCTGCATGTGTAGTGAACCGTGGTGATATGTCCAGGTAAGAGGGTAGAGAGACCGCAGTCGGCCTATGAGAAGGCGTTCTATCCCAAGGGTTCAGCGAGTGCGATGTCAATTCAATGGTTGAGCAGAGAAGAGGAGAGGGTGGGAAAACACAAACATCACGCGAGATGCGGTCACGGCGGCGAGAGGTGGGTGGCCGGCAATCCGGTTGACGGCTACTGTCACGAAACCAAGACTGTGTTTCAGTTTCACGGATGCTACTGGCCCGGGTGTCCGACGCATTGCAGAAGAGGTAACACGAGATCGCTGTAAAACCACGCGACCCACCAAAGACCTGACCTTCGAGGTCGAGCACGTCCCAATATCGGTGTCGTTGGGGGATACGATGCACGAGGGGATCACCCACATCTGCGAACGAGATCCCGACACGCTGGTCGAGAAGTTCGTGACCGAGCTGCAGTGGAGAGGCAATGACATCAGGGAGGGGGTTAGGAAGCAGTATATGCCGACCGACATAGAGATGCTGTCGAAACCTCAGCGAGAGAAGATCGACTAGTGGATCGACCAAGTTCCGGTGGTGGGGTTCAACTGCAGCAGGTACGACTTGAACCTCATCAAGCAGTACCTTGCCGAGAAGTTGGCGGCCACCGTGATTAAGGTGATGGTCGGAAAGAGGGCCCGCACCACGATGTTTCTGTTTACCCCGGAGTTTAGATTTCTCGATATCATCCAATATCGTGGAACCCGGTACCACGTACGACAAGTGGGTTAAGGCGTACGACTGTAAAACGGTAAAGTCTCACTTCCCGTACGAGTGGTTCGATTCCCCAGAAAAACTCGACCATCCTGGGCTGCCAGACTATCCCGAGTGGTACTCGAAGTTGAAGGATGAGTTTCTACTGTCGTTGTCTGAGTGGAAAGAGTGTAAGAAGGTATTCCGATAAAATGGGATGAAGACTTTCAAGGAATGGTTGCAACACTACAACGACTTGGATGTCGGACCGTTCCCGGAGGCTCTTGACTAAAATGACGGAGTTCTACAGGGGAAGAGGTGTGGATATACTCAAGGATGCTGTGTCTCTGCCCGGTGTTTCCCTTCAGTACCTACTCCGCTGGACGATCGATGGTAAGGCGGACACACCCGAGCTGTGGCCGCAGAGGTCTGAGACTTACGGGATGATGAAGGAGGGATTGGTCGGTGGTCATTCCATAGTGTTCTCCAGATACGCAGAGGCTGGCAGATCAACGATCAGGGGTCGGGTAGGGAGTCGGGAGGAGAAGATGTGCAAGGCAGTGCTGGGGTACGACGCCAATGCACTGTACCGGTCTACTCTGCCGAAAGACATGCCGTGCGGGGAGGAGCAGATATGGACATGTGACGACCCGCAAAGACAGTCGTATATAGACTGTTTTGTGAGGAAGGTCAGGAGTGACAAATGGTTCGGAGTTGGATATAGAGATCCCTGAAACGCTGCGAGACAAGTTCTCTGAAATGTCACCATTATTTGTAAACAGAGTTGTCGAGGAAGCAGAAGTCCCGGAACACATGTTAAACTATTTGAAGGACACGGATCGAAAACGAGGAGACAGCAAGAAGCTCGTTGGAGCCCTATCCGCCAAAAAGATGATCATATACTCCCCGCTACTAAATTGGTATCTGGAGCACGGTCTGGTGATCAACGCGGTGCATAGGGTGATAGACTACACACCTGGCAAACCGTTCCAATGGTTCGTTAAAGAGGTCACTGCCGCCAGACGAACGGGGGACGTCGACAAGAACAATGCGGTGTTGGCAGAAATATTCAAACTGGTCGGCAACGCGTGTTGTGGCAAACTGATAGAAGCTCAAGAGAGACACATGAACACAACTTATACGAATGATGAGAAGACTGTCGACCGAGCACTGAGGTCGGCGTGGTTCGAAGACCTGGAGTAAATTGGTGAGGCTTACGAGATATCGAGCAGGAAGACTCGAGTGGTGATCAACATACCGTTTCAGTGTGGCCTAGCAGTCTACCAGTTGGCCAAGCTCCGGATGCTAGAGTTTCTACTACGACTTCTTAGAAAAGTACGTGGATCGCGGAGATTTCGAACTGATACAGATGGACACTGATAGCATGTACTTCGCGGTGTCGGAGAAGTCACTGGCGAAGGTGGTGAGAAAGAAGATGAAGAGACAGTTCAACAAGGAGAAAGCTGAGTGGTTGGCTTGGGATAAATGGAGCAACAGAACTCCGGGACTGTTCAAGCTGGAATTCGAGGGGGGTAGAGCCATCGCTCTGTGCAGCAAGTGTTACTTCGTGAGCGGTGCCGAACAAACTAAGCACTCGGCCAAGGGGATGTCGAAGAGATCTAACGATCTGACTTGGTGGAGGTACAAGAGCGCTCTCGAAGGGAGAATGGACATGGCGGAGAACAGGGGATTCCGAATTATTAACGGTGTGATTAAGACGTACAATCAGGAGAAGTTGGGGTTGTCGGCAAGAGGAGAGTGATGGAAGATGGGGTACTCACCGAGCCTATAGATAGGTAAAAAAAGAAAAAAGAAATGGACTCTGAACAAATACTAACCGAAAGACTCTGACGAGAGCCTGACCTACTATGACGACGGACGTTCTGGGTGTAGCTGGGTGTCAGAAGGCACCGCAAGAAGTTCTTCGCGAACAAACCCGCGCGATGGACCACTGTCGAGGTAATAGAGCACGGGCTCATCGGGTTTGGTAATATATCGATCTAGATGATATACATTGAGAGACCGCACGGGATCAGTCGCGCCGCGGCGGCCACCCTCGAGCTCTCCCGGTTAATAGAGGTATCGGACGTCAGCATCCGATGGAAGCCGTTTCTCCGCTAAACCAACAGGTCGTCCGCGCGAGACGGCAGAGGGTTTGTGCGACACCGTTTTGGCCTTGATGGCATTCGTAGGCTTCTTACCGATCAATCTAGTCACCTCACCGTTCAGTGCGGAGACCACGGCGGGCAGCCTGGTTACACACTCTGTCGATCGCATATGAGGGTCTACAAGTTCTTTAGCATATTGCTGTCCGAACAATCTCTCAGCCAGGGTTCGATTGAATCGCTCCACGATCCCCTGGTCCCGGTGGATGTCGACGCGGCCGCGTCTGACAGAAACGTCGTGCTTAGCCAACAGCTGAGAGACCGCGCCCTTGAACTCGCGGCCAGGATCGACCTGGAGAAGATTCGGCCATTTAAGAGGACTCCTCTTATATATTCGGGAAAGAGCCTCGGCCACCTCCTTAGACTCCTTCGTGGCCAGCGGCTCAGCCCCCTTATAGCGACTCGCTACGTCAACAACTGTCAGGGCGTACTTGTATGTCTTGCGACCGACGCGATCGTGAGGGAGAAACAGGAGATCAGCTTGGTGGACTTCGTTTGGCACCGGCACGTCGAATTTCGGGCGTGGAATATTGTGTTGCGCGGGTAAATAGATCTACCAGATGGCCTGCTTCTTGAGCCATTCCTTGGCAGTGTTTTCAGAAACCTTGGTCGCCGCGGCGAGGTTCATGATGGCTTCGAGTCCCTTCAGTAGACGCGTGTGCTGTAGTATGTGTTTGCTAACTTGCGCGCTAGGCGATTCGATAGTTTGCTAACAAGCTTGTGGTTGTTCATCGTATGCGAGGTATTCTAGTAGATCGAAAAGTCTCCAACATGCCCTCGTCAGATCGTCCGACACGTCGTGCCGACAGTCGTGTCGGCTCCTACAGTTCCAGTCGTGTCGGCAGTCAAAACGACTGTTTCTCCATTAGCTGATCGAGAAGTTCGTCGCAGTTTATTTTGAGTACTATTCTCACTAACCTCATAAGTCTAACATATTGCCAAGTGCACCATCTGATACTTATGATCACCGTTATACTTGCAAAAAGTTTGCAGCGGAGCAACAAATTCTTAACATTGTTGACCATTGTTCAGCATTGTTAAGTATTTTGTTCAGCATTGTTAAGTATTGTAAAGTATTTTGTTAACCATTGTTAAGCATTTGTTCAGCAATTGCTCAGCATTTGTTAAACATTTGTTAAGCTTTGTTCAGCAGTTATTAACGAGCGTTAAGCACAATCTAAGCTGCGCTTAATAATTACTTAATACTTTGTAAGCAGTTGCTTGATCAGTCTTTAACACAAGCTTGGCGTGCTTAGTTTCCGAAAGCATCTGTCGAACCTCCAGGCGCTCCTCGCGCGTTGGGATAACGTCGTTCTCTCGAAGACATTCATCGAATGAGTCTCGGTCCTTGCAGTGGAAGAGGGCGACCCATTTCGTTTGCTCGCGCAGATCCTTGAGGACGGCGTTGTACTTCTGAGTGGAGATCCATACGCTTTGTCCCGCATGCCGGCCACAAAAATCGAGCTCGGAGAGCATGTCCTATTTTTTGGTCATCGCCGCCTTGGCCGAGCAGTTGTCAATCAAGTATAGGGTGGGCTCTCCCTGAAAGACGTGGTAGAAGCCACGCAGCCAATCGTGAAGCCTGTCCCCGGGGTCAATGACGTATACCTCAGGGTCGGCCCGTATCCACGGGCGCCGCTGATAAGTCTCGTTATGCCGCACAGGATTGCAATGTGACGAAAGGTATCGCGGTAGGACCCCTCGAGCAAGTCCAGGATGAAAACCGTTTTTCCACATCATGTCTGCCCACATATTATGGCAGAGTATGCATCCTTTGTAAAACCCAGAGGTTTTTCATAGAACGCCTATATTCTCGTGAATAGTTACAGGCGTTCTATAATTACAATCGGTCGATGGGCCGAATGGGGTTCGCTGCGGGAAACTTCGTAAAATGAAAGTGTGCCAATACCAACAAGCTATATGTTAGTTCAATATTGAAACATGCTAACACCTGTAAACATTGATAGGTTATATTAAAATAATAATACGCATGTAATTTGCAAAAAAATAGCTTCCCAATGAAATTTAGTTTAAATAGATTATCCCGTATGGAGCCTCATTTAGAACGTCTGGTACACATATGGTCAATATTTGAACCTTTTTACTAAACGCCATAGTGTCATGTGTCCAATTTATTGGACACAGGACACTTTTTTTTAATGTAATATACCAACCAATAACAAATTTACGTTTAAAAAGTCAACTATTTGTTGTTAAATGCGATTGTATTTTCATTGTGACATCATACTATATTTCGTGTCCTGCCAAACGCGTAATAATACAATGATTGGTCATATTGCCATTACACGTAGTTACTGCCATCGTGAAATTATTGCTGTCTTCATTGTTGATAAGCTCTAAATACGGAAATACATTGTGATATTCATTGTGTACTCGACGATTTGTGAATGCTACAGACGTACATTTCTGCAAATTGACTAAAGTTGAGAGGACAATACGGCGACAGCCAAGACGCATCAATAATTGACCTATATTTTACATAAGTCTACTAGCTGCCAGACACGAAACATTCGTTTCAGGTAGAAATTATTTCTTTATTACTGTTGACCAATATTTGAATCGTGCTGACTTCGACAGCACTTTTAACCACAGGGCTACTAAAATAATTCCATTGTATTCAATCTAACATGAATTCAAGTGGGTGGGGGATATTCAACATTGCCTGTGCTTTTAACAATCATTAATGTGTCCAAAAAAAAACACACACATGTGCCGAGTCATTGGTTTTCGCGACCAATGTTGTTTCCACAATTGTTGTTTAAATAGCTAATTTCTAATGTATGGTGCATCTCGGACTCTGTGTGTTTGTGGCACCTCGATACTTGTAGATTCACTTTGAATATATGTTTTCAGTCCAACAAGTCAATTCATTATCTATTTAGGCTATTTATCTGTTATCTATTGTCTTTATAGGCTTTTAGCCAGTAGTATATAAGAGTCACAATGATACCACCACCCTATGGAAGCCACCGGCTACGCGCGGTGCCTCCCAACACATGGTGGTATCATTGATGACTCTTATATACTACTTTTCCACCATTTTTCGGCAGGTATTTATGAGAAAAATATTTGTCATCAACCGCGAGATCATATATTTATGACATGAGAAGATACACCCTATTGAAGATAAAAATCTATTGGTTATACTCAGTATAATGCCTACCATAAAGCAAATGAGAGAGCAAGCTAAGAGTTGGGGAATTTCCCTAAGAGGTTTGAAACTCAAGAAAGCTATATCAGATAGGATTAGTGACGCGCGAGCCATCGTCTACGAGGAGAGGCTGCGGCGTGCGGTTTCGACCGGACGACTGCCCGCCGACACCGAAAAACGCTCGAGAAATTGGAGAACGAGACGACGGCCAGTCTGCGTGCCACCGCTTACGCGCAGCGTGTAAAAGAAGATCCCACTGCACGTAGAAAACCGCTATACAAGGTGTACTACAATAAGATTTATCAAGGGTTGGTGGGGAGACCTCCTAAGAGTAGGAGAGATATCGCCAGAGCTTTGGTGGAGGAGGATCCCAGGATTCTCGCTGAAGAAGCTGAAGTTAGGGAAACTGTTGATAGGGGTAGGAGGAAGATAGTATGGACTTTCGAGAGTGAGGTAGATGGGGAGATCGCTAATCGCATAATGAATAAAATTTGCCCAGAGATGACCACGGCATGTTATCTGAGGTATTCGTGCTCTTATCGTATTAGGAACATAGAGACCGACGAAACGATGATATATCACAAACAATCAAAGGGCAGTCCGTGGATAAACGAGATTTCCAAAGCGGAGAGTTGGATAACCGATAGAGAGAAAGGCAGAATGGATATGGACACAGTCGATAGACCAAACACAAAATGGACCTTCGTTCGTTGGATATCGGTCGAGGTGAAGATGATCATCGACGCTCAACAACTTCTCATGGGAGCGGGAAAACTCCCAGACTGGTTAAGACAGAAAAAGGGAATGTATTCCGTCGACACGTACGACGACTACTTATGTCTGTTTAGGTGCACAGCCATTCACCGTGGAGGGAGACCAGATGGATGTTGTGAGAATGCACGAACTCTAGCTCACGAATATCTCGGTCACGATAACGGATCGGATAGTAAGGGAATTCTTCTGGAAGATGTTAAGAAGGTTGAAGAGCACTTCAAGATGGGCATTCGCGATTACATTACGAGCCCACCGACGAGGGAGTGTGGTATCTCATGAAGGTTCCGGCAAATTACGACGTGGTTGGGGAGAAAATCATGACGATAGGAATGTTTGGAGGTCACTCTTTCCTCATAACGAACCTCCGTAAGATGACGAACGAATACGGATGCACCGGATGTCAACAACGGTTCACAAAATCGTGTAACATGCACAGGCACGCGATCACCTGCATGGGTGGGAAGACCGTGGTGACATGTCCAGGTAAGATGGTAGAGAGACCGCAGTCTGCATACGAGAAGGCGTTCTATCCCAAGGGGTCAGCGAGCGAGAGGTCGATTCAATGGTTGAGCAGAGAAGAAGAGAGAGTGGGAAAGAACATACATCACGCGAGATGCGGTCACGGTGGAGAGAGGTGGGTGGCCGGCGATCCGGTCGACGGTTATTGTCACGAGACCGCGACCGTGTTTCAGTTTCACGGATGTTACTGGCACGGGTGTCCGACGCATTGCAGGAGAGGTAACGCGAGATCGTTGTACAAGAGGACGAAAATCCAAGACGCTAAGATAAGGAAGGCAGGGTACGAGCTTGTGGTGATATGGGAGTGCGAGTGGTTGAATGAGAGGAATCCTCACTATCCACCACCACCGCACGAGGAGGCGACGACTCTGTGCCCTCACCAGATAGTCTACGACTTCGAGGCGTATCTCGACAAGTCAAAAACCACACGACCCACCAAAGACCTGACCTTTGAGGTCGAGCACGTTCCTATATCAGTGTCGTTGGGGGATACGATGCATAAAGGGATCACACACATATGCGAACGAGATCCCGACACGCTAGTCGGGAAGTTCGTGACCGAGCTGCAGATGAGATGCAATGCAATCAGGGAGGGGGTTAGGAAGAAGTATATGCCGGCCGATATAGATATGTTATCGAAGTCTCAGCAAGCAAAGATTATATTTTGGATTGACCAAGTCCCGGTGGTGGGGTTCAACTGTAGTAGGTACGACCTGAACGTCATCAAGCAGTACTTTGTAGAGAAGTTGGCGGCCACCGTGAATAAGGTGATGGTCGGAAAGAGAGCCAACACGACGATGTTTCTGTTTACCCCGGAGTTTAGATTTCTCGACATCATCCAGTATTTGAGACCCGGTACCACGTACGACCGGTGGGTTAAGGCGTACGATTGTAAAACGGTAAAGTCTCACTTTCCGTACGAGTGGTTCGATAGCGTGGACAAGCTCGACCATCCGGGGCTGCCAGACTATCCCGAGTGGTACTCGAAATTGAAGGGTGAGTTCCTACTGTCGTTGTCAGAGTGGAAAGAGTGTAAGAAGGTATTCCGAGAAAATGGGATGAAGACGTTCAAGGAATGGTTGCAACACTACTATAACTTAGATGTAGGACCGTTCCTGGAGGCTCTAACTAAAATGATTGAGTTCTACAGGGGGAGAGGTGTGGATATGCTCAAGGATGCTGTGTCTCTACCCGGTGTTTCCCTTCAGTACCTACTTCGTGGGACGATCGATGGAAAGGTGGACACGCCCGAGTTGTGGTCTCCGAAGTATGAAACTTACGAGATGATGAAGCAGGGATTGGTCGGTGGTCCGTCCATAGTGTTCTCCAGATACGCAGAGGCTGGCAGGTCGACGATCAGGGGTCAGGTAGGTAGTCGGGAGGAGAAGATGTGCAAGGCGGTGGTGGGGTACGACGCCAATGCGCTGTATCTGTCTACTCTGTCGAAGGACATGCCGTGTGGGGAGGAGACGATATGGACGTGTGACGACCCGGAAAGACAATCGTATATAGACCGTTTCGTGAGGGAGGTCAGGAGTGAAAAGTGGTTCGGATTTGCGGAGTTGGATATAGAGGTACCAGAAACGTTGAGAGACGAGTTCTCTGAAATGTCGCCGCTGTTCGTTAATCGAGAAGTCGACGAGACTGAGGTTCCGCAGCACATGAAGGACTACCTGGCCATGACTGGGAGGAATAGAGTCGAAGGGCAGAGGAAGCTCGTGGGGGCAATGTCCGCCAAGAAGATGATCATATACTCCCCGCTGCTAAAGTGGTATCTGGAGCACGGTCTGATCATCAAGGTGGTGCATAGGGTGATAGACTACACACCCGCAAACCGTTCCAATGGTTCGTGGAAGAGGTCACTGCCGCCAGACGGACGGGGGACGTAGACAAGAGCAAGGCTGTGTTGACGGAGATATTCAAACTGGTTGGCAACGCGTGTTGTGGCAAGCTGATAGAGGCACAAGAGAGACACCTGAACACCACATATACGAAATATGAGAAGACTGTAGACCGGGCATTGAGGTCGGCGTGGTTCGAAGACCTGGAGGAGATTTGGGAGGCTTACGAGATATCGAGCAGGAAGACTCGAGTGGTGATCAACAGACCGTTTCAGTGTGGCATAGCGGTCTACCAATTAGCCAAGCTCCGGATGCTAGAGTTCTATTATGACTTCCTAGACAAATACGTGGATCGTGCCGATTTTGAACTTATACAAATGGACACTGACAGTATGTACTTCACTCTGTCGGAGAAGACGCTGGCGGCGGTTGTGAGAAAGAATATGAAGAGAAAGTTCAATAAGGAGAAGACCGAGTGGTTGGCGTGGGATAAATGGAGCAACAGAACTCCGGGTCTGTTCAAGCTGGAATTCGAAGGGGATAGAGCCATCGCTCTGTGTATTAAGTGTTACTACGTGAGTGGTGATGGAAAATCTAAGCACTCGGCCAAGGGGATGTCGAAGAGATTTAACGATCTGACTTGGGGAAAGTACAAGAGTGCTCTCGAAGAGGGTAGAGACATGGCGGAGAACAGGGGATTCCGAATGGTTAATGGGGTGATGAAGACGTACAAGCAGGAGAAGTTGGGGTTGTCGGCGTACTACGACAAGAGGAGAGTGATGGAAGATGGGTTACACACCGAGCCTGTAGGATAGGTAAAACTCTGAAAGAATACTAAAGACTCTGACGATCCGGGGGTAGCTGGGTGTCAGAAGGTACCATAAGAAGTTCTTCACGAACAAAACCGCGAGATGGGCCATCATCCAAATAGTAGAGCACGGGCTCATCAGGTTTGGTAATAGATCTATCTAGATGATATACATTGAGAGACCACACGGGATCCGTCGCGCGGCGGCTGCCACCTTCGAGCTCTCCCGGTTGATAGAGGTACGAACGTCAACATCAGAGGGAAGTAGTTGCTCCTCTAAACCAACGGGTCGCCCTCTCGAGACGGCAGATGGTTTGCTCGTCACCTTTTTAGACTTGATGGCATCTACAGGTTTCTTACCTATCAATCTGGTAACCTCTCCGTTCAGTGCGGAGACCACGGTGGGCAGTCTGGCCACCCACTCGGTCGATCGCGAATGAGAGTCCCGCTGCGCAAGCATCAACTCTTTGGCATATTGGTGACCGAACAGTCTCTCAGCCAGGGTTCGATTGAAACGCTCCACGATCCCCTGGTGGATGTTGACGCGGCCGCGTCTGACAGAAACGTCGTGCTTAGCCAACAGCTGAGAGACCGCCCCCATGAACTCACGACCGGGATCGATCTGGAGAAGATTCGGCCATTTGAGAGGACTCCTCTTATATATTCGGGAAAGAGCCTCGGCCACCTCCTTAGACTCTTTCGTAGCCAGTGGCTCAGCCCCCCTCATAGCGACTCGCTACGTCAACGATTGTCAGTGCGTACTTGTACGTTTTACGACCGACGCGATCGTGAGGGAGAAACAGGAGATCCGCTTGGTGAACTTGGTTAGGCACCGGCACGTCGAATTTCGGACGAGGAATACTGCGAGGCGGTGGTAAATAGATTTGCCAGATGGCCTGCCTCTTGAGCCATTCCTTGACATCGTTTTCTGAAACCTTGGTCGCCGCCGCGAGGTTCTTGATGGCCGCGAGTCCCTTCCAGTAGCCGCGGGGGCTGTAGTATGTGTTTGCTAGCTTGTGCGCTAGGCGAACCGATAGTTTGGTATCAAGTTTGCGCGTGTTCATCATATGCGAAGTATTCTAATATATCGGACAATCTCCAATATGCCCTCATCAGATCGTCCGGTAACTGCGTCGATAATAATAAACCTTTGTTGGGGGTTAAGTTTTTGCTACTGTTCCAATCCAATTTGGAGGAATCTAACATCCGCTTTGCGAAAAGGGAGGCCGATTTTTCGTCCTCACGCCACGTCTCGAGAGAATCTCGGGCCAGATGAATCATACTCTTTGCACCAGGTAAACGGTGTTTAAGGGCTGTGTAGCCTACATCGATCATAGCAAAATAAAGTTCGTCAACTGACATCTGATTTCGATTGGATATAGTAGGTGGTGAGACCCACCACACCCATTCCCACGACGATGAAAGCGATCTCGCGGTCTTTTTGGGGCTCTGACGGTACATAGAAATCTGAAAGTTGGGGCTCTCGATCCATTGGATCGAGACTTTTATGTGGATATGCCAGCGCGTACTCGCGGTTGGCTTCTTCAACGTTCTGAAAAGTTTGCGCGGCGTGATTTTCGCGGCGAAGCTCTTCATTGACCCAGTCCAGATGGGCGGTTCGTTTTTTCGACCATGCTTCCTTTGCACTATTGAGTTGTTCTACAGCTAAATCGTGACGCTGACGCTCCTCATCCACGTTCGAGCTTCTCAGTTTAGAGAATATAAAGTTGCTACCGCTGAACGCCAATGCGTTTACAAGTGCACCACCTACTATTACTGCGATTGAAGCCATTTATTTATTTCCATATATTAACAGGTAGAATTCCAGCTTTAATTTGATAATCTCGGGTCCAAACTGCGGTCGCTGCATCTAAGGTCACGAGCACTACGTCTCTCACAGTAAAGTCCAATTTTGGGGTGGGCCCTCCTAAGGCCATCTTTGATAGCCGTGCATACCCAATACTGAAACCTGATATCACCACGGCGTGATAAAGCGCATTCACTATCATTTTACCATCTTTTTCAGCCATTGCTAATTATAATTATTGCATATAAAAGGGATCGTGATCAATGTTTAAATGGGGCACATCCAATCGTGATTGGTGTTTCGTAACTTCCTTAAGATCAACCGTTGGAGTTGGGTTTCTGGTGTAGAGATAGTAAAATGCACCACCTATAGTGAACCCAAATACCAGACCACCACCAATAACCCATGGGGTCCTCCAATCAGTTGGAACAATCAGTGGTGTGTTTACACTCGGGAAAGATTTATCTGTATTTAGATGTTTTTTTTCTTTCTTCATCCCCAATCGAGATTGAAGTTTAGTCTCTCGAAGCTCATCGAGTATTTTATTTTTCCGAGCGACAGCCGACGCCCGCCCAGTTGCCTGTCTTTTTGGGTTTTTATGTCGGGTTGACGGTTCTTTTGGAAGATCAATTGGATTCAACATTGTTGGGGCAATCGGGATTGTGGTTCCGTCACTCTCTCTGGTGTGTCTTGTGTTATCATTTTCAAAATTATATTTTGTATTAGGGTTTATAGTTAGTGGACATATATGTCCAAATTGACAATGTTTACCAGTGGTCAACAGTGTTGTCAGTGGAGCTAAGTACATTCCAAACTTGTGATAAATTAAGCAGCAGGCCGTTCTAAGAGCGTGTCCTATAAAAGGGTCACCCTCTAGATCGCGAATCAACCCCGCGGTGTTCGGTATAGGGAGAAGTATACTAACGGTGGTAGCGTATAAATCAATAACCGCCGATCCGAGAGTTTTTGTCATCTCCGCACCTAACCTAGATTCGTATCGCGCATACATTTTATCAATTTCCTCATTTGACATCTTATCCACCTGACAAACTGAGAGGTGCTTACTTAGATAATGCTCAGATTTCCCCCCCACCCCCCAGCAACCAAAGCAGCTAGCCGATCACGTCGCGACGCTTTTTCATTTTATACAGTCGGTTCTCCTTCAGGTGTGTCGCCAGTCGACACGATTGTATCTTCTTCAGTGTTAATTAGCTGATCGAGAAGTTCGTCACAGTTCATTTTTTTCAAAATTATTAATTTTACTATTCTGACAAGTCTCATAAGTTTAATATATTGCCACCCACACCAGCCGATACTTATGATCACCATTATGTTAGCAATAAAACTCGCAGCGGAGCAGCAAATTGTTAACATTGTTAACCATTATTCACCATTTGTTTAACATTTTACTCAGTAATATTCACCATTTTGTTAAATATTACTCAACAATTTTAGCAATTACTCAGTAATATTTAGTAACCATTCAGTAATTACTCAACAATTTTAGTAATTACTCAACAATTTTAGCAAATTACTCATTAATATTTCAGTAATATTCAGTAATATTTCAGTAATATTTAGTAACCATTCAGTAATATTCAGTAATACTCAACAAAATTCAGCAATATTTCAACAATATTCAACAAAATTTCACCAAAATTCAGCAATATTCAGTAATATTTCAGTAATAACTCAGTAACATTCAGTAATATTCAGCAATTTCTCAGTAATTACTAGTAACATTCAGTAATTACTCAATAATTTCAACTATTACCCCCCCCCCCCTCCCATTTGTTAATTAATTATAAACTTTATAAGTAGTTGGTTGATCGGTCTTTAGCAGAAGTTTGGCGTGGTTAGTTTTTGAAAGTATCTGTCGAACCTCAAGCCGCTCCTCACGCGTTGGGATAACGTCATTCTCTCGAAGACAGTCCTCGAATGAGTCTCGGTCCTTGCAGTGAAAGAGGGCGACTCCCATTTCGTTTGCTCGCGTAGATCCTTGAGGACGGCGTTGTACTTTTGAGTTGATATCCATACACTTTGTCTAGCATGGCGGCCAGAAAATGCGAGCTCGGAGAGCATGTCCTTCTTTTTAGTCATCGCCGTTTTAGCTGAGCAATCATCAATCACGTATAGGGTGGGCTCACCCTGAACTATTTGGTATAAACCACGCAACCATTCTATCACCAGGGTCAATAACGTATACCTCAGGATCGGACTATATCCAAGGGCGCCACTGATAAGTATCGTTGTGCCGCACAGTGGGACATAGTATCACAATGTGACGAAAGGCATCGCGGTAGGACCCCTCTAGCAAATCTAGGATGAAAACCGTTTTCCCACATCCTGTCTGCCCACATATTATAGCAGAGTGGGCATCTCCAATCGTGAATTGGTGTTGATTATTTAATTAATCGTTAGGTGATCTTTTTATTAAATCAGTATAAAGCTGAGACGTATCGACCATCTTCGATGTTGAGTTGTGCATCTGTAATTATATATAAGTACACGTTCAATGCGCCGGCTCCATCCGTCTCTTTGGTTATCTGGATCGTCACACCCTCACTAGCGTTCTCAACTTGGGGCCCACTACCGTGTATTTGATCGTCATCACTGACTCGCATGTCTAACCACAGACCATATTTGTTAGTCATGAACTCCGCGAGGGAGACGTCCGAGAGCTGTAGGTCTTTAGCAACCGCGGCAACCTCCGGGTAGCGCTTAGAGCCGCCACCAAACTGCTTTCTTACTTCATCCCACTGCTGGTGTGCGCGAAGACCCGCACTGTAGAGTTGATTGGGGACTCCCTCAATCGTCACCTCTATCTTCGTGATTTTGGGGTTATAGAATTTGTCGGTTTTTCTAGCCCCGAGCTCAAAACTACGCTCCTCAAACAGCATCAGTATACCTTTCATCGAGCGGGCGGGTACGTTGACGTTAATATTCCACAATGTGTCACTTTTGTCTTTCGTCATCTTACGGTGGCGAAGAACTCGGTCGTAAAGTATGGCAACGCGCCCGGCGTACTGGGTTCTGATTAATCGCGCGAGTTCGGGCATTGTAACCATGTCGTACTCCAACGACACATTGTCGATCGTATACTTCGATGTTATGTCAGTGGCTATGAGAACTCGGTCGTAGTCGTTGAACGTTAGTTCGTATTCGAGGCGGTCCGCCACAGCACTCTGATAGTATGGTATGTGACTCTCCAGCAGCTCAAAGTCGAGTGGGATGTAGAATCGGTTGCCGTAATCGGCCGCGACAGCGTTGTCACTCACGACGTTATCTGCCTTGTTACCAGCCCCTATTCTAAGTCTGGTAACGTTCTCATTTCTGCTGGTGTCAATACCTTGATATACATCGTTTTCCCTCTCGTGTGCCGTCTTCCACAGGTCCTGATAGCAATGGTAGACGTCGCTGTCATCGATCGACATCACCTCATTACCAGAAATCTTTATCATAGTCTTCTTAACGATGGCGCGATCTAGATTCTGAACGACGGTTCGGTCCGCGTCCGTCGACACCAGCGAAATAGTGAAAGCGAGGCGAACAGTCCCCGGCATAATGACGTCGTTAGCTCCGAGGTTGGGGAAGCGGACTAAGAGCTGCTGGTTCTGATCGATCGTTGATGGGTTGTTCGTAATAACGACACTCTGTCTCACGCCTTTTACCCCGAGGGGCTCACGCAGTCTGCGATATGGATTGAGTTTGCGAACGTATTGACTCGAAGACATAATTAATTTTAAGAAAATTAGTTAAACTATTAAACTCGTATGATTTTGTCTTTAATACAATGGCTGATTACGATGTTGACATGGATGAAATCGGTAGAGACGATTACGTTGATGAGGATGATGATAACGATAACGAAACGTCCTTCATAGACGCGATAGGGAATCCACCCGGCGAGGAAATAGGTGGCGCTACCACCAACGTTGATCAAAGTCAGGAATTAGTCAAGGGAGCTGTAGACGACTACTACAACAGTATGGGGAAAAAAGATCTGTTCCCATCTGTCGGTCGCGACTACTCCAAGTTCGAATTGGATCTGCGTGGTAGGTTGCGACTAAAAGCATCAAATATCGCAATCATCAATATGAAGACTGGAAAACAACCAACACTGAACACCCTTGCTGGAAGGGAGGGTGGTGGTGCAATCATAAAGAGCGAACTAGGATTCACAGATTGGATGCGTGGTAAAAAATTATACCGGCCCGCGCTGCAGAGGCCCTCAAGTCTACCGACGAAACGATGGTGAAGACAGCCGCCGCGATAGAAACTGTCGAGCTCAGCGAGGTCACTCAAGTGGCCACCGACGCTATTAACACGATGGAGACCACGTTCAGCGAAAACGAAATATTCAACCTCGACCAAGGGTCTAACGATGACCCACCGTTACCTCTTTGCGAACTCCGTGGACTCGATAAGGCTCTGCAAACGGTCCGGGGCGAACTGGTGCTTAACCTCTCCAAACTCACGGAGCTGGATAAACATATCGCGCTAGAAGAAAGAAAACTGGAGGAAGCCGGTGACGATAGAGAATCTACCGAGCGGATCACCGAACGCCTGCGGTCGTTGCGGGACGAAAGAGCAGCTCGCTTGGAGGCTGCATCGGCTTGCCGTGAGGCTCTCCGCACACAAATAAGTCGAATCCGCGAAACAATCTCGAGGGTTCTGCACGAGGACACGACACTCGGTGAGCGTCTTCGCACTCTGTTCAGAGAGCAGGGCATCACAATAGTGAGCATCGTCACAGCTTTCGGCATGATTATATCGACCATAGTTTTAGCTTTCACTGGTGGTGCGGTGCCACCACCCACACCACCACCCGCGCCATCCGGTGCCAAGGAGTGGGTAAACAAACAACTAAAAGCCCTCGCCAGTCTCCTGGCTAAATTAGCTGGAAAGGCGGCTGCCGCACTGCCTGGGTTGATAGGAGGTATCGTTTCTTACTTGCTATCTATATTATCAAAAACCTTCGGATGGCTCGCCGAGAATGTTTGGGCTTTAATCGTGGCGATCGCTGGTCTCCTACTTTTAGCCTCCCGAGAGTTCCTAAATCCAAAGCACAAATAGTCCGAATGCCACGAGGGCGACGACGAACCCTAATTTCTCCTCCTCGTGGGTTATGACACTATTTTCCCCTGTTTCAATCCAATCGCGATTGAGGGAACTTGCTGGTCCTATTGCAGAGGGTGAAACAGGAGCGGAACTCGGTGGAACACTGGGTTCAAATGAACTTGATGGGGTGTCCAATTCGTGCATTGGGGGTGGTGGGGTGGGTGCTTGCGGTTTTATGAAATATTTTTCAAATTTATTTGAATTTCCACTGTTGAACCCGACCGTCTTGGGGGGGGGGGAGTTTGATGATACCAGTGTTCACGTTACCGTTGCGGCCGATTTTTTGATTGGCGGTGGCGACTACGATCTGATTATTGTAACCGTCAACCGGGTCGTCTCGTAGTATCATATTACTCGGCGCCATATAAAGACCTATTCCAAATGCGTAGTCTACCGGGGTGCGGCCAGTCTGTAAAACGTCTTGATAATTCTGGATCGCCTTCTGGAGGTCCACCTTAGCTGAGATGGCGTCCTCGACAAGTGCTAAGAACTGTTTTTGTGCGTCATATGCCGTTCCCGTACCCAGTATAGCGCTGCGCGTTTGCTTCTGTGAGGCGAGGATTGCCCATACGTATACGCGAATGGATTCGTTGAGGCGAATAACCCCACCCTGCGTAAATCCAGTGCTTTTATCTAACATAAATGTGGCCCACGCATTTCGTATCTGTGGAGTATCACCCAGGTCTAGGTATTCCACGTGGGCTACTTTAGTAGGTAGCCAATAACAATAACCGTCTTTACACGCAAGCCCTCCAAGCACTTCATCACCGAACGTCATCGTATTCAACTTATAATTATATTTAGTCCATGTTGCCATTTTTCTAACTGGTGGTGGGGTAGCCCCGCGAGCACTCCACAACCCTGAGACATATGAGGGGACTTTATCCAGATGCTCACCACTAACTAAGCCTTTAAGGTGAACTAACCCTACTCTGTTGGTTGGGGTGTATACTTTCTGTCTCCAGTCCGCGTCTTTTGGTACCCCAAATTCGTTACACAATCTTTCGAACGCCTTACGGTCGTATGAGCTGGAAATGGGATCCCAGCCGTCGTCTTGAGGTAGTGGAATACCTAGTTCTTTGAGAATCCTCCTAATGGTGTAATACACGTGAAAGTTGTAGACACTTCGGAGCATGACATTCTTGGAAGTCAGATGGTCTTGATGCGAAACTCCGCATCCGGCCGTTGCGCACCATA
This sequence comes from Conchocele bisecta, assembly GCA_029237695.1. Taxonomy (NCBI): domain Eukaryota; kingdom Metazoa; phylum Mollusca; class Bivalvia; order Lucinida; family Thyasiridae; genus Conchocele; species Conchocele bisecta. Next base: position 59,356,779 of record CM055280.1, read on the forward strand.
CAGCAAAATTTAGCTGGTTCTGCCAGAAGTTCATATGGGAAAAATCCCATCTTAGTATTACATCTTGACTAGTAGTCTTTGGAACTACATATTTCTCAAACGTGTTAGGAAAATTGGTGGTAAAGCCACTTTTCGATCTAACTGTTACAGTTTGGTGTACAAGGTGGTCAACAACGTCTTTTTGTGTGTATTTACCACCAACCGCGTACTTTGCATCAGAATTAAAGCTAAATGCTTTGGTATCCATTGAAAGACAATTAAAATAATTGATATGTTTGCTACTATCACTAATGTTCAAAAAGAGAGTTGTCAACTTCAAAAGTCAATTGACAACTGCTGCGGAAAACGCAGGGTAGGCCTCAGATCAATCACCTTCACAGTTGGGTGGAAAAACGTGGGGGATCATGAAGGGTTCGGCTATGTGAAGGATGGACAACAAGTAGGTGTACATATGCCTCCCGGACTGTGGAGTTTTAGACAGGTCAAAGATTTTGTCGCCTCAGAGCTTGACGGTAAATTAAACCTCACAGTATCGAAGGCTACCGGGCTCGCAATAATTACCATCAAACCCACCAACCGGGTAACGATCACCCCGAATTTGACTGCGAGGCTCGGTTTTACAAAAACATACTCCGACAATAAGGGTTGGTTTCCACCGGGCGAGTACATCGGCGACGACCCGGTGGACTTCGTTTTCACGAAAACTCTCAGAGTGCACCTGGATCAATTGAACACATCGTGCAACACGTTAGATGGAGCCCCCAGCACATTACTAAAAACTGTGCCCGCCAGTGACTGTTTCTATGGAGAGACCCTGACCTTATACTTCCCAACCCCGGAGATGAAGGTTTTGGAATCTGGGCACATCCACGAGTTGAAGATTTATATTCTTGATGATCAAGCGAGAAAGTTATTCAACTATTACCCGATTTCGGTCGTTCTCGAAATAACCGATTAAACGTAATATATATTATATTTAAATATTAATCATGAGCATATACGGTCCAGTTAGTTCCAACTTAGAACAGGACGTTCCCGTCGCGGCCGCAGCATATGATCAAGCCGCAATTAAAAGACTGGAGGGAATGATAACGCAGGCCCGCACAGAGTCGGCTACGGCAGTTGCGCACGTTCGGCGATTGCAAGCTCGAAAAAACGTCATAATAGTTTGGACCGAGGAGCGGGGTACACTTACCGAGGGGGCCTACGAATATTCATTCGGTGCCAACGTAAGCAACAAATACGGGGGGTACACCATGCCAGTGTCCGGGACTATTTTTCGAATGGCGGTCTGCTCGGTCAACTTTCGCGGTCACGCCTCTGGTGAAGTCCGAGTGAATATCGTCCTGAATGGTGTAGAACAGGATATTGGACTCACCAAACACGCGGGACATAGGTCAGGGTTTACGATATTCGATGATGATACTTCAATTAAAGCTCCGGCAGGTAGTGTTATTAACTTTGTTACAAAAATCGCTGACCAAGCAACTTCCTCCACTATTGTTACACTGTTAATAACACTTGATTTATATGATGAATGACGAGAAACTATATCCACACTTACCTTCGGGGACGGCCGACCCGGCATCCTTTAGCATGACCAGAATCGTCGAGATACAACATATTCTACAAAATGAGGGAGAGGCGCGTACGTGTTACGCGAAGAAATATAGGCGGTTAGTTAATATATTAGAGGGGGTGAGCACCACGTTAGCCTCAGCATATGTTATAAATGGGGTGGGTAGTGTGTCTTTATTGTCGACAGTTGTAGCTACACCTGTCGCGGCTACTTTGAGTGGTGTAGCTGCGGCGGCGGGACTGCTTTGCATGACGATCAGACTCGTTGGTCGAAAATTAGAGGGTAAAAGTCGAAAACATGACCGAATAGCGGTTCTTGCGAGATCTAAGAAAAACAGTATCGATGTTATCATGTCTAAAGCGTTAGCTGACAATGATATATCAGATAGTGAGTTTAAGATGGTTGTCGAAGAGATGTCAAGGTATCAGGATTTAAAGGGTACGATCAGGAACAAGACCCAACCACAAATTCTCGCGGACGAAGATGTAAAAAAACTCGTTATGGAGGGGAGACTCGACGAGAGAAAAAATCTCCTCGCCCGTCTCGGGACGTGATATGCTTATTAGCGTGTTTGAGACAGCAGGATATTCCTCCACCATACAGTCCAGCACCAATTCACGAATTGGTTCCGACGGCCCCTCTATACGGAACATAAAAAAAAAAAAAAAAAATAATAATTTAGGGCCCCGTTACGACACCCACTGACCACCATACATTTATATAACCGCGTATCGACACCCACTTACCACCATACATTTCTATAACCGCTTATCGATATACTTTGTGGTTTTTATTTGTTTTCTTAACTTTATAATTTTCTTAAAATTAATTAATAATAATTTTTACAAAACTAATTATAAAATTAATAAAATAACGATCCATCCCGGAAATTCGTGAACCTCGCTAAGTGTTTATAAATAATTATAATTTGCACACCATTTTTATGTTGTATAGGAAATTGATGAGTATATATACGTTTGTAAGCCTCACAACAATTGGTGTGGAGCGCCGTGGCGTAATGGTTAGTGTGTCGGACTACTGATCCAAGGGTCGTGGGTTCGAGCCTGACTAGCGGCGTGCGTTGTGTCCTTGAGCAAGACACTTTATCCACACTGCTCCAGTTCACCCAGCTGTAAATGGGTACCGATAATTCGTAGTTGCTCTGTAAATACGAATTACCGGCTTCTCTCAAAAAGTCTCTACCTCCGTTCATTCTCCCATTCTTGGGAGACGGCATGCAAGGTCCTAGAGCCAGTGCCGCCGTTAAATATAAGCAAAAAAAAAAAAAAAAAAAAAACAACAATTGGTCTCATCTCGTGTGTGCCATGTTGTTGATCCGGTATGACGTCCGTCTCGTCTGTTTAATGGTAGCAGTCTATAAATATGTGTGTATTTGGTGATGTAATTGCGTAGCTCAAAAGGTGCTGGCCTAAAAAATTTCTGCCTAGCTACGCAATTTCGGAAACCAAATTCACACATAGGCTCACCTTACTTCGCTGGTTTCTCTCATTTCGTTTCGGAGAGGAATTGGCCATGGGGTTAAAGGCGACCCGTAAAACTAGACTGTGAGCCAACAGATGTGTGAGCTTAAGAAAGATTACAACACCCCAGTGGCTGGGTGCCTGCTAAGAAATCTGCCCAGTCGCTAGGGGTGTGTACACGAGTGGAGGCTTTTGTTTGTTTTGTTTTTTTTTCTCAATATTTTATAAAATTAGTTTGATCCTTGTACCTGTGACATATCAAAAATTACACATCAGATCTATTCTATCTTTCTAACTGACTTTCCGATTTGAATTATTACTAAATTATAATACTTGCGAGCACGTAATCCCTTGTTAACCATTCGATGAGTAGCCTGAGTGCCACCACATGGTGGACATAGCAATGACTCGGATTTGGTCCCTACCCCACAATGCCGACATGGGCGAGGTGAAACGGAACCTTTTCACATCCATGCACGGTGATGTTTGCAATATTCGTAAATACCAGTACGAAAACATCTCTCGTGACTACCTGTCTTCAACCATGCACAATTATTCTTCACTCCAACCATTGTTGTATATACTGAGTATAACATAGAGATTTCTTATCTTTAATAGGGTGTATTTTACTTTAATCGATTATTGTACAACACTACCTGGTGTTTTATCTTCAGGTTTATATTTAGTAACACTGTGAGTTCGAATCTCTGCTAGACCTAAACTTTTTTTTTTGTTTGCGCTAGGAAATATATGATCTCGCGGTTGATGACAAATATTTTTCTCATAAATACCTGCCGAAAAATGGTGGAAAATCTGAGTTGTATATAAGAGTCATCAATGATACCACCATGCGTTGGGAGGCACCGCGCGTAGCCGGTGGCTTCCATAGGGTGGTGGTATCATTGTGACTCTTATATACTACTTAGCCACTTAAAAAAGACACTACTTTCATTCCCCCCCCCCCCCCCCACCCCCGAGAGTCAAATGTGTTTAAAAAAACTGTAACAACAGTGATGAAATAAGTAAAAAATTGAGGTGTGCGAATCGAGGTACACTGCAATTGCACAGCGGTGACTTTTCCCCCGAAATATCATGAATATAGGCCGTGCAGTATTTCTATTAAGTAAGTGTACCCGGCTTCGCACCGTGTATGTGGCTTTGCACACACCAATATTTTACATGTCTGATTATTCATGTTGTTTTCTTAAGACAAATGTTTTCAGAAAGTCACGTACTTACACGATTTAGAAAACTATAACAACAGTGACCAAACAAGTAAAAAAAATTGAAGTGCAGTATTTGTATTAAGTATTTGTATTGCAGTAAGTGGGTTTCCTAAAATTTATTTGTACACAGGGTACCCATGTTAGGTCTGGGGTGGTGATGAGGGACTTCTTTGCTTCATTGGGATGACCTCACGAAATATGGGTGGGGGTGGAGACTGTATGTTTGTTGGGATTACAATCGTGTCTGTTAATTCTGTGCACCTAATAATAATTTTCGTGAACATTTCCATATTCAGTCTAAATTACCTGAACATTCAAGGCTGTTCTTAGCCAAGATAATCATGGCTAAACAGATGGCTTTTACTATTTCATCTGTCGTCTATTATCTGTACCCAGCCAAATTTGATCAAAACATCAGTCCATTTTGTCCTTGAGTTTTGCGAATAATACGGGAATAAAATGATAACCAATGTCGGTATATTTGCATGTGTATTATTGGTTTATGAAGCTTTTTTTAACAGATCTGTTGTTGATCTATTAATTTAGTAAGCAGGACCACTAATCATTTTGACCATGTTCTGAATAACTTTTTACCAAACTACCGTATCGGAATGGGATAAAATTGTGACTTAGTATACCGTTAATCAGCTGATTTATTCCAAAATCAACATAATTTATTCTGACGTAAGCTGGGCAAAACATTACGTGAATTGTGCATTAGCCGGTGCGCAGAATTAACCGAAATGACATTTTTTATATGCAGATCAGAATGTCAGTTTTCATTGTTTTGATACATGTACAGATATGTATACATGTCTCATTATTATTGAACCATGTTATTGTAGTTGCGAACAATAACTCTTGCAATCTACTCCTGTACCGTCTGTAGGAGAGTTACTATTCCATTCATACTTGTAGGCTTCCTCTACATAATAGCTAATCAGATCTGATTTACACTTTAGTTGTTAATTGTTAACCAACATACACATAAACTTGGTCGGGTTGCCCGCATTTTAACATTTTTGTGTATATTTCACAATAGGTGTAATTGAGACAGACACAAACAAATACTTTCAATACAAAATATCTAGGTCGACAATTCACCCACATAACTGGGTTGGGTTATTTAACAAAAGACTATTATAGGTGTAATTCACTTGGGTCATGGTATGTATATGTTAACCATATGTTCAGCATAATTCGCCTACACTGTACTCCTGATTTATATAAACCACACACGGTGATTTCTAAGTTTTATTTTAAATATATGTACTATGTTAAATATAATAATTCCAGCACAAACATATTTACAAAATTCCCTAACATTTGATTGGTCCGTTGCAAGTCTCCGTCCAAAATTTATATCCCAGTAAACTCCATGTCAAACTACTTTCCGTAACCGTCAGGCGCAGTTAAAATAATTCTTAAGAAAACGGAAAATAAGCACATTTTCTTGATGAATTTATTTCAAATGCTGGAATTATAAGGAATGAATGGCCTTTTTGTGGAATTTATATTCTGTCTGTCTGTCTGTCTGTCTGTCTGTCTGTCTGTCTGTCTGTCTGTCTGTCTGTCGGTCTGTCTGTCTGTCTGTCCGTCTGTCACACTTTTCGGTTAACCAATTTGTCACAGTTTCTCAAATATGCTGCAGGTGGCATCCGCTTTCGACAGACGCATTTCTTGTTTGAATCGGTGACTCATTCTTGTGGTGGACAGAATGACATTTGTATATTTCTGATTATGTGACACTTGAATGACTAGATATTGAAATGGTCAGAAATATATTTACTATGCTTTTACACATATGTGGCTGTGACCTTAGGTTGAAGTAACGGACCATGACCTATAAATACATTAAATATACATAAGAGCATCAATAAGTGAGAGAAAAATAAGCTAATAAAATGTATTTACTCCATGTGTGATATATGGGAGTAAATAATTTGTTTAGCCTATTTTATTTCACTTATTGATGCTTTTAGGTATATTTAATGTATTTATAGGTATTGGTCCGTTACTTTAACCGATGCCTGTGACTGAAGAATGCGGTTTATGGGATTTGTGACCAGTGTAGCTCCTGATCCAATAATATACTCCTGTAGCCTGATAATGATGTCACAGAGAAATACAAATGTATATAGCGATCTAGGCTGGTAAGGATAACAATTCAGCAATAGTATATATGTAATGAGAATGGGAGATAGGTGCTGTAGGATTAGCTTACAAGGTACAACAGGGGCCTGGGGGTAAATTACCAATTTCAATTGAAGGGAAATCTTTTGTTACTGGTCAAGGATAATCCGTGGTCAGTGAGCTATTTTAGTACTTGTGGGTAGTTCGCAAGTGAGTTTAAATCTTGTAGAACAGTGTGTGTTGGATGTTTGTGAGAGATGGTTGTGTGAATAGGCATATCTGGCAGCTTGGTCAGAGAGAGAGGAGAAATACATAAAATCTCATTGGATTATTTCATGCTGATGGAAGATGATCAGGTATGTTTAATTAGATAGTAAATAGGTACTCTGTATTGTATACGCGTGGAATATTGTGCGTCGCATGGAGTTTAGTAGAGAGGCAGATGGGATATCGGGCTCGTTCTTTAATTTCAGCGGATGGACGATCCAGAGGGCATTTGAGTAGTTAGAGCGGGATCCATAGATGTAGTCGATAGACGAGTCGGGAAGGTGGTGGATATTAGAGATAGTGGTCTACGATGCACGCAGATGCATCGCCTATCTACAGTTGGATATTAGAGGTGGCGGATATTAGAGATAGCGGTCTACGATGCATGCAGATGCATCGCCTATCTACAGTTGGATATATTTATTGAGGTTTCCTGACGTGACTCTCGCGAAGAACGGCATTATAGGGACGTCAGCGGTGATATAGATAGACAGCAGTGAACTAAATATTGGTGACTGCTGGGGTATACTTATACTTCAGTCATTGAAGCACATGTATGTAAAACATTTAATTCGGACGTGGACTTGGACGTATGTGGGACATTTAACGGTGGTGATAGGTGGTGATAGTAGTAAGGGGGTCACTTTGGGTACAATTTAACGTATATCAAACATTTAAAGGAACTGTGACTTGTGCGTGATTAAATTACATGTATTTTGATATATAGTGTTACCATGTGGAAATACCAATTTCAATGATCATTACTTGTGACAATAGTGAAGCATAAACAGACTAAATTGTATTCTATCTGTGATATTGATGTATGATGTGTATGAATGGTGTGTATGTGTGTGTGAATTCTGTATTATGTAATACATGCTGTAAATAACATAATTGTACATAAATACATGAAGAAGACAACATTGGCTCAATATCCTATATCCAATTGAATTCAGACAATGTAGAAGAAGGTGATATATGGTTTCGTAATTCTGTACTACTTATTTCCCTTCGCAACTCATTAATGAAATAGGTATAGTCTTCGTCATTCTGTTATATGAAGTTCGTGAAGAATTCTGTGTACAAATTTACTGTTTGACTACAAATAGCATAATTCCGATTGCAGTCCACAAACACCGAGTGTATGTATCGCATCCGGGCTCTAACATTGGTGTCAGAAGTGGGGTAGTTCTCGGTTAAATACGTATATCAAGGCTATTATAAGTAGCGGGTTACATGTGGGCTTTCGTGTGTGTTTGGTATGTACAGTAGAACTTCGATAACTAGAACAGGTCTGGCTCGAACACCATGGAAAACTCGAACTGGTTCGACAGTCCCGGCACATTTCCTATATAATTCATGTAATAAAACACCTTAAACTCGAACTATGAATTACTCGAACAGTCGAACCTGTGGATTAGTCCCGTGGACGGTCAAACAGTGGTAATTACCGCTAATAACTCGAACAGGTAAGTCTGTGATCAGCTGCCAGTGTTTGTCTAATGAGGTGCGAATTCGCGTTGAGTAGTTGTCCTTGACGCGGGATGACATTAAATCACGAATCGCAAACAATAGCGGCGTGAACACAGTGAAAAGGACTTGAATGCGTTATGTGTCATGAACAAACGTTTACTTAAATTTAACTTTGACAGAAGATGTGCCAATAACAAACAAACCGAGATCATGGAATTCTTCAGGCGTTAATTTATAGTGTTTATAATTGTATACTGACATTGTTTCGTTTATATTTTCCGTTTGTATATTTATTCCAACCACTGTGCTATGTGCTATTTTTAGACATTGGGAATACCAGTATTATGTATAGACGCAAAGCGGAACATAGCGGTTTATTTGACGTATAATTACATGTAAATATTGAATAAAACAGCAACTTTACAATTGTATTTGTTATTTTTCATTTCTCCCTCCAAATGTAATGCATATATAATGGCATGTCACATCGGTCATCTCATATATTCACATAAGTGATTTTATTGACTGAATGTGACAGTACATTTTTTGAAACTTCATTCCCTCGAACTATGCATCGCTCGAACTCAAACTCGATTCCGTTGCCGGTTCGAGCGATCGAAGTTCTACTGTAGTCAAATTTGAGGGTAGATAGTTAGGTTGACTAGTCACGTAGCTAAAGCAAACATACACAACTGGACTGATATCCAGTGTCACTGATCACACGTCACGGTGAAACAGCATACCACGGCTTTTTCTTCACACCACAACTCTGTCATCGTGACCATAGTGTGCGATCAATTTTTGAAAGTGACATCTAATCTAGTATATAAATAGTTGCCAGCGACCATGTCGTCTATTCAGGAGTTGTCTGCAGTGGGTAAAGGATTAGGTATGGAAGGTGAAGCATTACTGACATTTATTAAAGATGAACATGCTAGAGAGAGGCAGATTAGATTGGAGACGAGAGAAGCAGATAAAGAGGCAAGGGAAGTAGAAGAAAGGTTAAAGTTAGCTCAGTTACAGGCAGAGAAGGAGGAGAGAGTAGCTAAGTCAGACGAGGAAAAGTTAAGGTTAGAAGCAAACGAGAGGGTACGATTAGCTGCAGTAGACGCTGAACGGGTTGTGAAGCTAGCGCAGTTCGAGATAGATAAATAGTGTAGAGAAGTAGAACGGTTAGAGATATTATGTAAGCTAGAACAGGATAAAGCTGACAGAGAGGCACATATGCAATCAGCCACGGAGAAACTAGAGTTAGAAAAATTAGCTAGAACAGCAGAAAAGGAAGAACGTGATCGAGTATTAGAAAAAGAAAAGATCGAGTTGCAGTTGTCTATGGAAAAGTTTCAGTATGACTGTAGAATGCAGGAGTTACACAATAAGAGGGATATAGAATTAGCCAAAGCCGAAATGGGATTACCTGAGGGTGGGAACCAAATATCGATAGAAAAATGCAGAATTAAGGGTCCTAAGCTTCCATATTTTGAGGAAACCAAAGATAGTATCGATGCTTATCTGTATCGGTTTGAAAAATATGCAGAGTTAGAGAAGTGGAACAGAGATATATGGGGAATACAACTGAGTTCATTACTAAAAGGTAAGGCACTTGAGGTGTACGCCAGGCTTCCCTCAGAGCAGTCTCTCAGTTATGACAGTTTAACAGCAGCCCTACTGAAAAGGTTTGAGGTGACCGAGGAAGCATTACGGAAGAAGGTAAAAGAAAGTAAACCAGAGAGAGGGGAGACTTTTGAGCAGTTTGGGGAGAGGTTGAAGAGCTACCATACAAAATGGTTAGACTTGGGTAAAGTGGAGCACAGTTTTGACAAATTACAGGATTTCTTGTTACGGGATCAGTTCCTACAAACATGTGGTAAGGACTTAGCAACTTTTCTGAAAGAACGTGATATACAAAGTTTTGGTGACATGACGAGACAGGCGGACCGATATGCTGATAACAGAGGTGGGGCTTTCAACGTTGTGTCAAGAGGATCACGGGGTCACGATAACCACAGGGTAAGTGCAAATAGAGATATTCAGACATCACAGACGAACCGGAATACAGGTAGACCGGGTGAAATAGTATGCTTTGCCTGTGGACGTAACGGTCACATTGCACAAGATTGTCCAGGACGACACAGGGGTGCATCAGTCATGGGTCAGGAAGTAGGTGAGTATTACCAATCATTCGATAATTTCGATACACCATCAAGAGGTCGTGGGAATGGTCTTGAACCACCGGTAAGAGGTCGGGGAAGAGGTAATGGGCCAATGTCACGAGGTCGTGGATGGGAAAATGGATCACAGCGAGGCAGAGGTCAGTATCGGGACTATAGTCGAAGAGGAGGTCAAGGTGGTGTAATGGGAGCATGTATCTTAGCTCGAGGTATCTAAGGAGGGATAGCTAGTGGCCATACCATGGGAGGTCTAGTGATTAAGCCTTGATTGGTCAATGGGAGATTAGTGAATGTGTTGTCAGATTCGGGTTGTAATGGCATTGTAGTGAAACGGGAACTAGTCTACGACGATCAGATGTTAGACAAGAAGGTGGAATGTAGAATGATAAACGGACAAAGCATTGTGGTTCCAGTTGCTAGAATTCACATAGATACTCCATACTTACAGGGCACGGTGGAGGCTTGGGTCATGGATAGTCCTCTTTGCGACTTGATAGTGGGTAAAGTCCCTACTACAGTAGAGACAACAGCAAGTAGAGTTCCAGAAATAGGTGAGAAGGTAGATATACATGAATTGAAAGCAGTAACACAGGCTGTAGTTACTAGAGGACAGTACGATAAGGCGCAGAAGGAATATCCTCAGTTGAAAGTAACAGAGATTGTAGGTCTGAACAAAAGTCCAGAAGAGATTAGAGAGTTACAAGGTAAGGATGAAACGTTAGCCAAATGTAGAGAAAATGGAAAAAATAAAATCGTGAAACAAACAAGATCAGGTGAAACCAGCTGGACATATATAGAAGGCACATTGTATCGGCGGTTCCAATGTAGAGATGGGCAGAAACACTATCAGCTTGTAGTGCCAAAGACACTTAGGACTGGGGTAATGAAGTTGGGTCACGAGACAATGATGGCGGGTCACTTGGGAACACGTAAGACCACTGATAGGATCATTTCGGAGTTTTATTGGCCAGGGTGTAAAACTGACATTAGAAGGTTCTGTCAGTCATGTAAGCCGTGTCAGTTAACAGTACCGAAGGGAAGAATTGCTAAGGTAAAGCTAGGCAGGATGCCACTCATGGACACTCCCTTCAAGCGAGTGGCAGTAGATATTATAGGACCCATATTCCCAGCATCAGAGAAAGGTAACCGTTTCATTTTGACTATGGTCGATTATGCAACAAGATATCCAGAGGCGGTAGCACTACCTACTATAGAAACAGAGAGGGTCGCAGAGGCCATGGTAGATATGATTAGTCGGGTAGGTGTCCCATAGGAGGTTCTATCAGACACAGGTTCACAGTTCACGGGAGGTATGATGAAAGAGGTAAATAGATTATTATGCATTCAATCGGTAACAACAACCCCTTATCACCCGCAGTGCAACGGTCTAGTAGAGAAATTTAACGGGACACTGAAGAGCATGCTACGTAAGATGAGCGCAGAGAGGCCAAAGGATTGGGATAAGTATATAGGGGCAGTGTTGTTTGCGTACAGAGAGGTGCCACAGGAGAGTATTGGGTTCTCACCATTTGAGTTGCTATATGGTCGGACTGTTCGTGGACCAATGACGGTGTTAAGAGAGCTGTGGTCAAAACGATCAGATGATAGTGAGGTTCAGACAACTTACCAGTACGTGATAGACTTGAAACAAAGGTTGGAAGACACTTGTCAGTTAGCTCAGAACAACCTACGAGATGCTGCGAAGTACTACAAAAGGTATTTTGACAGTAAGGCCAAAGATAGAAAGTTCAAAGTTGGGCAGCGGGTCTTGATATTGTTACCCACTAACAACAACAAATTACTGATGAAGTGGAAAGGACCGTTCCCAGTGAAACAGGTAAGGAATGAGATGGATTACATTGTAAACATGAATGGAAAGGAGAAAATATTCCATGCAAACATGTTGAAGATATTCAACGAGAGGCCAGTCGAAGACCAAGAACCAGTGGTAGCAGGAGCAGTTGAAATGGTAAGTACAGATGAGGAGAAAGAAATGCAAGCGTGGGCAGCTGTGTTTGTAGATGTGATTGAAGAATCGGAGAATGATTTGCAAGAAGAGGAAAGAGTAGATATGGAACAGAGGCAGGAAGAAATAGGACCATTACTGTTTCCATTGGTAGAGAAGGAATCATATAGAGATGTAGTTGTATCGAAAGAACTTGACCAAGAGCAGAAACAGCAGGTACATGAGCTATTGAGTGATTTTAGGGATGTATTGACAGATAGGCCAGGTAGAACGGATTTACTTGAGAAGGAGATCAAGGTAGAAACACCAGAGCCAGTTCGTAGTAGTAGAGGATATCCATATCATCTTAGAGAACAGATAGAGTCAGAAGTCGAACAGATGGAACGGTTGGGAGTGATTGAAAAGTCGGAGTCTCCATATGCTTCTCCGTTGATTCTGGTAAAGAAGAAAGATGGAGGAATTAGAACATGTGTCGATTTGAGAGCAGTGAACAGGGTAACGGTGTTTGACTCTGAACCGATGCCAGACTTAGAAAATATCTTTGCTAGAATGGGCCAGGCAGGTAAGCAATATTTCTCAAAGTTGGACTTGTCTAAAGGGTATTGGCAGATACCATTAAACACTGAATCGAAGGAGAAGACGGCCTTCACCACACCAAGAGGTTTGTATCAATTCACAATCATGTGTTTTGGATTGGTAACAGCACCAGCCGTGTTCTCCAGGATGATGCGTAAGTTGTTGTATAACTTGCAGGATGTAGACAACTCATTGATGACATCATGATATTTTCAAACACGTGGGGTGAACACATAGACACGTTAAGAGAATTATGTACTAGACTTAGGAAACACAAACTAACCGCGAGACCAACCAAGTGCGTAATTGGGGCAGGATACATTGAATGTCTGGGACACAGAGTAGGACGGAATGGAGTGTGCATGCTACCAGACAAGGTTCAGGCGATTGTGAATGCTCCACATCCGACGACAAAGAAACAGGTACGTGCATTTCTGGGATTGGCAGACCTCGACCTCCTCTTCGACTATAGTCCCGATACTGACCTCTGCCTCGCTGTGATCCATTTTCCCATCCACGACCTCGTGACATTGGCCCATTACCTCTTCCCCGACCTCTTACCGGTGGTTCAAGACCATTCCCACGACCTCTTGATGGCGTATCGAAATTATCGAATGATTGGTAATACTCACCTACTTCCTGACCCATGACTGATGCACCCCTGTGTCGTCCTGGACAATCTCGTGCAATGTGACCGTTACGTCCACAGGCAAAGCATACTATTTCACCCGGTCTACCTGTATTCCGGTTCGTCTGTGATGTCTGAATATCTCTATTTGCACTTACCCTGTGGTTATCGTGACCCCGTGATCCTCTTGACACAACGTTGAAAGCCCCACCTCTGTTATCAGCATATCGGTCCGCCTGTCTCGTCATGTCACCAAAACTTTGTATATCACGTTCTTTCAGAAAAGTCCTTACCACATGTTTGTAGGAACTGATCCCGGAAATCCGACTGGAGACCTGGTTTGGCCCTCACATACGTCTTTGGCATTTTGTATGTGACAGTTGAATCTGGTTATATCTCTTGTGTGAGTATTACGATTATTCGTAATCCTTTTTTAGGGAAAAGGGCCAAGTGACTTTGGTGTGGTATGGACCTGGCATCAGGTCGGGTTATTCTAATTTCAGGGCTGACTATATTTTTCTCGATGAAATTATTCCGTTCTGATTTTGGGATTTTCCCCCAATGCAGCAGGTTAATACAGGATCGAACCCGTTTGCCCAGCCTTATATGACCTGAGCTGTTGATAGGCCGTTAAACACCAATAAACAAACAAACAACTTTGGCATTTGGTATCCGACAGTTATATCCTTTATGTGAGTATTAGACCATAGCGGTTGATAGGCCGTTAAACACCATTAAACAAACATTCTATAGCCCACTCATACGGCTTTCATGCACACGGTGAAGGTGAAATTACTTTGAAACTTGCGTTAAATATTTGGAAATAAGTAAGTAAGTTTTAAGTAAACAATTTCTCTGCAACCGTAAGTCAGATTGAATTGAAACTTCATATATTTGTCTATCAACAATCAACATCCATATTTTCATTTTATAGCCCACGCATGTGACTTTCATGCCCAAGGTCAAGGTCAAATTGTGTTAAATGTTTTGAAATATTTGCATTAAAGTTTTAAGTACACAATTTATCTGCAACTGTATGTTAGATCAACTGGAAATGTCACATACTTCTTTATCAACAGCCATATTTTCATTCTATATTTCACCTAAGCGGCTTTCATGCCAAAGGTCAAGGCCAAATGACTTTGCTGCGGCCGAGGGTATGTGTGAGACCCCGCTCACTTGCTCTAGTCCTTAAAAGCAAGAATAACATATCTTACCATACTGATTTCTTTTCTTTTTTTTCGGATACATGTACTGATTTTGTGTCCCAAGCATAACTGGAATTCCTTTTTGTATAATTATCACAACTCTTGCCTCACTAATATTCCAGTGTTCTCCCTTTGTTTTTTCACGCATTGATTTTGTATCTGGCACATGGCGATATTTCAAATTTGACCTAATATGGTCCTGATATATATCAAATCGAAGGTTACAATCGTGGGTATTGTCAAAATCGGATGATACATCATACAAGATGGCCGCCAACAGGTCATCCTTTAATTATAGATTTCGTCTTCTTCTCATGTACCGTTTGGCCGACGCTGGTCAGACTTCACAGTTGTGGTGCATGGGTGAAGCATTTTCATATTTGTTCAAATGGAGGTTGTCGCATAATCCAAGATGACCGTCGTAGAAAATTTGGTAAAATTCTTAAAAAAATCATATCAACTGCGTCAATTTTATCGGATTTAAGATATTTCATGTCTTTCTTCAAAACGCCAGTTTTAAAAGTTGATGGTTTTATGATTTTTATATCATGCACTGCAGTGCCGATGATAAGTCGCTAGGTGGCGTTGCCAAGTCGGACTGTTGTACTGTGCAGACTCACCGAAACAAACCGCCAGTGGACGCGTCACACTATGTTTGCAATGTAATCTCCCTGGGTAAGTTTATAGATCGCGGCTCAGTCAGCGTGCGACTAGATGCCGGTTTTTTTTGTTAGGGGAAAGTACTAAAATTGGGAAAATTGTGCCCGCGCAATATTTAAAATTGCGCCATGTCAATTAAAGGTGGTGTAGGATGTTGAATGTAATATCTTTATAATGGAAAGACAGAGTTTAATGAAACATAACACATTAAATGCTTAACAGGTTGCCAATTAGCAAGAGCTGGTATATCGTTAGTCCATGTACTGCGTACGTATGTACGTACGCTAGTAACACCTTTCATTTTTCAATAACTTGTGAACTGCTTCCACGATTTTGATATTATTTGACCATAATGTGTGTCTATGGATGGAGCATGGTTTAGCATATGAGTAGACTCGTATGACCCACGTTCGACCGCCCAAGGTCACGGAGTACTTTTTTATTATCAAGGCTGCCAGCGAGGGGATTAGCTTCGTTTAATGATGCCAGTGCTTGCATTATGGTATAGTTTGCTTTAATCTAACAATTTTCTGGTTTTGAGGAAGAATCGGTTACCATGGATGTGAATAAAAATCTAATGAACGTGAATGTATGGTGTGATACATATCATCGAACCGGTATGTCACTTCTATGGTGTGATACATATCATCGAAATCCGTCCGTTTGCTTGGAAAAGTTTCAAGAACATTTACTGTAAAAATGACGTCACAGAATACGTCACGTCGGAAATGCAGGTTCGGAAACCACTGATCCCATACCCTGATATCTATAACTTTACATGCTACTTGCAAACATGTAGTTGGCCTCAATAATAATAACATACACCCAAAGCGTTCTTTTATGACATGATCATTCATGTTATAATTGTTCTTGTTATTTTTAATATAAAGCTGAGACGTATCGGCCATCTTCGATGTTGAGTTGCGCATCTCTGATTATATATAGATACACGTTCAATGCGCCTGCTCCGTCCGCCTCTTTAGCTATCCGGATCGTCACACCATCCCTAGCGTTCTCAACATGGCGTCCACTACCGTGCATTTGATCGTCATCGCTGGCTCGCATGTCTAGCCATAGCGCGTACTTGGAAGTCAGGAACTCCACGAGGGAGACGTTCGAGAGCTGCAGGTCTTTGGCAACCGCGGCGGCCTCCGGGGAGCGTTTAGTGCCGGCAGCAAACTGCTTTCTGGCTTCGTCCCACTACTGGTTTGCGCGAAGACCCAGGCTGTAGAGCTGATTGGGGACTCCCTCGATCGTCACCTCGACCTTTGTGATGTTGGGGTTATAAAATGTGTCCCTTTTTCTAGCCCCGAACGCGAACCGAGCCTGCTCGAACAGCATCAGAATGACTTTCATCGAGCGGGCGGGGACATTGATATTAATGTTCCACAATGTGTCGCTTTTGTCATTCTTCATCTTGCAATGGCGAAGAACTCGGTCGTAAAGTATGCCAACGCGCCTGGCGTACTGGGTTCTGATAAATCGTGCGAGTTCGGGCATCGTGACTATGTCGTACTCCAGCGAAACTTTGTCGATTGTATACGTCGATGCCATGTCGGTGGCTATGAGAACTCGGCCGTAGTCGTTGAACGTTAGTTCGTATTCGAGGCGGTCAGCCAAAGCACTCTGATAGTATGGCATGTGACTCTCCAGCAACTCAAAGTCGAGTGGGATGTAGAAGCGGTTGCCGTAAGCGGCCGCGATCGCGTTGTCGCTCGCGACGTTATCTGCCTTGTCACCAGCCCCGATTCTAAGTCTGGTTATGTTCTTATTTCGGCTGGTATCAATACACTGATAGACCGCGTTTTCGCGCTCTGGTGCCGTCTTCCACAGGTCTTGATAGCAATGGTAGACGTGGCTGTCGTCGATCGACATCACCTCATTACCAGAAATCTTTATCAGGGTCTTCTTGACGATGGCACGACCCAGGTTCTGAACGACGGTTCAGTCCGCGTCTGTCGACGTCAGCGAAATAATGAAAGTGAGGCGAACACTCCCCGGCACAATGACGTCGCTAGCTCCGAGGTTGGGGAGGCGGGCCAAGAGCCTCTGGTTCTGGTCGATCGTCGAGGGGTTGTTCGTAATAACAACACTCTGTCTCACACCTTTCGACCCGAGGGGCTCCCGCAGTCTGCGGTATGGATTGAGTTTGCGGCCGTATTGACTCGAATACATATTTCTTTCAGTGAAACTAAATAACTCTATTAAACCTGTATGATTTTTTGTTTAATACATCGAAACGATGGCTGGTCACGACATTAAAATGGACGAATTCGATGGCACTACGGGCGACCGGGATGATTACCGAGATGATGACCTCGATGATTATAAGAGCGCCGACGATGACGAAACGACTTCATAGAGACACCAGCCGGCGAGGAAATAGGTGGCGCTACCAACACGTTGCTCTAAGTCGGGAACTACTCGAGTCAGCTGTAAATGACTACTACAACAATTTGGCAGAAGAAGGTGCGGTCCCATCTGTCGGCCGCGACTACTCCAAGTTCATATTGGATCGGGGCGGCAGGTTGCGATTAAAAGCAGTATCAAATCTCCCACTAGTCAACATGAGGACCGGAAAACCCCTAGCGCTGATCACCATTGCCGGACACCCGGGCGGTGGCCAAATCGTAAGGAGCGAACTAGGATTCGTAGATTGGAAGCTTGGTAAAACAATTATGCAAACAGTCCGGGTGAACTGGTCCTTAACCTCTCCAAACTCTCGGCGCTGGATGAACATATCACGCTAGAAGAAAGACAATTGGAGGATGCCCGTGACGATAGAGAATATACCGAGCGGATCACAGAACGCATGCGGTCGAAAAGCTCGCTTGGAGGCTGCCTCGTGTAACCGTGAGGTGCTCCGTACCCAAATAAGTCGGATCCGTGAAACAATCTCGAGGGTCCTGCACAAGGACACGACACTCGGTGAGCGTCTTCGCACTCTGTTCAGAGAGCAGGGCGTCACAATAGTAAGCATCCTCACAGCTCTCGGCATGTTTATATCGACCCTAGTTCTAACTATCACTGGACAGGAGGCGGTGGAGCAGCGACTGCACCCGCGCCAGCACCCGGCCCAACACCAGGTGGAGTCAAAGAATGGGTAAAAAAGCAACTAAAAGCCCTCGCCAGTCTCCTGGCTAAATTAGCCGGAAAGGCGGATGCCGCGCTGCCTGTGTTGCTTGGGGGTTTCGTCTCCTACTTGTTATCTATATTATCAAAAACGGCCGGATGGCTTGCCAAAAATACTTGGGCTTTAATCGTGGCGATCGCCGGTCTTCTACTATTCGCCGCCCGAGAGTTCCTAAAACCAAAGCGCGAATAGTCCGACCGCCACGAGAGCGATGACGAACCCTAATGTTTCATCCTCGTGGGCTGTGACACTAGTTCCGAAGGAATTTGATGGTGCATCCTATTGTGTCAACAACGACGGAACTTGATGTGACACTAGTTCCGAAGGAACTTGATGGGGTGGGTGCTTGCGGTTTTATGAAATTGGTTCCATGCGCGGTGTGCTTGATGATATCCGCGTTCACGTTTGCGTTATGACCGATCTTTTGTTTGACGGTGGCGATTACGATCTGATTATTGTAACCGTCAACCCAGTCGTCTCGTAGTACCATATTGTTCGGCGCCAAATAAAGACCTATTCCAAATACTGCAAAATGTCTTGATACTGCTGGATCGACGCCGGGAGGACCACCGGAGATGAGATGGCGTCCTCGACATTTGCCAAGAACTGTTTCTGGCTCCTATTATAGAACTGCGCGCTTGCGCCTGTGCGCCGAGAATGGCCCAGACGTATGTGCGAATGGAGTCGTTGAGGCGGGGAACCCCGGCCTGCGTAAATGTTTTTTGTTTTTCTTTCACAAATGTTGTCCACGCTCTAGATATGTCTACGTCGTGCTTGTATGAGTCTTTCTCACTGAAGAAAGGTGTTTTATGGCCCCTCCGTGATCTAACCTATATTTTCCGTCAGGCTTCCAAAACATTGTGAAACTACCTAGACCGCCGTTAGACCTGTCCACCTTTTGTCTGAAATCTGTTGTCGGTGTAACCCCAAACTCGTTGCACAATTTAGCGAAGGCCCTAGAGTCGTATGTGTTGGCTTGCCAGTTAAAAGTGGAGTCGTGAGGAAGAGGCGTTTTCAGTTCCGCTAGAACGCACCGTGTCTGATAGTAAAAACGAAATTGAAACAACGATTTCAACATTGGATCGTCCTCACCGAGTAATTCGGATGAAAACCCACACCCAGAGCTCGTGCACCACACTGAAAAGTTCAACTGGTTTTGCCACCATTCCATCGGTGCTGTCTTCCACGACACCGCAGCTGCGTTGTTCGCAACAATATTGCCAGTTATTCCATACAGTCCAGCAGTTCCGTCGGCGCCGGCATACGGAACATACTACTTTTCGGGCCCCGTTACACCCCCGTGACTTATCAAAACTACACATCAGATCGGTTTTATGTTTCTAACTGACTTTCCGATTTGAATTATTACTAAACGATAATACTTGAGAGCACGTAATTCCTTGATAACCAGTCGATGAGTAGCGCGAGTGCCACCACATAGTGGACATAGCATTGACTCGGATCTGGTCCCTACCCCGCAATGCCTACATGGGCGAGGCGAAACGGATCCTCTTCTCATCCATGCCCGGTGATGCTTGCAATACTCGTAAATACCGGTACGATGACACCTCTCGTGACTACCCGTCTTCAACAACGCACAATTAACTACAACCATTGTATGATTACATATACTTAGTATAACATAAGGAGGGCTTATCTCCAACATGGTGATATCCGCATCTCATTATAATCCGTCCCCAAATTGCGGAGGTTTCAACTACATTGTTCAACTACTTTCAACTACCACAAGCAGCAAAGCGTTGGATAGCCGAAACTCGAACACCAACATTTTTCGATAAATATTATTTCTATCGTGGGATACTAGTGGACCCAAAAAAGATCCTAAAACAGATGTTGGTTGCCGAAAACACGGTTGCTGAAAGTTTTTTGTTTTTTTTTTACACCCTTATAACTTCTCATCCAGTCGAGGAAGTATATGTTCTCGTGGTTGATGAAATTATGGTTTTCACTCTTCTCATCAATACCCGGTGAACAGTGGGGGGAAATCTAAGTAGTATATGGGAGTCAACAATGATACGAGTTCCTGATTGGAGCCACCCGCGCGTAGCGGGTGGCTTCCAGAAGAACTCTGTAACATTTTGACTCCCACATACTACTACCTGACTTCCAATCCGGAGGTTGTGGGTTCAAACCTCGCCTTACGCATCAACATACTTCCATAGTAGTGTAGTGTTACTGGGATTTAATTAACAAAACTAAAAGTCCATCTAAAAGTCTTAGTTATTAATTTAATTAATTTACAAGTTTATTAAGCTATCTAAAGTTTCTAAATAACATTACATATGTACTTTGATTCCCTACTTCGCGCTGTGCCTGGCTGTAAAGTGCTTCGATTTAACGACGGCACTGTCTCGATGACCTTGCATGTCGGGACCGACTAGTTAAGTTCCCATCCGATAGGACTAGGCTAGGACGAAGTTGTCTTGCCCAAGGACACGCCGAATCGACCATTCGCAGCGGCAGAGCTGGGAATCGAATCCGGGGTCTCCCGATCCGCAGTTATATCATACCCTTGGTCCAGCGCCATCTGAATACGTCATCAGCAACCAATAGTATTTAAGGGACTGGGGAGTATCAAGAATAGCATCCAATGGGATTGAAGTAGAATGGTGCAATCCTTGACATGTGGTAATGTCAACAATTTGGGAATGTGCCAGGTTCTCATGCGTCGGAAGATAAACAGGTGGACCAAATGATTCTCATCGGTCGATATGTATATGGCTTACTTTACAGAGATAAACAATCGTCACCTCATGCCACCAACCGGTCAATCAGTCAGGTGCATTGTTAGAACAACTACCAGATGTTTAAATATCATTCACATAAAACCACATTGCAGTCGAAACACACATGTTGTCAAACAACGCCCACGTCAAAACAGTATACATAGTATTACATACCAATGTTAACACATTCACCTGATGGAGGCTACAATGTTACAGTATTTCCTTCCCACTGGTCTGCCGGATGAGACTTTAAACGGTGGTCCCGTCCCTATAATAGTATGACCGTAGCTGTTGCTGGCACGTTAAACCCATTCACTGTGAAGTTCACTTTTTTGAATAATTGGACACTTGAATCATCTGAAAATTTGTCACACACTCGCGTCACCCTTAACACGACCTTGACCTTTATCACCTTCGAAATTTCACCTAGCCATTTTGTTAGTAAGAGTTTCTTCAGTTAGTGTCCAATATGCCAGTTCTAATTCCAGGGCTGCTGAATATATTATGTTCGTGTAAATATTCAATTATCATTTCAGAATTCCCCGGGGGCGTGGCCTGGCATGTCATTTGTCTTCCAATATAATATTATGTTTGTTGTGTTTTGACTTACATGCATTCCAAGCTGACTGTTAGATCTGAATGTATTTACATGTATTTATTTAACATTCTTAATTATGCTACATGTAGTTGTCACTCAAAATGTACAATGTATGTGGATACACGAATTTATTACATTATCACAGCCATTTTGGCTGTGATAATGTAATACATTCAGTATAATGACAATCTGCATACTTTTAATCATCAAATAGATGCAGTTGTTAGTTCTATATGAAATAAAGTATTTCGGGAAAAATAAATGATTACTCCCTTAAAGTATACTTTGATAGATAAGCATACTTTGAAATTTGATGAAATCGGCTACTGGTGTACTAAGGCACCACCCGCTGAAGCAACTGTCAGTGCTGAAAGTTTTGTTTATCTAGTGCTGCATGTCCATTATAAAAGTAGCAATATTAGTACTAATCCTATTACTTTTATGGAGTGTGGCGAAATAGCTGGTGTTGTGAGGTCCTGTTATGAGATCAAATTATTTTAATTACAGGGCTAAATATATACATATCTTTAGACTATAGTTGCCGCTTTTTCCGTCGTTGTCGTCGTCGTCGTCCGCGTCAACAATGTCAAAACTTTGTACAAGTTTCTTCATCATGATATAACTTTAATATGTATTTACAGATTTATTCAATATTTGGACATTTGATACACGTGAGCATATGTAACACACATATACCGCCATTAACATAACCTTGATTTGTTTACCTTCACATGGTTGTGGAAACTCATTTTTTTTTGCGTCAAAAAGTCTGTACCTTTTTTACCTTTACATTTTTGCGGAAACATGTGAGTATATGGAACACACTCATACCGCCAATAACATTACATTGATTTTGTTTACCTTCACATGGTTGTGGAAACAGATTTGTTTACGTAAAACAGTTTCTACAAGTTTCTTCATCATCATATAAGTTTAATATTACATGATGGTTTGCTTCAATATTTGGACACGTGATAAATGTAAGCATGTTGAACACACTCATGCTGCCATTAACATGACCTCGACGTTTTTCATGCCCATGATCATGTTACGGTTAACCTTGCTGTTGAAAGGTCATTAAACACCATTAAATAAACAAACTAGGCTAGTCAATGAATTTAAAGGTATATGCCCACTCAGTAGGCACAAAATGTTCTTTATATCAGAGACATTATTGGAGACATTTTCTGGCAAAATAAACATTCAGTGACCATTGTCCCACGTATTGATTGGCATTATTATACATTTTATATCAGATATAAATTTCCACACTGACATCAGGGGCGACAACCGTGTTTCCTTAACATGATAACAGACATTACTATTTATTCTCTGTATTTATATTTTGATGTGCAAACCGCTTTACCGATTTTGATAATATTTTGCCACAATGTGTGTCTAGGGTTTGTGCTTTGTCTTGCATACGACACACGCCCAACCGCCAAATGTCAAGGTCACTGATGACTTATGTTCACCTTGTTTGTAAGGCAAAACTGTTTGTTTGTATCAAGGCTACCAGCGAGGGTGTTAGCCGAGTGACAACGATGCCCTTGTATAGAATTGTGTGTATTTATTTATTTGTGCTGTGTGATTATTAAACATTTCTGGTGTTTAGACAGTACATTTGACTTACTATCAATACCCCTTTTCTAGTATGTATAAACTGTGTAGGTCCTGATGAGCCGGCTCGTAACGAGCCGTCTCATCAGGATCTGCACCGTTTATTTATCAATGTTTATCCCCTCGGAGATAGCCAAGAGGGAATATAGTGTTAGTGCATGCACGTTCGTGCGTACGTTTGTTTATTGGTGTTTCTCTCGATCAAAGAGCACACTCATGTAGCCCGATAACGATCGATATTGCTTGTTAGAAGCAGGATGTGGTTTCAGTGATGGGATAGCGAACAGTGCAGATCCTGATCAGTATCCGCACAGTCGGATCTGGATCTACACTGTTTGCAAAACCCATACGCCCCATTTCTCCAGTCAGTCCCATATTATTATTCATTACCGAAATTCATCAAAATCTTGCTCACATTGATGGCTATCCACCCAGTGTCATTCGGGTTACCTTGACCTAGACCTTCGTTGGTGACTATCTAGCGACTGCCTTGTATGTAGATGACGTCGCAAGGTCATATAAGACCATAACATTAAGTACTTTGGTTCTCAGACACGGGGTTTACGGAATGTGAAGCGGAATCTGGCAACTTGAAAAACAATCAGAGACGAAACAAGAGGGCCATGATGGCCCTAATTCGCTCACCTGACTCCATGAACACCAGAGGAGAATGTGACATTGAGTTCATGTGTTTTAAAAAAAATTGTGCTATTTTTAGATGGCAGTCATCTTGGATTAAGCGATGACTCTCATTTTACAAAATCTGAAAATGCTTCAACCAGCATCGGCCATGTGGTTCCTGAGAAAAAGACGTTAAAAATCTTCAATTTGATATATGACATGACCATATTCAGTCAAAAATAAAATTTGACGCCAATTTGACGCCACGGGCCACGTCCATTTTTGACCCCGGGGTCACCATTTTAACAACTTTCAAAGAGCAATGTACATCGATCATTCCTACCAAGTTTCGTCGAAATCCGGCTAGTGGTTCATGAGAAGAAGATTTTTTAAGAATTTACGCTATTTTTAGACGGCGGCCATCTTGGATTAGCGATGACCTCCATTTTAACAAATCTGAAAAGGCTTCACCCATGGACCATAACTTTTAATTTTGGCTACCATGGGCCAAGCGGTTCATGTGAAGACGAATTTTGAAATCTCTAATAAAAGAACGACCTTTTGACATTTCGGCGGCCATCTTGGATGACATAACAATCCGATTTGGACAAAAAATGTACCAGAGTGATCGCCTCATTGATACCTTCGATTTGATATATAACATGACCATATTCGGTCAAAAATAAAATTTGACCCCACGGGCCACGCCCATTTTTGACCCCAGGGTCACCATTTTAACAACTTTGAAAGAGCATTGTACATCGATCATTCCTACCAAGTTTCGTCGAAATCCGGCTAGCGGTTCATGAGAAGAAGATTTTTTAAGAATTTATGCTATTTTTAGACGGCGGCCATCTTGGATTAGCGATGACCTCCATTTTAACAAATCTGAAAAGGCTTCACACATGGACCATAACTTTTAAGTTTGGCTACCATGGGCCAAGCGGTTCATGTGAAGACGAATTTTGAAATCTCTAATAAAAGAACGACCTTTTGACCTTTCGGTGGCCATCTTGGATGACATAACAATCCGATTTCGACAAAAAAATGCACCAGAGTGATCGCCTCATTGATACCTTCAATTATATATATGAAATGACCATATTCAGTCAAAAATAAAATTTGACCCCAATTTGACACCACGGGCCACGCCCATTTTTGACCCCAGGGTCACCATTTTAACAACTTTGAAAGAGCAATGTACATCGATCATTCCTACCAAGTTTTGTCGAAATCCGGTTGGCGGTTCTTGAGAAGAAGATTTTTTAAGATTTGTGCTATTTTTAGACGGCGGCCATCTTGGATTACATAATGACGTCATTTTACCAATTTTGTAATCCCCCTACCTAAGGACCATGACCATGATGTTTGGTGACTATAGACCCAATGGTTACCGAGGAGAAGACGTTTGAAAATGTTCACGGACGACGGACGACGACGGACGACGACGACGGACGACGGACACATTGCGGTAACAAAAAAAGAATATGTTCTATAAAGTTACTATTACCTCTTTAGACGTGCAAAATCACAAGATTTTCATTAGACATGGTTGGATTTAACATATTTTGCATAGTAGTGTTTTTCATTGATCATGTGGCGAATTTATAGTAAAATTGTATTTGTCCATGACGATAACATTCTCTATGCACAGAGTATTTAGAGGCGGCGATATCTGAGAACCAAAGTTCTTTTTTATGGCCTAATGTTCAGACCTCATGCAATTTATTTCGTCATGGGCTTTAAAATTAATGTCCACTTTCTACATCATTCGCGGAAAATATGGATCATGCTGATTTTTGAAAATCAATATCAGCAAATTCTGTCGGTGCGATCAAGAAGGTAATCCCACACCTGTGCTCATAGTTGAGATAACATATGTGATTTTGTACCCAAGAACATGTGCAATTTTTCATGAAATATATTTACAGAAACTGTGATATTGTCTGTACATGACACACAATTTTCATAGCAAATGCCGATTATTATTTCACATCTGAAAATTTCATCAACTTACGACGTCACGGAAAATATCGAAAATTTTGTAGATAATTTCCATGAGTTCTGAGGTACAAAATCACATGGCGTGTCTAATATTATACCAGAGCTCCAGATAAGCTGCGTATTTGCTTAAATACCCAAATAAAATTGCCAAACACCCAATTGAAATCAGAAGTAGCGAGTATCAAAAAGCAATACAAATTTTATGGTACCTTTTTCATGCCACAGAAAACAATAAACAGACCACACAATCACATATAGCATATTTTCTTATTTTCCCATGAAAACACATCTTGGTATTTGTTATTGTCTGCTGACGTGTAAACAGTAGTGAGATTTTATTTTACCAAATTAAAATTTTGAAATACCCAATTGCTCCAGAAATAATGGAGTGGCAATACTCAATTACTAATTCCTTATCTGGAGCGCTGTTATACAGCTCAATGTGTTTCTCCATTGGACAGGGCAAGTAGATGTGTAGTAGTCTGATGATGTTTACGCTGGTGCCTGGTAAGAAATCGCCTTTCTCGGAATACTTGTTCACAAATCTCGCATCTGAATGGCAATTCCCCAGTATGTACACGTACATGTGTGTTGAGCCGATGCACTTCCAGGAACGATTTGCCACATTGCTGGCATTTGTACGGTAATTCTCCTACGTGCAGTCGCTCATGTCTTGTCAGACTGCTCTTTTGTCGAAATAATCTCCCGCACGTTTGACACGTGTTAGTAATTTCACTTGTTTCTACGTGTATACGCATATGGCTGAGTAGACTGGACCTCTTGGTGAACGATTTTCCACACACGTCGCACAGGTATGGCCATTCACCATCGGCATGTATAGCCATGTGTTTGGTGAAACCGACGTCCGACATAAATGATAATTTACACACGTGACACACATATTCCTTGCCTTCTGTATGCGTGTGTGTATGTTGAGACAGACGAGCTTTATTGCTAAATTTCTTCCCACAGACATGGCAAACAAAGTACATACATTTTTCTCCTTCAGGGACGAGATTTGACGCGTCGTCAACCGACTCTTTTCTGTTCTGTTTTGGGCGTCGACTTTCTCCTGTGTGAATACGCGTATGTCTGTTTAGGCTGTCCTTATACTTCAGTGTTTTTCCACAAACTCCACACACATGTGGGCTGCGTACAGTGTCTGCCGTGTGGGTAAACTTATGCTTGGTCAGGTGTGAACTGTCGCCGAATGTTTTTCCACATTCATCGCATGAATATGGTCTTTCCCCGGTATGTATGCGGATGTGTCTGATCAGACAATTCTTGTGATTGAATACCAGTCCACAGAAATCACATACCTGTGGTGTGTATTTGCGAGGCCCCGTGTGTATCAGCATGTGTCGAGTTAGACTGCCCTTGGAGAGCGGACTCTTCCCACAAACTTGACATACCTGTGGCGTATTCACGGCAAGATGTACACGCACTCCCGTGTGGGTACGTTGGTGCTTGTAAAAGTGTGAATGGTCGCGAAATGTCTTGTCGCACCGACCACAGGAGTATGACCGTTCTCCTGTGTGTAACTGTATTATTCGCATGTGTCTAACTAGACAGTTTTTTTTATGTTTGAATATGCGTCCACACACTTCACATGTATGCGCGGTGTATTTGTGACGCACTGCGTGTATCATCAGCATGTGTCTGCTCAAACTACTCTTGGATTGCAGTCCTTTCCCACAGGTTGCACATACCTGTGGCTTCAGCATAGTCCGATCACAGTTTCATTCCTGAATACGTATGCATGGACATGTTTCGTTGTAACTCGCGGGTTGAACTCGAGTAACCCGAGTAGCACAGGAACAAGCAGAGTCGCTGTCCGAGCCCCACTTGAGTTGGAACTATGGTAACCCACGACACGGCATGGGTTCGAATCGAGTAACTCGAGTAAGGTTCAAAGGTCATATTCTTTAACTCGAGTTGGAACTCTGATTGTTCCATTGGACCAATGGAACAAACAGAGTTCCAACTGGTGTTAAAGAATATGACCTTTGAACCTCTCTCGAGTTACTCGATTCGAACCCATGCCGTGTCATGGGTTACTATGATTGGTACTCATGTTAATCGTGTTGCTACCCCCGAGTTACAATGAAAAGCGCCCAATATGTCAAGTGAGATGGGGATCACAGAGTCTGATCATCCCTGAATTTGTGTACATGCATATGCCAATCGAGATCCGACTTCTCGTGATATGTGTTGGTGGCAGGTGTTGAGTAATTTAACAAGCAGGTGTCATCCAGCGCTCCAGATAAGTAATTAGTAATTGAGTATTTTCACTCCATCATTTCTGAAGCAATTGGGTATTTCAAAATGTTAATTGGGTAAAATAAAATCACACTACCTGTACTGTTTACACATCAACAGACAGCAATTATTGAAAACTTTGCTTCGAAATGAAAACATGTCTTGGCATACCAAGATGTGTTTTCATGGAAAATAAGACAAATATGCTATATTTGTGGTCTGTTTATTGTTTTTTTGCACCATGATAAATGTACCACAAAATTGTAATTGCTTTTTGATACTCGTTACTTCCGATTTCAATTGGGTTTTTGGCAATTTTAAGATTTCAATTGCGTTTTTGGCAATTTTAATTGGGTATTTAAGCAAATACGCAGCTTATCGGGAGCTCTGGTCATCCTTACCGAAATCCTGACTGGAGACCTGGTTTGGCCCTCAAGTATGTCTTTGGCTTTCTTGTATGTGACAGTTGAATCTCGTTATACCCCTTATGTGAGTATTACGATTATTTGTAATCCTATTGCTTTTAGGGGAAGTGGCTAAGTGACTTTTGTATGTATGCTACTTCTGATTTCAATTGGGTTTTTGACAATTTTAATTGGGTATACATGCATAAGCAAATATGCAGCTTATCTGAAGCGCTGCATACATGTGTATCGTGTAAATGATTTTGTTTCCTATTCCACTTAGTACATGTTGAACATAAGAAGTTGTCAATGTTGGATTCACTGCGTTGATTATTGTCATTTCGCTCCAACGTATCGAGTCATCAATATGGTGTAACGATCTGAAATATACAATTACATAAATAATAGGTTAGTGTCTTTTGACATAAGTTTATCAGCCAAGGCTAGGAAAGGCGTAGGAATTCTGAGGCTAGCCGAGGGATTACTGAAAGGCGTAGGAATTCTGAGGCAAGGAATTACTGAAAGGCGTAGGAATTCTGAGGCGAGCCGAGGGATTACTAACAGTTAGTGAACTGATTCTAACAATAAACATAAAATCAAAAGACTTCTGTCTGTTTCATGAAAGCTTCCCAGATGTTACGGCCATATAAACAATGCAAAAACAACATTTATAATTATCGGGTATTTTGATTTATGTTGATGTATTAGCAACTATAAAATATATTCCGACAACTCACCCCAAACAGCGGTTTCGACACACTATAACACATAGTATAGGCAAAGCAGACTTTGCAAAATTCTGTGGGATTTTCATACAACAAAGAGTTTTCTACCATGATAAATTAAACTAGAAAAAGTCGATGGCGCGCCATCGCAAAATACCCACTTTCCCCAAATGCTAAGTCCGAAAGGGGGAGGTAATCCATGATGGAGGGTCGGATAAAAAATCCGACTTCACTTTGCGCATCAGCACATCAAAACGAAGCTACGAACCAAATATCAGACGCGTAGGTATTAAGGTGAAAAAGTTTTTCGACCTACGAGGAAAAATAGTGAAATTCTAAGTCCGAAAGGGGGAGATAATCCATGATGGAAGGTCGGATCAAAAATCCGAATTCACTTTGCGCATCATAACGAAGCTATATATCAATTATCAGAAATGTAGGTATTAAGGTGAGAAAGTTTTCGACTTACAATGAAAAAATGGGAAATTCTGAGTCCCAAAGGGGGATATAATCCATGATGGAGGGTCGGATGAAAAATCCGAATTCACTTTGCGCATCTGCACATGATAACGAAGCTACATACCAAATATGAGGCGCGTAGGTATGAAGATGAAAATTTTTTTCGAGTTACAAGGAAAAAATGGGAAATTCTGAGTCCGAAAGGGGGAGATAATCCATGATGGAGGGTCGGATGAAACATCCGAATTCACTTTGCGCATCTGCACATGATAATGAAGCTACATAGCAAATATGAGGCGCGTAGGTATGAAGGTGAAAAAGTTTTTCGAGTTACAAGGAAAAAATGGGAAATTCTGAGTCCGAAAGGGGGAGATAGTCCATGATGGAGGGTCGGATGAAAAATCCGAATTCACTTTGCGCATCTGCACATGATAACGAAGCTACATACCAAATATCAGGCGCGTAGGTATGAAGGTGAAAAAGTTTTTCCAGTTACAAGGAAAAAATGGGAAATTCTGAGTCCGAAAGGGGGAGATAATCCATGATGGAGGGTCGGATGAAAAATCCGAATTCACTTTGCGCATCTGCACATGATAACGAAGCTACATACCAAATATCAGGCACGTAGTTATGAAGGTGAAAAAGTTTTTCGAGTTACAAGAAACGTGACGGACGGACGGACGGACGGACGGACGGACGGACGTACGGACAGACGGACACCCGTGACGAAAACAATATACCACACTAGAAGCACCTGTGGCAGTCTCCGCGAATGTCGTCGGTCTGTCGGACATGTCTTTTAAAATTGCCGCCGGTAAAGCAGAAGTCGCCGGACCGACAATTTTTTTTACTTTTCTCTTCTAAGCTTCAAGAAATCACCTTCCGTTGGTATGCACCTTCTTTTGGTAGCTAGCTTTTCTTATACGACTGATGATATAGGCCTACTTAAAAAAGTTCTTAAATATCACACAAAATCAATTGTAAATTTTTGTCCGGTCCAGTAAAAATATCAAGTTTACCAGACCATCGGTCACCAAATGTCCTGTAAAATGTTTACAGTTTCGCGGAGACTGCTGTGGTGACCGTGTGAATGTGGCCTATGAATTGTAAAATCAATTGCCTGTCTGTGTCCTATACGTCCTATATACAGCTAAATTCACACAACATTCTATCTTTAACACAAGTACCTTTTCCATGTGGATGAAAAAAAATATTCATTATTTGTAAAACAAGAATTCCGCGGAATCAAATGTCTCGCCTTGTTCCTCCTTGACCTTGACCCTGGGGCCCCGAGAAAAAGAATTTAAAGTCGAATATTCATCTACATATCATAGTAAAGGTATGTATAAAGTTTGATGACTGTAGCCGACAAGGTGTTGAAGTAATCACAGGTTGAAGTAACGGACAGAGGTCTATAAATATGCATAAAAGCATCAATAAATGAAGAAAAAAAAATATTTTTTTTTTACCCCATCCATCCCCATAAGATTAGATGGATGGGGTAAAAAAAAAATATTTTTTTTCTTCATTTATTGATGCTTTTATGCATATTTAATGTATTTATAGACCTCGGTCCGTTACTTCAACCTGTGGAAGTAATGACCATAACACAAAAACTTAACATTGAATGTATTAACAAATAGAGTTTGACCTTGACCCTGAAGACCCTAGGGCCCGCCAAAAAAATTGTAATAGTCCTAAATTCATGTACATATCATAGTAAACGTACGGGCGCACGCATGAATCGTGCGGCCCGTAAACGTATGTATAAAGTTTGATGACTGTAGCTGATAATGTGTTGAAGTAATGACCGTAACACGAAAACTTAACATTGAATGCATTAACAAATATAGTTTGACCTTGACCCTGAAGCCCGCCAAAATGTGTTTAATAGTACTATATTCATTTACATATCATAGTAAACGTATGTATAAAGTTTGATGACTGTAGCTGACAAGGTGTTGAAGTAATAACCGTAACACAAAAACTTAACATTGAATGATGACGCCGCCGCCGACGCCGCCGACGACTCCGGAAAAAGCATAACCTATGTCTCGCTTTCCGCTTTCGCGGGCGAGACAAAAAACAACACGAAAGATCAAGAATCTACTACACATAGTTGTCAGTTGATGCGATGGTGTATTTTTCAGTTGTTGTTGTTGTTGTCGTTCTCGTTTTCTAACATCTAGGCGTTTATTTTTCGCCACCTCCTGAAAGCATCCATATGACCATAGACTTATATACACAAGGTGTAGCCTCGATCAGTTAGTTTCAGTAGCCGATTTCACTAACATTGCAAAGTATACTTATTTAGCAAAGTATACCTTGAGGGAGAAATTTTAGGATAAATTTACTAATTTTTATTATACTGAATGTATTACATTATCACAGCCATTCTTCTTCTTCTTCTTCTTCTTCTTTATCCGTCCACTCAGTGTTGAGTAACCTTGTTGTCGAGTATAACAGCTCCTCCACCACAATGTATTTTCCAATCACCAATATGGTATTTACAAAACACTTTTCACTGAAATTATTTAATTTTGTCAACGTTGTGTGCCATTTTGGCTGTGATAATGTAATACACATTTGGTTATTGTAATGCACTTAACATTGTCTGTCAATGATAACACGTTGGTTTCCTTCCTTCTGGGGCATTATGGCGGGAGATTTGCACCTTTGCAACGTCGTATTGTTACATTGTTTCCGTTGTTTGCACATATGTACAAACAAATAGCGCGTGCTGTTTGCACATGGCTTTAGGCAATGCTCATTCCGGGGCCGCGCGTAATGGAATTGCCTTCATGACGTCACTACGGGGAAGTGCTTTCATGACGTCACTACTTCATGACGTTCATGACTTCATGACGCGGCCCCAGAATATGCATACCGAAAATTATCTACGTGAATGGGACGATTTTATAGTACTGAAAATACTGAATATAATGCTCAAATTACATCAGTTTTTTTGTTGGAAATGTAACAATAACGTTTGATCATGTAGGGAACTGTTTGAACCCCAAGGCCTGCGGCCTTGGGGTTCAAACAGTTACCTCGGGCCACAGCAAACGTTTGCACACGGCTGGACATGATCAAACCTTATAATAATCAGGATCACTTAGAAACAAAATTGCTACCTACTCCATGCCTCTCGCGAGGGTAGCAACAACTAGAGAAAAGATGGCTTCCATGGAAAATTATTTCCCTGGTCTATTATTTTTGGCAATCTACTAGTTCTACTTCAAAGATTATTTGCTTAAAGGTATAAACTATACAGTTTAATTACTTCTGAAAACAAAAACATCATTTGAGACAATTTCCCGGCACATCAGGGCCACAACTACAGGAAGCAAAATAGACAAAAATTGGACTTTTTTGTGAAGAAAAATCGGTTCTCCAGTCTTTACCCTTACAGTTAAACGCCATCCGTTGGATGGAGATAGACACCAATCACCATGATCAACAGACCACTTTATAAGGCTCTGTTGGACTGCTACTTTGTGCTTTTGGCTTTACAAAAAAATGACCATTGCCCGAAAAATAATGGGGGCGTGCGCCGGGTGCCCCCCCCCCCCCTTGGATCCGCGCCTGCACTTCGGTTGTTCACATTGTTTTGAATGGGTCAAATTGTAGCCGTAGATAACATATTGGAGGCAAATTATTGTAGCTATGATCACCGTGCAAATAGCCTCGGAAATTCAAAAGACCAAGCGTCTACTGATGCAGATGAAATTTACATTGATTTACTAAACAAAGAAATATTTTATTGAATTTTCAAAATATTAATGGTATTTGTACGTTTTTTATGTTTGGATCAGTTTCTAATTAAACATACTCTCTGATTTATATTGTTGCTGGTTTTGATTTTGGAGGGTTAGTACTCTTGTATTTAGTAAACTACAGTACGCTAATTCCTGCAGGCATCCTATATTCGGATGGCAGTGTAATCGGACGGGTGGCACGAATCTTAATTGTACAGCTACTCAAATCTACAGAGAGATACAGAAATGGGCTATTTCCATAAAATAGTCTATGGCATAATTTCAGAAATACTGTTTATCAAGTTGAAGCATGCAGGGTGTGATCCGGTGTAGTATGGGTACATGTAGTGTTGACTTCATGACCGGCAGCACAATTTACCCAAATCTACCCAAATCTACCAAAATCTTCATTAAAAATAACATTTATGATTATATTATATACGTTTTCAACAATATATCATTAGTTATTAGTATATCATACAATAAGCACATTTTGACCGAAAAAAGCGAAGAATAAAGCACATATTTCCGCGGGAAAGCGATTAATATACATATAGCATTATTATAAAGGGAGACTACCGTGATCGAGACTCATTAATTATGTCTCAGTTGTCTAACTTTAAGTTGTCATCGATCATGATTTCATATGGCACATATACCAGTCCAACTGTCTAACCGGTCACCTCCATAGTATTGCAATATTTATTTCGCCGAGTAATTATATGCCAACATCTTTCTGAAATAGTTAAAAACAAAGTATAATGCATTGAATGAATGTTTTTATTAGCACAAATGACTTCTGGACTTATATAGTTTAGTTATTGCAATTTAATTTACGGATATACATTTAAAAACTCATGAGCACACAGGAAGGCTATATATATATATATAAATATTCTTAATATTCATCTACAATAACAATAATAAACGATCTTGTATTAAGAACATTGATGAAAATGAACCTTAATATGCATGCAATATATATATTTTTA
Source organism: Conchocele bisecta (assembly GCA_029237695.1). Classification (NCBI taxonomy): domain Eukaryota; kingdom Metazoa; phylum Mollusca; class Bivalvia; order Lucinida; family Thyasiridae; genus Conchocele; species Conchocele bisecta. Next base: position 59,391,467 of record CM055280.1, read on the forward strand.
AATTTGTGTATGGTAAAGTATATCTTGTCAAATAGCTTGAATGTTTTTCACACCTCTATGTAGACAAAGCCCACTATTATATTGTATTGACCAGAACACAGTGTATTTTAGTGGGGTAGCTCGTTATATATAGTCGATTATTTACAATATGGGAAACTGTGTACATCCTGATGAGATTGTGAATGCACATTTCCCCTAGAAGGTATAGCTTCAACAAGTGATTATGTACAAGATGGCTACACGTCCTGGCGGGCAAAAACGGCCAGTATACGGTCGACACCTTCACACTGTCTCCTTGTATGTCAACATTATAGAGGTTCTACAGTTTTTTATTTGTATTTCAATTAAAAATCATCATTCCCATTAAGCATTTAGCATGTTTAGCCATTATAAAGTGGATTATCTTCCTTGGCTTCCTAGTATTAAGTTTCTCGTGGTACTCTCCCTTTATTTCATATACAAATATTTCCATTTTGCATTAAAATGGGCCCTGGTATGTGAATTTGAAGGGTTCTTTGTTTATTTATGAGAGTTGCAGAGCTCCAGATAAGGTGCATTTTGGCGTATTTTGCACACTTATTTTAGCAGAATACGCATTGATCATCAAAACTTACGTGGGAGTACAAAATACTCACAGCAATGTGAAACTACACATTGATAATGATTTTCAAATTGAGTAGTGGAAATTCTGTAATAAAGTTGAAAATTTACATACCGTTAGTTGAGCTCCAGAAAGCAAAGTGAATTTTTTGTTTTATTTTTTATTATTTGTTCTCTAATTAAGAAGGAAGAAATTCAATAATACATTTGTAAAAATAAAAGACGTATGAATTCTAGGGGTATAAAACTCTTTAGATACAAAACTTGTCTGGAGCTCTGGGCTTATGGCATTTGCGACCAGTGTATATCCAGATCAGCTTGTGAACCCGGTCACAAATCCACGCAATAACTAGTCCTACTTGACGGATTTTGACCAAATTCGGTATACATGTTTATCACGGCAAGACGAAGAACCCTATTTATTTTCAAAAATTTCCAATGACTTACCTCCCCTTGGCGAACATTTTTATCTTTTCGCACTCTGTGTCCTTGTCCACTCAATAACTAAAGTTCTACTTCATCGATCGTAATCAAATTCGGTATACATGTTTATCACGGCAAGATGAAGAAGCCTATTTATTTTCAAAATTTCCAATTACTTATTTCCCCTTGGCGGCCATTTTCATTTGTTGCACTCTGTATCCTTGTTCACGCAATAACTCGAGTTCTACTTCACCGATCGTAACCAAATTTGGTATACATCTTTATCATGGCAAGACGAATAAGTCTATTGATTTTGAAAAATTTCTGATGACTTATCGACCCTTGGCAGCCATTTTTAATTTTCGCACTCTGTATCCTTGTCCACTCAATAACTCAAGTTCTACTTCACCGATCGTAAACAAATTCAGTATACATGTTCATCACAGCAAGACGAAGAAGCCTATTTATTTTGATAGATTGTAACCAAATTCAATATACATGTTCATCACGGCAAGAACCCTATTAATTGTCAGTGAGTTATCTCCCCTTGTTAACTGGCCTTGCCTCGACGGGCGTATATTGTGACCTTCGGCACTCTTGTTATAATTCTGTATATCAGTGATTCTATATGTTATGTACATCTGGTGTCCCGGTGTAATTTACTGACAAATCACACAATTTATAAGGAAAACATTTTTTCCACTAGATAAACTATGTATAATACCAATCAATTAAGAAAACAGTATTTACAATTCTTGTTATGTGTGTTTAGTTATTATTTTCTGTTGTTGGCATACGTGTGGTGCACCAAATGGGCATGTCCCGATCATCAATCAACACAGTTCACAAGCCCGTAATTCTCAAATCTTGTCCATTTGTACTTTACTATACATTGCATCTGAATTAAAATAGTTTAACATTGACATTAAACTTATTCTGCAATAAATTTGCCTTTTGTTGTCAAAAATACTGACGTTAATGTATCTGTCCCGCGAAATCGAATCATTACCGTTACGCTGAACAAAAAATGTAAAATCAGAGTAACCTCCCTTTCCTACTCTCAGCTACTAATGCAATGAACACTGTTTATGGGCGACCGATTTATGAATAAACACGGTGGTAACACAACTTAAGTCATTGCCGAGAACGAGGCCGGTCTGTATTCGGAATTTTAAGGTTACACATTACATGCATCATTACCGTTCGTGGTTTATACACTTCCATATGTATGTACTATGTAGGTCGACTGAAACCAAAATGGGTGGATAGACACACTTACTACGTTGCATTTGCATATTCTACCTTCATGATGCGTTGTATGCAGAGGGGTGAAAAATGGGAGTTTTTAAAGAAAAATCATTACCGTTACGGTCATTTCCGTAATTTAATTAGTAAAAGCTCTGAAACAACAAAAAACAGACACATCTTCCAGGAGTGTGGGTTTCTATTGGCAATCACATTCAAAGTAAACATTAACTTGAAGTTATATTGTACAGCATATACAAAGTATAAATATGTTTGTTATATATGCTGTATTAGTATTTTAAATAAATGGAGAGTCATTACCGTTACTCCCATATTTTTGGAGGCTGTGCTATTAATTAAATGTAGCTTTATAACGATGTTTGGTACATGTGGTAAAACACGGCATTCTGTTACATGCCAAGCTATTTTGTTTTGCTTAACTTTACTGATTCATATTAAATACATGTTGTCGGGTTACCATAAATGAGAAATTCCACGACTTGCTACTAAATTTCTCTGTTTCAAACTAATACAATTAGCTAACCATATTCTTGACACTTTTCTAAATAGATGCCCCTTCAGTTGTATGCTTTATGCCGTTGAAAAGAAAAAAAATGTAAATGTAAAGCTATATTTACGTCATGTAAATGTACGTAACGGAAATGACATTTTTGAGACCCCTGGTCCCTTGAAGTGGAAATAAAATATATAAAATGACAAGAACAATTGGCTATACTATTATAAATGTAACACCTGGACTGTCACCCAATGGAATAAATACAGTTTAATGAATTATTGGTTCTACATCGAAACTAGAAAAACGGCACCAATATGTACATAAAATATAGAACCACTGATATATTGCTATTGATGCCTTAATTGTAAATTATATACATACAAATAAAATATGTTTAAACCAACCGGACACCAAGCAAATAGCTGTGATCTTGTTTTTGATGAGTTTCTTGGTCATTTATCTCAGGTGGTAATATTTGTTCATGATCGCAAAGTACACAACTATGGCTCAGAGTGATCAAATGCCTGATTTACAGTGAAACCTCTCTAAGCCGGACACCCTGGGGACCTCCAATGATGTCCGGTTAGAGAGGTTTCACTGTATATTGTATATAGACTTGTCACTGCGATAATTTCAGACGATGAACAGTGAAGAGATATCCACCTTTGAGGAGATGGAGGAGGAGGGTTCTGATGAGGAGGATGAGGAGATAGACTGTGGTGTGTCCACCCCGGAGAAGCGGGCGCGACATGCGATAACCGGCCGCGGTGTCACACTATCCATGTTGATGGCCGATGGAATTATACAACCCGGCGAAGGATTGATCTCACTCGAGTACTTGGTATGTTGTTTTTATGCCCCCGCCACCAAATGGTGAGGGGGGCATATAGTGTTAGGGCGTCCGTACGTACGTCCCGAAACCTTAACACTCGGGGTAAATGGCTTATAATTTCTGTTTCCTTGCTTGGATCTGCTTCACATTTCACACACACATTGCTCCAATGGTCCTCTACCACCCTGTGACAAATCCACATTCGTCCCGCCCCCGCTAAGCCCAGGGTCAAGGTCACAGACTTGGTGCATTCAAAACCTTAAAGCTCGAGTAAATGACTTATAATTTCTGTTTTCTTCCTCGGATCTGCTTCACATTTCACACACGCATTGCTCCAATGGTTCTCTACAGCCCTTTCACAAATCCACATTCGTCCCACCCCCGCCAAGCCCAGTGTCAATGTCACATACTTTGTGTGTTTGAAACCTTAACGCTCGGGTAAATGGCTTATAATTTCTGTTTCCTTGCTCGGATCCGCTTCAGATTTCTCACACGCATTGCTCCAATGGTTCTCTACCGCCCTGTGACAAATCCACATTCCCACATTTCTGTTCCCTTGTTTTCAAATGTGTCTCGTTTTCTTTGGCTGCCAGCTGGGGCATTCGTGTGCCGACAGGCCACATTTCTAGTTTCATATTCAGTTATTTTATTTCGGACTTCTGTAACTACCGTCTACACATGTTTACTCAGGCGAACTGAGGAAAATACTTTGAATTAGCGAACATTTTATTTAATGAGAGTTATTATGTAGGAAAACATGTACTTGTTGGCCAAGAATTGTCTCTGAGTTATCAGTTGTTTGGCTTAAGAGTGTTTAAGTAAACGTCTGTCAGGGATTCCGCTGGTGATCGCCACTTTTGCAATTGGCGATAAAAATAAACAATTGGCAATAAAAAATTACAATTTTCGGAGAAATTTTTTTTATTATTATTTTTTTTGACGTGGCGATTTTTTTATTTTCCCCAGCGGAAGCCCTGGTCTGTAGACTACATTAACTTCTCAAGTTTCTTTAACAGGGCTCCAGATAAGGAATTAGTAATTGAGTATTGTCACTCTATCATTTCTGAAGCAATTGGGTATTTCAAAATTTTAATTGTGTAAAATAGAATCACACAACTGTTTACACATCAGCAGACCGCACTCATTGAATAGTTTGCTTCTAAATGAAAACACATCTTGGTATTTTGTTAGAATTGTCTCCTTGGAGACAATTCTAATGAAATACCAAGATGTGTTTTCATTGAAAAATAGGAAAATATGCTATATTTGTGGTCTGTTTATTGTATTCTGTAGCATGATAAAGATACTACAAATTTTCATTGCTTTTTGATACTCACTACTCACTACTTCTGATTTCAATTGGGTTTTTGGCAATTTTAATTGGATATTTACGCAAATACGCAGCTTATCTGGAGCTCTGCTTTAGAGTTAAATATTTATCTGGAGAATCTTCATTGGTGCTGTCTCTCTTTAGAGTTAAACAGAGCGCCAGTTAAGGTGCTTAATTTGGAGGTAAATTTCTTATTTCTCCAACAAAAATGGCAAGTTGTGAGTGCTTTAGTATCGTCTCAATGATTCTAAAGGACCTCCAACTTGCCATTTTTGATGAAGAAATAACAAAATTTCAGCCCAAGTTGGTCAAATGACGCACCTTAACTGGAATTCTGGTTAAATATTTATCTGGATAATCTTCATTGGTGCTGTCTCAAGTTTCTTTAGAGTTAAACAGAGCGCAAGTTAAGGTGCTTAATTTGGAGGTAAATTTCTTATTTCTCCATGAAAAATTGGGAGTGCTTTATAATCGTCTCAATGGTCAAATGACGCACCTTAACTGGAGTTCTGGTTAAATATTTGTGTGCAGAATCTTCATTGGTGCTGTCTCTGTATGACACTAGTCTTCCTCGGTCGAAAACCCAATCAGTTTCACTTTTTCTTCAACAATCATTTACAAGTATGCAATTTATTTTCTCTGTCATGTTTATAAATAGTTTATTCAACTTTTGAAATACCGGATTTATTTCCCTTGACATCTGTAAATCCGACAAAGAACTTGTGCTCTGCACTTGTTTTTCTTTTTTATATAAATTTGGTATTTAAAAATGGTAGTGGAATAAATTATATTTTACATGCTCTTCAAAATATGACTATATAAACAATGCAAAATTTAAAAAAAAAAATGGCAATATTCATGTATCAAAATTTAAGAATGAGCCTTGTTTCTATTTTGTGAAATTCGGTCAACTAATGCTTTTAGTATGAAACATGTATTTGTATGTGACAATTTAACATGTGGATAAACTGAGCCGGAGAGCATGAAGGAGGAGTCGAAAAAAAAAAAATGGAGTTTGACTCCGAAACCTGGCTACTTGTAGATAGCTTGGAAATGATGTAACTAAGAAAATAAATTAAAAGTTAAATTTTTGAAATCGGTCCGCTATTTCTGAAATTAGAAACAAATTCCTATGTTAAATCCCCATAGATTTCTATGCGGATTTAACATGAGAAATATTTTATCGTAATGAAATCAATATTTCACGGAATTTCACAAAATAAAAAGAAGGCTCATTCTTAAATTTCGCTGTAATTAATATTATCAAAGAAAAAATATTTTGTATTGTTCATATAACTGTAAAAGTTTGGCAGGTTCATGAAACAGACAGTATAACCCTTGAGCAGTCAGATGAATCTCTATTGGTGGGTCGGGTGAACGCGACGGCGTAAATTAACGGTAGGGATTCCTCCTTATAGGAATCACGATTTGCCTGGTTTGGCCCTCAGGTAAGTTTTTATCTTTGGCTTTTTTTGTTACCTGGGAATTGAATTGGGTTATTGCCCATTAAAAAAGTAGTAAGATTATTACTGATCCTACTGCTTTTGGGAGGTGGCCAAGTGATTCTGGTGTGGCGAGGACCTGGAATCAGATCAGGATTATTCTGATTTCAAGGCTGAATATATATATTTTTTTATTGTAAGGCCATCCTTAAAAAAATGTTTGTTTGACGTAACCCGACCGACCCGGTGAAAACGGTGCGACCCGATTTTTTTTATTGGATTTCCAGAACAAACATTTTTTTTTTTTTTTTTTTGGTCCCGGAAAATTATTCGTCCGCGATTTTACCCATCACTTGTAATCGTCCCGGTAAGACGCTAGACGCTTGACTCTGTGAATAAAATCCAATATTAAAGCGTTCCAATGACACGTGTATTGATTGACAACAACATGGCCGACGAAAGCGCTGGTGGCGGTGTTGCCAAGGTCGCGACGCTTTCTATATCCGTGATAGAGGGCAGTATCACCAAGTTGACAAACAGCATAACACAAATTGACACAAGTTTGACTTGGAAGCAGTTGTGTGCGCACTGCGAGGGAAAGGTGGAAGAGGACAACCTCATATCTGTTTCATTATCAACTGGCGTTGGCAGGTCAGATTTCCACCCACAATTACTGTCTGTTTCACGTTAACCTGCCCAAATTTTTAACCTATTTAAACACCCTAAAACTCCCATTTTTTTACATATAATCATTTTTCAGCAAAATTTAGCAATGAACCATCTTTTTGTTTTTCGAAATTCGGTCAGAATGAAATAATAGCCCGAAATGATAAAGTGAATGGGGGTCTCCCATGTTAAAATATCACGCGCTGAGCAGTTTTCGACATTTTCCTATTGTCGAACAGCTTCCTGGATTTCATCATCAAAATATCGGCAATAACATCGGCTTTATGTGAACAAATCTTACCATTCTGAAAAATATAGGCATCCTGCTTCCATTAGTCGGTGTTTATATATCAATTCCATTAGTAAAGTTCTGGAATTTGGTGAAAATAGAAGATGATGTCGGTCAAATATCTCCAATCTTTGTTGTTACTCGTGACAACAGATGACAACTGAGCGCTGATTGGCTGGAATTCAGTGAAGGCGGCTGGCCTCGAAGCAAGTCCATTTCGCAGGAGGGGAGAACCTGCAATTTTTTTTGTCGAAGCAGTAAGTGTACTGCAAATTTTATTTTGGCGTGGAAATTGTTTTTATGGACACTTAACTTTTCAGATGCAATCATTAGAAATTTGTTACATAAACAGTAATGTATTATACTGAGCTTGTGAAATTTGAACAAATTATGGCCAATTCGTGGAAGCCTGGAAAAACTTCTCTGAATTTGTGGTAACAGAATCATCAATTTATTTAGTGACGCACAGACGGACAAAATGACTCCAATATACTACACCCCACAACTCGTTGCGCGGGGTATATTAAGCATACAAACTTTCATGTGGAAACGTCTTTAATATATATAATTAACATTACAGAGATCGTCGGAAATTTTCATGGAAAATACGGGGATAAAAAATGCCGCATTTTTTTTATATAATGGAATTATGGATGACAAAAAAGTATATGAAGTTTAAAGTCATCCTGACAGTAACACAGATTGAAATTAGCCGAAAAAGATGACCCGACGGACATATATCATATGTACATTTGCACGCGAGTTTCTTTTCCAATGTACATAATAATGCGAAATTGACTGGTCGTCCCATGTCCACAATACAACTACTCGACAGCAACGTGTGGCATCTCTGTCATCACAATAGCAGAGGCGTACCTAGCATTCACGCTTATTGCAACATTGGGGCGTGGATTCTGCTAATACATTAATTGAAGTTCAATGTGTATCTGACTCTTATCAATATGGCTACTGGGTGCAGATACCCTACTCAATGTGCAAATTATCACTATTATAGCGTACTAGTTTTGCCTTTTGTGTGTATCAAAACCGAAACGAGGGCGGGGAGGCATGCGTGCGACGGGAATAGCTCCGCCATGATCCGCCCATGTGTATGTAGTCTATTTTAGCCGTGTGTATGCCTAAGCGAATTACTGCAGTATTAGTGAGCATTCCTTTCCTTGTCAAACTAGCTTGGGCAAGCTGCTGTACGAATGAACTGAGCACATGATGCGGGTGTGTTTGAGTGGGTAGTGCAATAAATACATATATATACAAGCATAAGGACAAACACACTCTGGAACTGTTTCTTGAAAGTAATATATAGCTATAGTTGTGATAAGGTGTTGTGATGGTTCGCCAATACGTTTTGACTTGTTCCGAATATCAAGAAGGAATACACCCTTAAAAACTGAAATCGGTTAATATAACACCGTCCATTTCAGTACGGAGTGTTGCCGCGTTACGTTTGCGTCGTGTATGTGGCGGTGACTGTGAAATCGGAGTAGTACTATTAATTGATGGGTATTACATTATATGATTATCACATCGCTGGTTGTCTGTGATTCTCATACTTCAAATTTATATTTCACGTTTTACTAGATGTAATCAAAAATTTAAATTACCATTAATTATAATATATACAGCTAAAGATGCAATCACGGGGTGGCGACTACTATATGTACCTGAGTATTTGTGGGGGAAGAGAGAGAGAGGGGGGGCGGGGGGCATTTACCCTATGTTAATTACTGGGTACCTACATACTGATCCATAACCTATTTGAAGATGCCACCTGCAGAATATTTGAGAAACTGTGACAAATTGGTTAACCGAAAAGTGTGACGGACGGACGGACGTACTGACGAGACGTACATTGTGAGGTTACTAACCCTAGCCCATCCTAAATCAAACCCCGTAAACATCAGTCGTACAGAAAAAAACAACCCCACAAGACAAAATAACCCCACAAGAGCAATTTATAACGGGGTTAAAACGGAATAAGTATCTCTTAACAAGTCCATCACTGTGTGGTTAACCTCACAATGTAGCTCTCGTATGTACGGACGGACGGACGGACGTACGTCTTTACTTTCAGGTAACTATGTGGCTTATCGCATGTTAAATATTAGCCACATAAAACCATTTTTAGCCACATAAAACGATTTTTTAGGTGGCTAATTGTAACCAACCCTATCCTTTAACAAGTCCATAACCCTGTGGGGCTAGCCACATAAGTACCCGAATGTCTGCCCGGACAGACAGACGGACAGACGGACGGACGGTCCAAACACTATATGCCACCCGTTTCTTCGAAACCCGGTGGCATAATAAGTGTTGAAGACAAGCATTGTTCCCCATGGTCGTATTTGTCATTGGTTATTCAAGATGGCAACTCGAATATATATCTGTGGAGATAATTGTGCAGTGCATACGATTTGGGAAGATGAAATTTGCAAAAAAAATTAGGAGAGTCTGTGTTCGTGGAAGGGGCATACAGTTGTAACTTGGATCATCATTTTACTGTCGGTACTGTACTGTATTTTGTTTGCTTTTTTTACAGCAGGAAATTCTACGGCGAGTACAGAGGGATGTAATAGTTTAGAATAACCTGATACTTACCTCCTGGGGGTTAATGTATCTACCCAGAGTGCGCCGGCTGAGACCCGTGGCCTCCTCCATGCGCCTGAGTGGGTCATCCAAATACATGGCATGACCCACTCGCTTCTCTGATGAGAAAAATCTTCTCAATTCACTTAAAACGTCTTTCAGTTCGGCCATCTTGTAAAAAGAACGTTTTTATTTCAGAAAAAAAGCACGCGATTTCTTTCTTGCGCGGTAAGAACCGGAAGTAAAAAAAGGGATTGCAATGAGAGAAATAGATAATTGGATCTATAAAAAATAAATATACATCAGATAAAAACGTATTTTTTATTTAGTGTAACATAGAGATCTACATATCTATAGGATAGATTTCAACAAACAAGGCCTTTGAAAAGCTTTTTCACAAGAACTTGTGTGTTACAAACGCCTGTGCGCTCTCAATTGCCTTCATTGGTTCCATCTGAATGGCTACAGCGATGACAGCAGACAACATTTCAGACAAAACCATAATTCTAAACTTATTACCATTGAAAAGTACAACCCAGTTTGTCACATTTACTGACCAACTTAATTTCACAATATTCGATTGCGAAGACCCCTTACTCATAACCATTGGACTCGTCCACATCGGAATTACCGCCATCTTGTTTTGACACACGAAAAAACACCGACAGTTCATTCAAAACAGAACAGATTTAGGACATTTATTTTAACTGACAACTAGAAACAAATGTGTAATTACAATTTAGAATGTTCAGAAAGTGTAGTAGGTAAGTCTCATTCCGAACCATTATGTTTATACATTGTAGTTGCTTATTTGTTCTTGACATTTTGAAAATCGGTCAAATTGTCAATTCTTGCAAACCAGACGGACATTTGTACAGTTCTTTAGGGTATAGCGGATTTTAGGGTATAGCGGATAGGTATATACTTTTTAACACAATATTTTTTTATATTGTACATTTATAATAAATAAAATATTACCGTTAGGAACAGTGATCCATCCCCCACACAATGACATGTTTACTTTGATATAGCAGTTTTCTTGCCGTGGGTAAAGCTTCAAGAAACACAATGACGTAACCGGAAGTTTACACCAGGTAAAGCGAAAGTAAGTCGCTCCAGAGTAATTTCACTGAAAATGTATAAACAGTTAGTTTGGAAGAAACAAACTCTGTGAATAATATGATGTATAATCATGTCCTCTATAACTGGAAAGAAGCTTGGTTCATAAATCACACCATGTCACTGAACACAGACGTCAATAATAACGCACGTGCTTCCGGCAGTAATGCATCAGTCAATGTAAATCCCCGCCCCCCCCCCCCCCCCCTCCGGGGGAGGGGCGGGGCTTTACCGGGGCATACCCCGGGGCTTTTACCTTTTACCCAGCTGATCATCGACTGTAACGGTTTCAAAAACAACTATATCACTAAGTCAACCACCCAGGAAATAGATCGAGTAGCAGGCCAAATGTGCTACCAATTACATCTACAACGAATAAAGCTGCTTGGGTTGTAATAATGGCTTCCCATACTAATAAAAGTTCCCAGATATCTACTATTTATAAGTGACATTTTGCTCTACAACACATCATTTTCGTGCAAGAATATTTCACATTTAAAATCACCAGATGGCCCCGCAGTGCGGGGCATTTTACCGGGGCTTTTACCGACCATGTTGCCCCGCAGTGCGGGGCCTTCACCGGGGCTTTAACAGCAACGAAAATATAAGCCCCGCTATTCCCCCGGAGGGGGGGGGGGGGCGGGGACTTACATTGACTGATGCATAACGGATCATCCTAATTTGCGTACAAATCAGATTTGCGTGGATCGTCTCAAAATCAATATGACCTGCGAACAATATATCAAATGGGTTTGTTATGCCACCGGAGACGGGTGGCACACAGTGTTCGGACCGTCCGTCGATCCGTTCGTCCGTCTGTCCGTCCGTCCGTCCGTATGTCAGTCAGTCCGTCACACGTTTTGGTTAACCTGTAGCCTATTTCATCAACATTGCAAAGTATACTTTACTAGCAAAGTATACTTTGAGGGAGTAATCATTTATTTTTACTGAAATGCATTATTTCATATAAAACTAACAAATGCATATATTTCATGATTAAAAGTATGCAGAATTATTATACTGAATTTATTACATTATCACAGCCAAATTGGCTGTGATAAAGTAATAATTTCAGTATAATAAAAATTAATAAATTTATCATAAAATTGAAAATTTCTCCCTCAAAGTATACTTTGCTACTAAAGTATACTTTGCAATGTTGATGAAATAGGCTACTGGTCGTAACAGTTTCTCAAACTGGCCATAGCATCTACATACATTGCTTTTATTATTATACATGTATGTAGCTTCATTCTATCTTCATGAAAGAGGGGGTGTTACATTGTAGAGAGATCAACACCACAGGGATTGAAAATTCTAATTGACATTGACAACTACAATTTTAAAATTTGTGAATATTTATTTTAAAGGCATTCATTTTCTAAATAAAAATAATACTGGTCAGGCCCGTAGCCAGGATGAGGCAGACGAGGCAGCCGCCTTGTCTCAGATTTTGCGTTTTTTTTTTATGATTTTTACACTCGATTGTTTTGCGGTATGTTTGAACTGTCGGCACATGCTGGGGTGTTGACTTAGTGTTTTTTTTTCACTCGACGCCAATATACATTGTTGCTGGAAAAAATAACAATAGCACATGTGTGCCCACCCCCCCACCCCCATTTTTTTTCTGGGGTGTTGACTTTTTTTTTTTTCACTTCCAACCCCGATGTTGCTGCAAAAAAGTAACAAAAGCACAGGTGTGCCAACCTCCCCTCGACATTTTTTTTCTGGGGTGACTTTGTTTTTTTTTACTTCCAACCCCAATGTTTATTTATTTTCACTACGCCAATGTTGCTGGAAAAAATATGCGATTTCAGGGCATTATATTTAATGCCGTATCCGGTGGTTCATGTTCATGATCAGTTTTTATCAGATTTTGGCGCTAAACAAAAAATATGTGGCAAACAGTGCAGATCCTGATGAGCCAGCTCGTTACGAGCCGGCTCATCTGGATGTACACTGTTTGTCAATACCACTATACATGCATGTGAGGTTTAAATGGTTAATATTACATGTACATTCGTGAAGTTATAGTCTGATTTATTAATTACTAATTACAGGGTGATGGTGTATATTGATGGACCAGCCCGTCGGTGCCTCGTGGATTGACAGAATGAGCCAATCTGATTGGTTCATTCCATCATTTTGCGGGGGTCCGACGGGCAGGTCCATCAATGGACACCATCACCAATCACAGTTAATACACTCAGTAACACTGTTTACGGCCACCACCTCGGCCCAACCCTTCACAAGACTCGAATAATTGCCGGGACTCATAGAAAATGTGTGGCAAACAGTGCAGATCCTGATGAGACGTTTTGATCAGTAAGAGCCGCCGCATCTGCATGTACACTGTTTGCCACTACCACTACACATGACGGTGAGGTTAAAAGGGTAATGTTACATGTACATTTGTGAAGTTATTCTCTATGATTTAGTAATTAATAATTACAGAGTTAATACACGGTTTACCACCATGTATGTATTCAGTATGTCTCGCCGGGAATCGGCGCACCACTGCCCCCCCACCCCCCCCCCCCCCCCCCCCCCCACCCCGCATCACTCTATATTTTAATTCAGTCTCATAACGACATTTATGTGTTTTTATGGCACCACCCATCACATTGCTTCAAGAAAATATTGGGATGAAAAAAAAATTTAAGCAGTGTAAATATTTTTTATTTTTTTTATTTTTCAGTTACACTGTACACATGTACACATTACATGATGAAACAGATTTAATCAGTGTTAATGTGATATGCATGTAAGCATGTTTCCTAGTCATTTACAAAACAAATACATGATTTGGAATGTTTTGAGACACCCCCTCAGCAACTGTCGCACACGTATCCGATAAACACCAAAGCTATCCGTTACTGACTAATTCAGTGCGTTAGGTAAACAAGGAATTATGCGAGGAAAACATTGGAATAAACTAAAAAAGTAACCCAATTTGGAAAGAAGACACTTTTTCTGTCTATTGGTACCAGGTACTTGTCCAAATGTTCTACTTTAAAGACGTATGCAGCAATAATCTTCTTAGCTATCCGCTAAACACTAAAGAACTGTATGGCAAGTGCCGTCCGTGGCAGTTTTTTTTAAATAACTTAATTATTTGACGGATTTTCGTGAAATAAAAAGGAGGCTCATTTCTAAAAAACTGCTTTTGATAGTTTTATGGAAAAAAAATAAATAAGTTTGGCGTGTTTTGATAGCAATAAATTTTGGGCAGCATTCCACGAAACGGACAATAGACGATAAAATAGAGATCGCGCACAATTTTAATCCAGGACTAAGGCATGTGAAATTTATTATTAATCCTACAGCAGATCTGAAAACATCTACCAGTACATCTACCAGTACATCTACCAGTACATCTACCAGTACATCTACCAGTACACATCTACCAGTACATCTACCAGTACATATACAGTACCACCGTACATCTACCCTACCAGTACATCTACCAGTACATCTACCAGTACATCTACCCTACCAGTACATCTACCAGTACATCTACCAGTACATCTACCCTACCAGTACATCTACCAGTACATCTACCAGTACATCTACCAGACCAGTACATCTACTAGTACATCTACCAGTACATCTACCAGTACATCTACCCTACCAGTACATCTACCAGTACATCTACCAGTACATCTACCCTACCAGTACATCTACCAGTACATCTACCAGTACATCTACCAGACCAGTACATCTACCAGTACATCTACCAGTACATCCTACCAGACCAGTACATCTACCAGTACATCTACCAGTAAGTACATCTACCAGTACATCTACCAGTACATCTACCCTACCAGTACATCTACCGGTAGATAGTACATCTACCAGTACATCTACCAGACCAGTACATCTACCAGTACATCTACCAGTACATCTACCAGACCAGTACATCTACCAGTACATCTACCAGTACATCTACCCTACCAGTACAGCATCTACCAGTATCACTACCACTACCATGTACATCTACAGTACTACAGTACATCTACCAGTACATCTACCAGTACATCTACCACTACCCACCAGTACATCTACCAGTATACATCTATCTACCAGTACATCTACCAGTACATCTACCAGTACATCTACCAGCAGTACATCTACCAGTACATCTACCAGTACATCTACCCTACCAGTACATCTACCAGTACATCTACCAGTACATCTACCAGACCAGTACATCTACCAGACCAGTACATCTACCAGTACATCTACCAGTACATCTACCCTACCAGTACATCTACCAGTACATCTACCAGACCAGTACATCTACCAGTACATCTACCAGTACATCTACAAATGCTTTTGAGGTTTTGATGGGGGCATCAACGGACATGAATAAAAAAAAAAAAATCACCTACCGACCGACCCAGTTTCAAAATTATGGGTCGGGTTACGCCAAACAAACATTTTTTTAAGGATTGCCTAAATATTCAGTTTTGATTTTGGGATTCCCACCCCACCCCCCCATGTGTACATGTACTTACTTGCACAGGTAGTATATGGGATTTAGTACTAAACCCATTTACCCAGCATTAAATGACCTTAGCTGTTGATAGGCCGCTAAACCCCAACAAATAAAACTATTCCATTTGTTACATGCAGGATTAACCGACCTTTCACCGGCAAACAATGCAGACACTGATCTTGTAGGCTGATCTGAGTCTACACTGGTCGCTCTGCGTCTACACTGGTCGCAAAGGTCGTAAGCCCTATTTAACCAGTCGGAACCATTTGTGACTCGAGAAACAGGGCGGATGAACAACAGTGTAGACTCAGATAAGCCTGTAATCAAAATTATGAAACAACGCTACATTTTTTATTTGAATATTTCATATCTCCAGATAAGAAATTAGTAATTGAGTATTGTCACTCCATCATTTCTGAATACGTCAATATTTTAATTGGGTAAAATAAAATCACACTACTGTTTACACATCAACAGACAGCAAGTATTGAATAGTTTGCTTCAAAATAAAAACATGTCTTGGCATTTCATTAGAATTGTCTCCTTGGAGGCAATTCTAATGAAATAGCAAGATGTGTTTTCATGGAAAATAAGAAAAATATGCTATACAGTTATTTGTGGTCTGTTTATTGTTTTCTGCAGCATGATAAAGGTACCACAAAATTTGTATTGTTTGTTGATTCTCGCTACTTCTGATTTCAATTGGGTTTTTTGGAATTTTTATTGGGTATTTAAGCTTATCTAGATAATTTTTCCATTAGGAATTATTTCAACAAATTTGAACGAAACATACGCAACGGCCTGCATTAATCTTGCCCAGATTATAAAATTTCTGAACGGCTATTGGCAATGACCATTATGTCAACTTGCAATCGAGTAATTTCAAGCACAGCTCGGACTCGGACAAGCTGCTTGACCGACTTCAAGCAAAATTGTAATTTGAGTATTACAGATAAACCCATGCTCCAGATAATCCATCAGGGCTCCAGATAAGGAATTAGTAATTGAGTATTGTCACTCCATCATTTCTGAAGCAATTGGGTATTTCAAAATTTTAATTGTGTAACATAGAATCACACTTCTGTTTACACATCAACAGACAGCAATTATTGAATAGTTTGCTTTTAAATGAAAAGACATCTTGGTATTTCATAAGAATTGTCTCCTAATGAAATACCAAGATGTCTTTTCATGGAAAAATAAGAAAATATGCTATATTTGTGGTATGTTGATTGTTTTCTGTAGCATGATAAAGATATCACAATGTTTTCATTGCTTTTTGATACTCACTACTTCTGATTTCAATTGGGTTTTTGCTAATTTTAATTGGGTATTTACGCAAATACGCACCTTGTCTGGGGCTCTGTAAACCTGTGAATAAAGGCCAGCCATGGGAATAGAACAATCTGGTCTTTGTTCACAGGTGATCTTTGTTTGCAGGTTCATTTATGTATTAATTTAATAATTGGGAAAACGAAAACATGGCTACTATAAACGGGGGTGTCCTTTAGTACCGGTTTGACTGTACACATGTATGTATACACAATTGGGAACCTCCAAAAAACCTTTTCCAAAGGGATGGGTTGTGACCTAGGGGTAAGAACACCTGACTTCCAATCCGGAGGTTGTGAGTGCAAACCTCGACTAGGGCATGAAGAAATACCTTCATAGTATTTCCATTCCACTGGTCTGTCGGATGAGACTTTGAACTGTGGTCATTTTTTTCCCCAAAAATTTATGTTACATGATTGATGGGCCGTGGTCTAGGAGATACGGCATTGGACTTCAATACCGGAGGTTGGGAGTTCAATCCTCACCATTGACATGAACATAGAGAATAGTAGGTTAGTGCCGTGAATGGGAAAAAATATCTGGCAAGGCTCAAGAATTTCTTTATTTCTCATCAGAAGTATATGTTGTGACCACTCATTTGAACCGTCTCGCCAACATATACTTTGGTTCAGAAATAAGGAAAATAGATAGAGAATAGTAGGTTAGTGCCGTGAATGGGAAACAATCTGGCAAGGCTCAGGAAACGGGATGTGCGAGGCTCTGCTGAGCACGTCCCGTTTCCGTGCCGCACCAGATATTTTTCACATTCACGGCACTAACCTACTATTCTATTTATCCCGTCAACACCTTCAAATGGCTGTAAAATGAAAAAATTTTATTGACTGGATATCAAAAATGTTTCACGGCACCGTGTTTCAAGGCACATACGCACTGTGTTGACGGGATAAAATACCTGCACACATGTGTACATGTAGTACTTCCATCCCACTGGTCTCTCGAATGTGACTTTAAACTGTGGTCCTGTCTCTTATATGATCGTAGCTGTTTCTGGGACGTCAAACTCATTCACTTTCACTTTTCTGATTGCAGGGCCAGAAGTTCACGGCAGACCTACTGGTGAATGGCAAGATCAAGTCTAACGAGACAGGCCAGGTGTTTGGGTCTCCAAGCTCCTGGGCCATCTTCTGTAAGAAGTTGGTGAATCCCATGAAGAAATCCGGCTGTGGCTGGGCCTCTGTGAGTACATAACTTGCAACATTTTTGAACCCTTTCCCTGATAGAGACGACTTTTCACGCCTCTGCAGAAGATGTCTTTTGAAAACATTGTGGGAAAAGGAGAAATTGCTTGTAACAAGCAATTTCTCCTTTTCCCACAATGTTTTCTACTCTATCAGATAATTTAACCATCATTTGACCCAGCATTTGATTCTTTTATTCAGATGTTTTGGATTTGGATGAGTCGAAATATCGCAAAACAGAGAAAGGGTTAAATTTAGTACCCAACTCCCTATATAAGATGATAGTACATAGTTTTGACTAATTCCCTGGGGTTTGACGTGCCTGGACAATAGTTCCGCATGCCGGTCAGTAGTCAAAACTATTTCACCTCTGAAAATCATGACGTCATGATTTTTATTGAAGATTTCGTCATAGTATTCAACGTAATTTAGATCAATCAGTCGATGCAGCGCACCACGCCAAATTTACGAAATTGTGTCACATAGACATACACTGTTACAGGTTGAGTAATAAAACAGTTATTTCATGGTCATTCGGGGAACAGTGAAAACAGATTGCCCCTCGATGCTGTGGACGACCCGATGCACTATTGCCCTCGGCCTTCGGCCTCTGGGCAATAGTGCCTCAGGTCGTCCACATCACCTTTGGGGCAATAGTGTTGACTGTTCCTGAATGTAATCTTTCTGCAATAATACAATTAATATGTTTAACAATTCTGCAAAAACCAGGAACCCACATTTTACGAGGTTTCGACACAAGGCCATTATCAAGGAATTAGTTTCTACTGAACGCTAAGTGGCATCCATTTTGAAATCTAAAATGGATGCCACTTAGCATTGAGTAGAAACTAATTCCTTGATAAAGGCCTTGTACCGAAATGTCGGAAAAGTGGGTTCCTGGTTTTTGCAGAGTTATTCCTGAATTACCATGAAATAACTGTATACAGTTCCTATCAATTGTAGATTTCGGAATAAATATCTCATCAACTGCATTCGCTATTAATCAAATGATTCTGTTTTCTTTCAATGTAATCTGTAACTAGCAGCTGATCTGCAGAAAACTGTTGGCATTCCCGTCAAAGGTATCACAGCTAAAATCCATGGTATATTCAGAGCTCCAGATATTAAGGTGCATATTGGCGTATTTCACACACTTATTTTAGCGGAATATGCATTGATTATCAAACGTGGAAGTACAAAATCCTCACAGCAATGCAAAAAATATGCATTGATTTTCAAATTGATTAGTGAAAATACTGTATTAAAGTTGAAAATTTCCTTAGTTGAGCTGCAAAAAGCAAACAGTGTTTGCTTTTTGCAGCTCAAATAAGTGATTTATTTTGAATTTTTTTTTATCATTGAATTTGAAATATGGGTGTAATGGGTGTATAATACTCTTTAGAGACAAAACTTATCTGCAGCTCTGGTATATTGGCTCTGAGTTGTTTTGCAGGCTGTATGTTCACTAGTAGGCAACTCCAGAATCATCTTTCCCAGTTTATCAACGTTTCTGAATATCTATTGTTACATGGTTTCCGTTGTTTGCACAAATGTGGAAACAAATAGCGCGTGCTGTTTGCACATGGCTTTAGGCAATGCTCATTCCGGGGCCGTGCGTAATGGAAGTGCCTTCATGACGTCAATACGCGGAAGTGCCTTCATGACGTCACTAGTTCATGACGTTCATGACGCGGCCCCGGAATATGCATACCGAAAATTATCTACGTGAATGGGACGATTTTATAAAAGTACTGAAAATACTGAATATAATGCTCAAATTACATCAGTTTTTTGTTGGAAATGTAACAATAACGTTTCATCATGTCCAGCCGTGTGCAAACGTTTGCTGTGGCCCTCGGGAACTGTTTGAACCTGCGGCCTTGGGGTTCAAACAGTTCCCTCAGGTCACAGCAAACGTTTGCACACGGCTGGACATGATCAAACCTTATATTGGAAATACCAACTCGTAATGAAATAGTTTGATTGTCTGAGCTTGTGTTAATCTTTCCCAGTTCATCAACGTTTCCCAGTTTATCAACGTTTCTGAACATCTATTGGCAATACCAACTCGTAATCAAATAGTTTGATCGCCTGAGCTTGTGTTAATCTTTCCCAGTTCATCAACGTTTCCCAGTTTATCAACGTTTCTGAACATCTATTGGCAATGCCAACTCGCAATCAAGCAGTTTGATTGCCTGAGCTTGTGTTAATCTTACCCAGTTCATCAACGTTTCCCAGTTTATCAACGTTTCTGAACATCTATTGGCAATACCAACTCGCCATCAAGCAGTTTGATTGTCTGAGCTTGTGTTAATCTTACCCAGTTCATCAACGTTTCCCAGTTTATCAACGTTTCTGAACATCTATTGGCAATACCAACTCGCCATCAAGCAGTTTGATTGTCTGAGCTTGTGTTAATCTTTCCCAGTTCATCAACGTTTCCCAGTTTATCAACGTTTCTGAACATCTATTGGCAATACCAACTCGCCATCAAGCAGTTTGATTGCCTGAGATTGTGTTAATCTTACCCAGTTCATCAACGTTTCCCAGTTTATCAACGTTTCTGATCTATGCAATACCACTCGTAATCTATAGTTTGATTGATTGCAGCTTGTGTTATCTTTCCCAGTTCATCAACGTTTCCCAGTTTATCAACGTTTCTGAACATCTATTGGCAATACCAACTCGAAATCATATAGTTTGATTGCCTGAGCTTGTGTTAATCTTTCCCAGTTCATCAACGTTTCCCAGTTTATCAACGTTTCTGAACATCTATTGGCAATACCAACTCGCACTGAAGCAGTTTGATTGCCTGAGCTTGTGTGAATCTTTCACAGTTGTATCAACGTTTCCCGTCTCTGTATGACCTTAGCTGTTGCTAATTAAACTCATAATCATCCACTTTCACTTGTATCAACTTTTCTGAACGTCTATTGGCAGTGAAAACTCACAATCAAGCAGTTTGAATGCCTGAGCCTCAGCTGTAGACATAGAGAATAGTGGGTTAGTGCCGTGAATGGGAAAAAATATCCGGCAAGGCTGAAGAATTTCTTTATTTCTCATCAGAAGTATATGTAGTGACCACCATTTGAACCGTCTCTCCGAGACGGTTCAAATGAGTGGTCACAACATATACTTTGGTCAGAAATAAGGAAAATATATATGCGTTGTTGTAAATACATATGAGACACGCCGTGTGATTTTGTACCTTCGGACATCGGCGTAATTTCATTAAATACAAATGTACGTTTACAAAATTTTTCATAAATAAAATAAAAAGTTGACAACATTTTGAGAGTACGTGTACATGCGGAATATAATTATGCATGCACTCTGTAAATTTTGTCAACTGTTTATGCCATTTACGGAAAATATTGTAAATTTTGTAAACATATTTCATGAAATTACGCACTTGTCCGAAGGTACAAAATCACATGGCGTGTCTCATATGTCATCATTTTTAATGTGTTTTATATAATAAATCTGTCTCAGAGCTCCAGATAAGCTGCGTATTTGCATAAATAACCAATTAAAATTGCCAAAAACCCAATTGAAATCAGAAGTAGCGAGTATCAAGAGCAATAACAATTTTGTGGTATCTTTATCATGCTGCAGCCAACATTAAACAGACCACAAATATAGCATCTTTTTATATTTTCAAAACACATCTTGGTATTTCATTAGAATTGTCTCCAAGGAGACAATTATAATGAAATGCCAATACATGTATATGTTTTCGTTTCGAAGCAAACAGTAGTGTAATTTTATTTTACCCAATTTAAATTTTGAAATACCCAATTGCTTCAGAAATGATGGAGTGAAAATACTTGATTACTAATTCCTTATCTGGAGCCCTGCTGTCTGTTTGTTCGAAAGGTTTTAAAAGAAAATCAATGGTAAAAATGATGTCACAGATTACGTCACGTTTAAAAATGTTTGGAAACCATGTGGTCCCATACCCAGGGATTCCATTGGCGATCGCCACTTTCGCAATTGGCGATAAAAATAAACAATTGGCGATAACAATTGGCGATAAAAAATTACAATTTTGTTTTTTTTTTGTTTTGTTTTTTTTCGAAAATTGTAATTTTTTAAAAAATTACAATTTTCGAAAAGAAATCGCGATTTTTTTATTTTCCCCAGCGGAATCCCTGCATACCCTTAGACATACAGCACAGCATTCAATCTCCAGTCCTACAGTGACAGTCATAAGTACATTTATCAATCAATCAATCAATCACCAATCAACTTATTACAGGTGAAATACAAGGGGAGAAAGCTGGATACCTGGAAGACGAGTTGGTTCCGACAACAGAGACCCACAAAGCCGAACATTGGCCGGACAGCGGTAAGTTTATTCTTGGGGTAAATGTTCCTGAGAGAGCTCGTGGATATTTGTGGATGTGGCTTATGGGTTTTGCCACCAGTTTAGATCCAGATCTAGCTGGCATCCGCAAAGTCTGAACAGGATCTACACTGTTGGCCATTCCAACAATGAAACGCCCGTCATGCTTCTAACAAGCAAGTTAGATCGTTAACAGGCTGCAGGAGTTTGCTATTTGATCAGGAGCTACACTACTGTCTGTTTCACGAAACCTGCCCAAATTTTACGGCTATATAAATAATGCAAAAACAATATATTTTTCGATAATATTAAATTTTATCAAAATTTAAGAAAGTTCATTCTTTTTATTTCGTGAAATTTGGTCAAATATTGATTTTATTATGAAAAGTTAGTTCTCTATGGGAATTTAACATGGGGAAAAAAGAGGTGGAGAACCTGGAGGAGGAGTCGAAAAACGAACAAATTTGGAAATTGATTCTGAAACCCAGCCAGATAGCTATTAAGAAAACAAGTTACATTTTGAAAATTGGTCCACTATTTCTGAAATTAGAAAAATTTCCCCATGTTAAATCCCCATAGACATCTTCACTCTGTGAAGATGTCTATGGGAATTTAACATGGCGAAATTGTTCTTTTGCAATAAAATCAATATTTGACCACATTTCACGAAATAAAAAGAAGTTCATTCTTAAATTTTGCTAAAATTTAATATTATCAAAAAATATATTGTTTTTGCATTGTTTATATAGCCGTAAAATTTGGGCAGGTTTCGTGAAACACAGTAGCCACATTTCTCCAGTCACAGTCATATAATTCCAACACAAAAATATTTACACAATTCCCTAACATTTGATTGGTCCGTAGTAAGTCTCTGTCCAAAATTTATATCCCAGTAAACTCCAATGCAGAACTACTTTCCGTAACCGTCAGGCGCAGTTAAAATAATTCTTAAGAAAACGGAAAATAAACACATTTTCTTGATGAATTCATTTCAAATGCTGGAATTATAAGGAATGAATGGCCTTTTTGTGGACTTTATCGGGGATATAAACTTAGAAAAGTCGCAGGAATACTGGACGAGGCCTTCCGGCCTTCGTCCAGTATTCCCGCGACTTTTCCAACCCGCGACTTTTCCAAGTTTATACCCCGATAAAGTCCACAAAAAGGCCATTCATTCCTATAGTGTATGTAATGTATATAGAATATACTCATAGTGTTTAGAAAATATAAAATTGTTCCCATATATTACTGCTCCTATTACTTTTAGGGAGTGGGGCTAATTGACTATGATGTGGTGAGGACCTGGCACCAGTCTAAATGTATTTTTTTTGTTGTAAATTTGAGATTTTCCCCACATCACAACATGTGAAATATGGAATTTGACCCCATTAACCCGGCCTAAAATTGCCGTAGCTGTTGACAGGCCGTTAAACACCATTAATTAAATAAATAAACTTCTTGATATCAAGCATGAGCACTGGGTACTGTCATGTCGGCTAATTCTGCGCATCGGCTGATGCGCAATTCACGTCAAATTTAGCCTTGCGTATGTCGTAATAAAATATGTGGATTTTGGAATAAACAAGCTGATTAATTGCTACACTGTGTCACATTCCGATAGTTTGGTAAAAAGTTATTCCGAATACATGTATATTAAAAATGTGTAAAATCCTCAGACCCTACTGTTAGATGGAATAGCTGTCTTATTTACTAAATTACCGTAACTGTTAAACGAAGAAACTAACCTGCCATGATGTTACTGAATAGTTCTGCTTCAAGTTTAATACAAATTTTGCTATGCTGATCCAGTATGCTGCTCGCCATTTTGTTTACACTACCAGATGCGCAGCATTAGTTGAAACAAATGTGACGTTGCAAACATGCATGTGATGTCATACATCACACAATTTACGTCACTTAGTGACGTCAGAACGTTATTACATTTTACCTGCACAAACGGCTTTGAACTGCGTTGAATATTCAGGAAAGTTTGACTGAATATGAGATTGTAATGCCATATAAATTTGTTTGGAAAGCCTTAGGTGCACAGAATTAGCCGACAATAACCTCTCTAAACCGACACCCTGGGAGGCCCCCAGGGTGTCCGGTTTAGACAGGTTTCACTGTAAATCCGGCATATGACCATTCTGAAATACATTGACGTGCTTTGCTATCATGAATATACATCAACATCTGAGATAAATTATCTAGAAACCCATTAAAAATGAGATCACGAATATTGTATTGTTGTCCGGTTTAGAGAGGTTCCACTGTACATGTAAATACAGTGAATTGTTTGTAATCAAGAACTCTGATACTTGCTAATGATGGGTTGTGGCCTAGGAGTTAGAACACCTAACTTCCAATTCGGAGGTTGTGGGTTCAAACCTCGCCTAGGGCATCCAAACATATTTTTGTCGCGCCTGCTTTAGCAGAGGCGCAACTATAGTCGGCGCTTTTTCCGTCGTCGTCGTCCGCGTCGTCCGCGTCGTCCGCGTCGTCCATTTTTTTTGTAAGGCAAATGCGTTCAAAGTTATTGTTTTTTCACAATATCTCTTTAACCCCTTGCCAGACATTGATAATATTTCATATCAATGTTTGTCTAGGGATGAAGCTTCATTACGAACACCCCCACATCCAAAGTCTGAAGATCAAGGTCATTTATTTACTTGTAATGTTCACCGGTTTTGTAACAGAAATGCGTTAAAGTTATTGTTTTTTCACAATATCTCTTTAACCCCTTGCCAGACTTTGATAATATTTCAGATCAATGTTTGTCTAGGAATGATGCTTCATTACGCACACCCCCACATCCAAATTTTGAAGGTCAAGGTCATTTATTTACTTGTAATGTTCACCGGATTTGTAACAGAAATGCGTTAAAGTTATTGTTTTTTCACAATATCTCTTTAACCCCTTTCCAGACATTCATAATATTTCACATCAATGTTTGTCTAGGGATGATGCTTCATTATGCACACCCCCACATCCAAATTCTGAAGGTCAAGGTAATTTATTTACTTGTAATGTTCACGGTCAAATGCCTCGGCAGGCGTGACACTGCTTCCGTGGCGGAATTCTTGTCATCCCACTGGTCTGTCGGATGAGAACTTTAAACTGGTCCCGTCTCTATATGTCCTTTTCTGTTGCTGGGACATTAAACCCTTTCACTCTCACCTTTCACTTTCCTTGCTAACAGTCACCAGCCAGCAGTGTGTGTAGCGAGACGGGTCCCACCGATGTAGACAGTAGCAAACCCAACGGCAGTGGCTCCACTAATCTCGACTCAGGCTCAGCCACTGACGGCACAGTTCATTCGAAAATAGAGCCCGAGACTTCAGATGGTAATAGGGAGGAGGCTATGGTGCTCGATCTCAGGACGAAACCAAAGGCAAGCGAAACGACCGTCGATGGACCTGCAAGGTATAATGTAGGGCTTTTTGAGCACATGCTTAAATATCCAGGGATTCCGCTGGCGATCGCCACTTTCGCAATTGGCGATAAAAATAAACAATTGGCGATAACAATTGGCGATAAAAAATTACAATTTTCGGGAAAAAAATCAAAAAAAAAATTGTTTGTTTTTTTTTTTTGGTTTTTTGTTCTCGAAAATTGTAATTTTTTATCGCCAATTGTTTTATTTTTTTTGAAGTGGCGATTTTTTTAGTTTCCCCAGCGGAATCTCTGAATATCGTGCTCAAAGTTAGGAAGTTTGGTTGATCGAAGCTCGTTTTTAGTAAGAAATTTGCCTTCTTGAGCATATGCTTCAATCTCGTGTTCAACAATAGGATGTTTGTTTGGGTGAGGCTTAGCTGTTCTCAGTCTCGATCGATCAGACTGTCTGGGCTTTCGTAAGAAATTTCTCTTGTGGAGTATATGCTTGAATCTCGTGCTCAAAATGAGGAAGTAAGATTGGTCGAGGCTGAGCTGTGCTCAGTTTCAGCCAATCTGACTGCATGATTTGTCATGAATTTTGATGAAAGTCTGGAAGCTGAATATGGTCAATAGCAATCAGCCTAAAGTCGCGGGAATTTATCGGGGTATAAACTTGGAAAAGTCGCGGGAATACTGGACGAAGGCCGGAAGGCCTCGTCCAGTATTCCCGCGACTTTTCCAAGTACACATTTAGTACAAGTTTTGCTGTTAAGATTTTTCTCTGTTTTTCTGAGCAATCACTGACCATTTCCGTTGATTGTGCTCAGTCTAAGCCAATGAAACTGCCAAAAGTCACATAGGAAGATTACATATAATTTGATTCAGTCACATTTGAATTGCTGCCTGTAAAAATTGACCTTATGATTACTTCGAAAGTCGCAGAATAATTCCGCATTTGCTATTTACAGAAAAGATCACAGTCTGATCCGCCCCTACTCTGTTCGCCATTCAGACATTGATGTAGTCTAGATGTCATCAAGAAAATGAGTACTGTCTGTTTCACGAAACCTGCCCAGATTTTACAGCCATATAAACAATGCAAAAACAATATTTTTTTTGATTATACATGTACATATTAAAGTTTATCAACATTTAAGAATGAGCCTTCTTTTTGTTTCGTGAAATTTAGTCAAATATTGATTTTATTACGAAAAATGTATTTGTCTATGGGAATTTAACATGGGAAAAGGACGTGGAGGAGCTGGGGGAGGAGCCAAAAAATTAAAAATTTGGGAAATTGACTCCGAAATCTGACTAGATAGATTTTACATTTTGAAAATCTGTCCATTATTTCTGAAATTACGAAAATGTCCCCAAGTTAAATCCCCATAGCCATCTTCACTCTGTTTACATTGTTTATATATATGTAAAAATTTGGCAGTTTTCGTGAAACAGACAGTATATTCTAACGTCAATGTGTGATTGTGTAAGATATTACAGGAATGAATGGCCTTTTTGTGGAATTTAACGGGATATAAACTTGGAAAAGTCGCGGGAATACTGGACGAAGGCCGGAAGGCCTCGTCCAGTATTCCCGCGACTTTTCCAAGTTTTTATCCCCGATAAATTCAACAAAAAGGCCATTCATTCCTTATAATTCCAGCATTTGAAATAAATTCATCAAGAAAATGTGTTTATTTTCCGTTTTCTTAAGAATTATTTTAACTGCGCCTGACGGTTACGGAAAGTAGTTTGGCATGGGAGTTTACTGGGATATAAATTTTGGACAGAGACTTGCTACGGACCAATCAAATGTTAGGGAATTGTGTAAATATTTTTGTGCTGGAATTATTGAAGATTGTTCCAATTGTCGTGATGTCAGCCAAGGATGCATTTTCAATCATCTGTATGGATGAGTCGTGGCCTAGGGATATGGCATTGGACTTCAATACTGGAAGTTGTTAGTTAAATTCTCACCATAGACGTGAAAAATACATTAAAACCTTGTATTTCCATCCCAGATGCGACTTTAAACTGTGTCCCGTATGCGAGTATTATGATTTTTCGTAATTCTATTATAGGGGTAGGGGCCAAGTGACTTTGGTGTGGTTTGGACACCAGTAGCCTATTTCATCAACATTGCAAAGTATACTTTAGTAGCAAAGTATACTTTGAGGGAGAAATTTTCAATTTTTTTAAAAATTTATTAATTTTTATTATACTGAATTTATTACATTATCACAGCCATTTAATGGCTGTGATAATGTAATAAATTCAGTATAATAATTCTGCATACTTTTAATCATGAAATATATGCATTTGTTAGTTCTATGTGAAATAATGCATTTCTGGAAAAATAAATGATTACTCCCTCAAAGTATACTTTGCTAGTAAAGTATACTTTGCAATGTTGATGAAATAGGCTACAGGTCAGGTTGTTCTAATTTCGGGGCTGAATATATTTTTTCTCTATGTTAATATTCCGTTCTGATTTTGGGATTTTCCCCTCAATGCAGCAGGTTAAAACGGGATTGAACCCGTTTGCCCGGCCTTACATGTCCTTAGCTGTTGATAGGCCGTTATATATCAACAAACAAACAAACAAACTTTAAACTGTGGTCCCATCTCCATATGACCTTGCCTGTTGCTCGGACGTTAAATCCTTTTACAATCATCTGTTGTAGTTCCAGATCCGAGCCAAGCGCTTGTTTTGTAGAAGAACAAGAGGAAGGTAGGTAATTAACATAAAAAACATAACATAATCGTCACAAAACATTTAACAAGCTTGTGTGATATGGTCATATATCCTATTAAATCGCCACGCACGCAAGATGCTCTATGTGTGATTGCGTTATTTTTCGCACATGGTGCTCCAACAAGTCCGCGTTCTTTTCAATGAAAACAACATCATAATTGCTCGTTCTGTAGCCGAAAACATTACCTGATAAATAGAATACCATGCAGTCCATAAATCGAGCGAATCTCAGCATATTCAGAGCTCCAGATAAGGTGCGTATTGGCGTATTTTACGAAATTATTTTAGCTGAATACCCATTGATTGTCAAAAGTGGGAGTACAAAATATGCACAGCAATGTGAAAATACGCTTTTATTTTCAAATTGAATAGTGAAAAATACTGTCATAAAGTTGAAAATTCACTTAGTTGAGCTGCAAAAAGCAAACAGTGTTTGCTTTTTGCAGCTCAAATAAGTGAATGTTTAAATTTGTTAGATTTTTTTATCATTTTTCCCTATTTAGTATTAAATGAAGAAAATCAATAATCCATTTGTAAAAGTAAAATACGCAATGATTTTGAAATCAGGGGGTGTAGTACGCTTTAGACTCAAAGCTTATCTGGAGCTCAGCATATTGAATATCTGAGACATCATCTGAGAAGCATGTTTTTAATCAGTTATACATTCATAGAGGAATATTGTGGTGTGAAATGTCCATATTTGACTCATGCCTGACGGCACTCCTGAAATATGGACATTCCACACCACTCGATGAACATATATGTCATATTCGTTGCAAAAATATGAATATTCTATTTATTATATACCGCTCCATGGAAATTAGCAGTTTTTAGACTGTATACGGTAATGAATGTGTATTTGCAGCCTATTTGCAGTCCGGCACTGCAGGTGCGCGTTATGAATATAAATAGCGGAAGTAGTCGTATTTTCACCGGAAGATGTTTATTTCATCGATGAGAACATATGACTTTTATTTACATCGTATAACTACACTGTATGTATTTCATGGGTAGGTATATAATAAATCAGTTTAATCGCTTTATGCAGCACTCAACCTGTCAATGAAGGCACCATCCCAGCCTACAGTGAAAGCCAAACATCCGGCCCCTACCCAGGAGGAAAAACATGAGAAGAAAGACGGAGGCAAGGAGAAGGCGATCAAACACACAAATCTGCCGGACAGAACTCAGAATGTGTACGTTTCTGTGTGGAGAATAATAATACCTGTGACAAAAACTTATTTTGTAAAATGGGCGCTACATTAATGTAATACATACTGATTGACGCAAATGTGATGACATAACAAGTCCACGTTTTTTTTCAATGAAAACATGAAATGCATTATTTAGCATAACAGGGATTTCCCGGACTCGTGTTTTCTGCGTCCCTGGGGGCCGTTTCACTAAACTTCTTACGACTAAAATGTTTGTAAGTGCAAAATTATGATATGACTGTATATGACACATTGACAATGTTTTCTTGTAAACAATTATTGGATTTACATTTATGGAGCATAGGCTGCATATGCAGCCTATGCTCGATAAATGTAAATCCATCAATTGGAATTTCCAGATGATCCTAAATTTGCACTTACGAACATTTTAGTTGTACAAAGTTTAGTGAAACAGGCCCCTCATGCGCAAAATTGAGCGAGGACGCGCACTGCTAACCAGTACTATATCCCCAAAATCTCAGCGGCT
This sequence comes from Conchocele bisecta, assembly GCA_029237695.1. Classification (NCBI taxonomy): domain Eukaryota; kingdom Metazoa; phylum Mollusca; class Bivalvia; order Lucinida; family Thyasiridae; genus Conchocele; species Conchocele bisecta. The sequence goes on from CM055280.1 coordinate 59,421,739, forward strand.
CAATTTTGCCTTTTTCTGTATTTTTCTTCAATGCATAATAAATATCAAGTTTGAAACAGAAATACGTCATTGGTTACTGTCCACATTAATCGACGACATGTCGCATATTAAGTCTTAATCAACTGAGTGCTTGCTTATTACACAGTAGATTGATACACAAAGTGTTTACACAATTTAGATCACGAAGATAGACAGTTCGGGTTCTGCTCAACAGAAAACCCGATCTATATATGTCCTTAGCTGTTGGTGGGACGTTAAAACTCATTCACTTTCACTTTCAATAGAAAAGCCAAAAGCATGTTTGTAAAATTTGGGACACCCAAAAATCAACAGGGAAATCACCACAGAAATGTTGGGGGTCCTGGAACTCTCATTTAAAAAATCCTAGGGAAAACCCTGGCACAATATGTTACTTGATAAATAGAAAAGCAGGCTTTTGTGTTTTGATATCGAGTTTATCCGGCTTGTCTCGGGGGAACCGTAGAAATTCCTCGGTGATCCTCAAAATTCCTACGTGTGTCGAGGGATGGCCAGTGGCCTGGAGGTTAGAACCCATTTGTTCATAAGTACAAAATTAACACAGTTTTCTTGTAAACAGTTATTGGATTTACATTTATTGAGCATAGCAGCCTATGCTCAATAAATGTAAATCCAGACGATCATAATTTTGCACTTACGAATATTTTAGTCGTATGAAGTTTAGTGAAACGGGCCCCTGGACTTCAATACCAGCGGTTGTGGGTTCAATCCCCATCCTCGGTATGACAAATACTTTCATAGTATTTCCATCGCACTTGATTTTCGGATAATTCTTGAAACCGAGGTCCCGTCTCTACATGACCTTAATAGCTATTGCTGAGACCTTAAACCCATTCACTTTCATTTTCCTTCACATGTCCTACACTTGCCGGAACTTGATATCAAAAGATACTACATGTAACCTGTAGATGGGTGGCAGGTGGGAGCATGCGATGGGTAATTTAACGATCGGGGTTCAACCTTACCGGAATTCCGAATGGAGACCTGGTTTGGCTCTCACATACGTCTTTGGAATTTTGTATGTGACAGTTAAATCTGGTTATACCCTTTATGTGAGTATTACGATTATTCATAATCCTAGTTTAGGGGAAGGGGCCAAGTGACTGCTCAGAATATTTACATCGTGAAAAAATATATTCATGCTGTGGTATGGACCTGGCACCAGGTCAGGTTATTCTAATTTCAGGGCTGAATATATTTTTTCACGATGTAAATATTCTGTTCTGATTTTGGGATTTTCCCCCCAATGCAACATGATCGAACCCGTTTGCCCGGCCTTACATGACCTTAGCTGTTGATAGGCCGTTAAACACCACTAAACAAACTAAAACTAACCTGTAGCCGATTTCATCAAAATTGCAAAGTATATTTTTCTTGTAAAGTATGCTTTGAGGGAGAAATTTTCAATTTAAGGATAATTTATTAGCCAGGTTTTTTGAAAAAAAATCCAGGCTATTGGATTGGCGAAAGCCGGGCGGCGGGCGGCGGGCTGGGCGGCGGGCGGCGTCCACAATCAATGTTAAGTTTTTGTGTTTGAGTCCATTTCTTTGTTACTGTACCACCTAGGACCAACCCCCAACCGTGTGGCCCCTGTGCGCAATGTCAAGGTCAAATTACTTTGAATTTATTTGTTAAAGATTTTTCGTGTACTATATCTCTGCAACTGCTTCACCCATTACCTTGATACTTCACATGGGTGTTTATCATCATTGTCGCACCCGCTTGCAGAAAGCGCGATATCGTCGGCATTGTGGCATACGTCCGTCCGTACGTCCAACAAAAAGTGGGTATAATTATGTTATCCAAGTGTCCATGCTTGGAAAAAACCTGGCCTTCGTGGCTTTGCCTCGTTTCTTGTTTTTAACTTGACCCATTTTTTCCACGCAGTCGACTTAGCCATTTTCAATGTTAAGTTTTCGCGTTTACAATGTTAAGTTTTCGTGTTTAAGTCCATTTCTTTGGTACTGTACCACCTAGGACCACCAAACTTTCACAGCTTCATAACCAAGGGGTGCCTACCACATACAACTATCCAACATGTGACCATTTTTTTACCTTCACCTATTATTTCTACGTAATTGACTTAGCCATTTTCAACGTTAACTTTTTAACGTACGTCTAGTTAAATTTTTTGGTTAAAACTTTTTTGTTATACTATATCTCTGCAACTGCTTCGCCCATTACCTTGAAACTTCACATGGGTGTTTATCATCGTCCATATTTTCATTCTAACCCCCAACCGTGCGGCCCCTGTGCGCAATATCAAGGTCAAATTACTTTGAATTAATTTGTTAAAGTTTTTTCGTGTACTATATCTCTGCAACTGCTTCACCCATTACCTTCATACTTCACATGGGTGTTTATCATCATTGTCGCACCCGCTTGCGGAAAGCGCGATATCGTCCGCATTTTGGCATACGTCCGTCCGTCTGTACGTCCGTGTGTCCGGTTAAAATTTTTTCGTTAAAGTTTTTCCATCTACTATATCTATTTTTTTAGTGTCCATGCCTCGCCCCAAGGCGCGACATGCAGGCCACGGCCATCTAGTCTACAAAAAGTGGGTATAATTATGTTATCCAAGTGTCCATGCTTGGAAAAAACCTGGCCTTCGTGGCTTTGCCTCGTTTCTTGTTAATTTTTAGCCATGGTTTTTTGGAAAAACAATCCAGGCTATTGGATTGGCGAAAGTGGGGCGGGCGGGCAGGCGGGCGGGCGGGCAGTCGGCGTCCACAATCAATGTTAAGTTTTCAGGTTTGAGTCCATTTCTTTGTTACTGTACCACCTAGGACCGCCAAACTTTCACAGCTTCATAATCAAGGGGTGCCCACCACATATCACTATCCAACATGTGACCATTTTTTTTACCTTGACCTATTATTTCTACGTAATTGACTTAATAGCCATTTTCAACGTTAACTTTTTAACGTACGTCTGGTTAAAGTTTTTTTGTTAAAAGTTTTTCGTTATACTATATCTCTGCAACTGCTTCGCCCATTACCTTGAAACTTCACATGGGTGTTTATCATCATCCATATTTTCATTGTACCCCCCAACCGTGTGGCCCCTGTGCCCAATGTCAAGGTCAAATTACTTTGAATTTTTTTGTTAAAGTTTTTCGTGTACTATATCTCTGCAACTGCTTCACCCATTACCTTGATACTTCACATGGGTGTTTATCATCGTCGCGCCCGCTTGCGGAAAGAGCGATATAGTCAGCATTTTGGCATACGTCCGTCCGTCCGTACGTCCGTGTGTCCGGTTAAAGTTTTTTGGTTAAAGTTTTTCCCTCTACTATATCTCTTTTGTTAGTGTCCATGCCTCGCCCCAAGGCGCGACATGCAGGCCATGGCCATCTAGTCTACAAAAAGTTGGTATAATTATGTTATCCAAGTGTCTATGCTTGGAAAAAACCTGGCCTTCGTGGCTTTGCCTCGTTTCTTGTTATTATACTGAATTTATTACATTATCACAGCCATTTGGCTGTGATAATGTAATAAATTCAGTATAATAAATTCTGCATACTTTTAATCATCAAGTATATGCAGTGGTTAGTTCTATATGAAATAATAGATTTTGGGAAAAGTAAATGATTACTCCGTCAAAGTATACTTTGCTAGAAAAGTATACTTTGCAATGTTGGTGAAATAGGCTACTGGGGCCCGTTTCACTAAACTTCTTACGACTAAAATGTTCGTAAGTTCAAATTTAAGATCGTCTGTAAATGTCAATTTATGGATTTACATTTATTGAGCATAGGCTGCATATGCAGCCTATGCTCAATAAATGTAAATCCAATAATTATTTACAAGAAAACTTTGTTAATGTGAAATTTACAGACTATCATAATTTTGCACTTATGAACATTTTAGTCGTACGAAGTTTAGTGTTGTCTACATACATGTATTATGTTTTAATGTGCTGATTTGTTATATTTCTGTTGCTAGGGAACCAAACCTTCTTGTGGAGACCGAGAAGTTTAATAATGTCGGAAAATTGCAGCCGTTCACTGTTTCCATGTCGACCAACTCGCAACTATTAATGGTAATTATAACTGAGCCTCACACTGATCTTTGGCATCTCGTAACGACTGCAGTGCCAGATCAGCCTGATGGCTGCCATAAAGGATAGGAATTGGAAAGTACATCAGCGCTCCAGATAAATTTTGTACCTAAAGAGTATTATACCCCCAGATTTCAATTTCAATGCAAATGCATTATTGATGTTCTTCCTTATTAAATTGGAAACAAATTTAAAAATTCACTTATTGAGCTGCAAAAAGCAGCTCAACTAAGTAAATTTTCAACTATTTTACAGTATTTTCACGACTCCGTTTGAAAATCAATGAGTATTTTCGCGTTGCTGTCAGTATTTTATACTCCCACTTTTGATCATCAATGTGTATTATCCCGTCAACACAGTGCGTACGTGCCGTGAAACACGGTGCCGTGAAACATTTTTGATATCCAGTCAATACTATTTTTGCATTTTACAGCCATTTGTAGGTGTTGACGGGATAAATAGAATAGTAGGTTAGTGCCGTGAATGGGAAAAAATATCTGGCGCGGCACGGAAACGGGATGTGCTCGGCATAGCCTCGCCCATCCCGTTTCCTGAGCCTTGCCAGATATTTTTTCCCATTCACGGCACTAACCTACTATTCTCTATTTCTGCTAAAAAAGATAAGTGCGTAAAATACGCCAATACGCACCTTATCTGGAGCCCTGGTACATGTACTGTTATTCCAAAATTACATTGTCTCTTTGACTATGACGTTTTGTCTTTTTCTTTATGTCATTGGCCATCTTGGATTTTATACCTAGTTTCAGGTATTTCCTCAATGTAGATTTTTGTAAGCGATTTTGTTTCTTCAATAAATAATATTAAAGTAATTTCCAATAACCTCCGAAGGGAAGCACATTTAATACACATTGTTTTAAAGTCGCTCTTTTTATTAAATTTTCGACCACAAAATAGTATGAAAATGTATTGGCAGTCCCTATGTGACGTCCATAGTTTAGCAGTAAACCGGATGTTATCGTACTGCTGCACTATGGACGTCACATAGAACTGCTGATACATTTTCATACTATTTTGATAAAGACCATGTGGTTGAAAATTTAATAAAAAGAGTGACTTTAAAACAATGTGAATAATATTAAAGACCTGAAATCAGTTGAGCAACTTAATGTTGCAATTTTTTCCAACCTCAGTGGGTTTTGAGACTAATTATCGGACTATCATGCTTCTAACAAACAATATAGATAGTTACATGTAGCACGTGACAGTGGTGTGCTATTTGATCAGGAGCTATTTGATCAGGTCACAAATATTGTAAGCCCCATTTCTCCAGGAACAGCCAAAAATAGGAAATACAGTGGAACCTCTCTAAACCGGACACCAAGAAAACACCTGTGCTCTTATTTTTGATGAGTTTCTTGGCCATTTATCTCCTGTGATAATATCTGTTCGTGATCACATAGCAGACACCTATGGCTCAGAATGATCAAATGCTTGATTTACAGTGAAACCTCTCTAAGCCGGACACCCTGGGGACCTCCCAGAGTGTCTGCTTTAGAGAGGTTTCACTGTATTTGGAAATATGTTTCATTACAAAATTGGCAAGATTAGCGCAGTGATGTACCTCGGAGCCAAGTACGCTTCTTCTTCAGATTTTACGGTATCGACAATTTCCCAGATTGATATATTCACGCCACTAGCGAGAAAACTGTATGTGTGCAGAACTCCAGACAAGCTGCGTATTTCGTAAATACCCAATTAAAATTGCCAAAAACCCAATTGAAATCAGAAGTAGCGAGTATCAAAAAGCAATAACAATTTTGTGGTATCTTTATCATACTGCAGCCAACATTAAACAGACCACAAATATAGCATTCTTCTTTTTTTCATCAAAACACATCTATTTCATTAGAATTGTCTCAACAGTAGTGTAATTTTATTTTACCCAATTTAAATTTTGAAATACCCAATTGCTTCAGAAATGATGGAATGAAACTACTCAATTACTAATTCCTTATCATAGTTTTCTTATTTTCCATGAAAACACATCTTGGTATTTCATTAGAATTGTCTCCAAGGAGACAATTCTAATGAAATGCCAAGATATGTTTTCATTTCTAGGCAAACTATTCAATAATTGCTGTCTGTTGATGTGTAAACAGTACCTTTTTTTTATATTTTACCCAATTAAAATTTCGAAATACCCAATTGCTTCAGAAATGATGGAGTGAAAATACTCGATTACTAATTCCTTATCTGGAGCCCTGTGTGTGACCTACATTCCCGACCATGTATTCCAGGATTTCCACTGCCACCTGACCACAAGTGAAGTTGTCGGCTACCTCGGTGGGAAATGGGACCACAATACACAACGTAAGCAGATGTGTCGTTGATTAAAACTTTCATCAGAGCTCCAGATAAGGTGCGTATTGGCGTATTTTACGCAATTATTTTAGCTGAATACGCATTGATTATCAAAAGTGGGAGTACAAAATACGCACAGCAATGTGAAAATGCATTGATTTTAAAATTGAGTAGTGAAAAATCATAAAGTTTAACATATACTTAATTGAGCTGCAAAAAGCAAACGTGTTTGCTTTTTGCAGCTCAAATAAGTGAATGTTTAAATTTGTTATATTTTTTATCATTTGTTCTCTATTTAGTTATGAAGGAAATCAATAAAACCCATTTGTACAGGTAAAATACGCAATGATTTTGAAATCTGCGGATATAGTACGCTATAGACACAAAGCTTACCTGGAGCTCTGTTTCATATTGATATTGAAACTAAAATATTGACGATACATCGATTGTTAGATAAGGATATAGAAGTTACATTTACAAGACTGTGTATGGACTATTTATGCCCACTATGCGATAGCAAGGGGGGACACATTGCGTTGCTCTTGATTTTTGTCGCGCCCGCTTGCGGAAAGCGTGATATAGTCGGCACTTTGGCGTACGTACGTAGTGTGTCTAAAGTTGTTCGTACCCCTGTGAAGTGGTTAAGTTTTTTGGTTAGTTTTTGGTTAAATGTTTGGTTAAGTTTTTGGTTTTTTGGTTTAAAGTTTTTTGGTTAAAGTTTTTAGTTTTTTCCTTATACTATATCTCTGCAACTGCTTTGCCCATTACCTTGAAACTTCACATGGGTGTTTATCATCATCTATTTCATTCTACCCCCTCCCGTGCGGCCCCTGTGCCCAATGTCAATGTCAAATTACTTTGAAGTTTTTGGTTAAGTTTTTTGGTTAAAGTTTTTGGTTAAATTTTTTGGTTAAGTTTTTTGGTTATAAAGTTTTTTGGTTAAAGTTTTTCGTTATACTATATCTCTGCAACAGCTTTGCCCATTACCTTGAAACTTCACATGGGTGTTTATCATCATCTATATTTTCATTCTACCCCCCTCTCGTGCGGCCCCTGTGCCCAATGTGAAGGTCAAATTACTTTGAAGTTTTTGGTTAATGTTTTTTTCGCGCCCGCGTGCGTAAAGCGCGATATAGTCGGCACTTTGACGTACGTACGTGTGTCCGGTTAATGTTTTTGGTTAAATTTTTTGGTTAAAGTTTTTCGTTATACTATATCTTTTTTTTAGTGTCCATGCCTCGCCACAAGGTGCGACATGCAGGCCGCGGCCATCTAGTTCATATGTATGTCTGTCCGTACTCCCGTATGTCTGTCCGTCTGTGTACATTTGCGTCAAAATGTTTGTAAGAGTTTCTCCAACATGTAATAGCTTCCATATTACACAAAGGACTGCTTCAATACTTGGAGACTTGAATCACACTGACTGGCTGGCACTTAGCCATTTTGTAATTAGTCTGAACATTCTGCAGAGAAATGTGAATTGGACGAAGTCAAACGTCATTTAAATTTGGCCAAATTAATGTTCAGACTAACTACATAAGTATTACTGCTAAATTTGGTATTGGCGGACTCGTACTGTTAACCTGGAACATGGTCATCATTAAAAGGAAGAAACCGCAGTCATATTGATGTAAAATAAGATTTACCTGAGACCTCATGAGCGCCGCCATTAATCCTGTGCAGGCCTCGACAAATTTTTATTTTCTGACTCTGACTCGTCCCACTGGACGAGAGAAACTAAAAAAATACTCGCCCAGACTGGACTTCTACTCGTCCAAACTTTTGGTCAAATAACAAAACATACATTTTTCAGAAATGGTAATTATATAATGTATTTAATTTGAAATTACAACACAATATAACACTAGGTCTACTAATCAAGCAGTCATGTGTGGCAAATCCCATAACTTGCATAAGCCCCATTTTCCCAGTTACAGTCAAACGGTCGGACGGACGCATACAGTTTGTGATCATTATATAATAATATTTCCACAGTCAATGTGCCCGTGTAGATCTATATTTCCAGCTTTCGGTGCGCGGCTTCAACAAATAAATTATGTAATTTATATAATTTGTGTAACTGTTACTATACAGCGTGAAACAATGGTGTCGTGGTGGGAGGGGTACACTGCAGTGTGCGTCTTATTGTAAACAGCTTAGCGTAGAGTTGTGTATTGCAGGAATAATAAGATTGCCAAGTTTTAGATATAATTCGCCAGATACCCGTGATTAATTTTGCCTTTTCGAGTTGTTCATTGGATCTATCAATATCTCCGCCGCCCTGCAAAAACCGGCGTATATCCGACATCTTGTTTCGTTTGTAAACACAGAGCAGACGACAGTTAAACAGGATGCTGAGTCACGGTGACTGGTTGTAGAATGCACATATTAAATTCAGTAGTTGTAGCCATGAATGTGAATAAGTATACATTGTATATGTGTATCTTGGTAACTCGGAAAGACGAGTGTAGTAGGTAGTCTCCCTTTACCACGCTCGGTAATCAGTTGAATATTTTATTGGAATTTAGTATTTCTCTTTGCAAAACTTCGCATTTGCATTTTCTCAATGGTGATCTTCAATTTCCACTCGCCCGACTGGACGAGCGGCTTTCAATTTTCACTCGCCCAGACTGAAAACTTACTCGTAAATACGAGTGGACGAGTGGATTTGTCGAGGCCTGCAGTGTAAACTAGAAAAAGTCGATGGCGCGCCATCGCAATATACCCACTTTCCCCAAATGCTAAGTCCGAAAGGGGGAGGTAATCCATGATGGAGGGTCGGATGAAAAATCTGAATTCACTTTGCGCATCTGCACATGATAACGAAGCTACATACCAAATGTCAGGGGTGTAGGTATGAAGGTGAAAAAGTTTTTCAAGTTACAAGAAACGTACGGACATACGGACGGACGGACGGACGGACGGACGGACACTCGTGACGAAAACAATATACCCATTTTTTCCCAAAAAAGTGGGTATAACAATAGACCACATGATCTCATTCCCTGAACAAGGAAGCGAAAGAATTCCTGTAAGGATGAAATCCATCGTTAATTTTAACCTTCGCATGCTCACAACCAACCGCCCACAAAACCCATACTAAACATACTGTTTGCTTCAACACATCTGAACATTTGTCACACACTTGTACCACCATTCAGACGACCTTGACCTTTTTCACCTTCAAAATGACGCTGAAACACTTAGCCATTTTGTTTTGTGGTTTTGCCTCGTTTCTTGTTTCCAGTATGCAAGGGGGCATATCCATGTTTTACAAACATAATCTCTACTGTCTGTTTCACGAAAGCTGTCCAAATTTTACGGCCACATAAACAATTCAAAAACAATATTTTTTTTCGATAATATTAAATTAAAGGAAAATTTAAGAATGAGCCTTCTTTTTATTTCGTGAAATTTTGTCAAATATTGGTTTTATTACGAAAAATTTATTTCTCTATGGGAATTTAACACGGGGGAAAAAGAGGTAGAGGAGTTGTGGGAGGAGTCAAAAAACGAAAAAAATTGGAAATTGACTCCAAAACCTGGCTAGATAGCTTGGAAATGATCGAACTAAGAAAACAAAAGTTAAATTTTAAAGATCGGTCCAGTATTTCTGAAATTATCAAAAATTTCCCCATGTTAAATCCCCATAGACATCTTCACAGAGTGAAGATGTCTATGGGGATTTAACATGGGGAAATTGTTTTTTCGCAATAAAATAAATTTTTGACCAAATTTCACGAAATAAAAAGAAGGCTCTTTCTTAAATTTTCCTTTAATTAATATTATCGATAAAAATATTGTTTTTGAATTGTTTATATGGCCGTAAAATTTGGGCAGCTTTCGTGAAACAGACCATAGAGATTACGTTTGTAAAACATGGATATATAGTTCTCCCCCTGTGACACATTGTTGAATTGTTGCAGACATTGTTGCATGCGCGCAGTCTGATCAGGGCCTGCACTGTTCGCCATTCAGTCAATGAATCACACAATGCATCTACCGCATAGTTTTGATCCACTAGAGGATTTACAATATTTTTCATAAATAAAGTAAAAAGTTGACAAAATTTTCAGCCTACATGCGGCATTAATGTCGCATGTACTCTGAAAATGTTGTCAACTGTTGAGTGCACTAGAAGATCAGAAATATTAATATCCACAAATGCCATAAGCCCCATTTCTCCAATCACAGCGATAATTGATCGAATTTTTTATTTTCAGACTTGAGCATACAGCAATCATTCCCGTGTAAATGTCGGCTCGGTGACTCCCAGAATGCACCATTGGTTGAAGAAGATGTATGTATTTATACCCCTGCAACGAGTTGTTGGGGGTATACTGCAGTCAGGTTGTCCGTCCGTCCGTCCGTCACTAAACTTAACATCAGAGAAATATTGAAATGCTTAATATTTCACACATGCGTTCCTGTAAGGCTCTACTACCATGCTGTGCCAAATCCACGACCGTCCAACCCCCGCTGATCCCATGGTCAAGGTCAAATACTTAGTCTCTTTACAAAACTTAACATCAGAGAAATATTGTTATAACTTCTATTTCCTTCATATAAAATGCTTAATATTTCACACATGCATTCCTGTAAGGCTCTACTACCATGCTGTGCCAAATCCACGACCGTCCAACCCCCGCTGATCCCATGGTCAAGGTCAAATACTTAGTCTCTTTACAAAACTTAACATCAGAGAAATATTGTTATAACTTCTATTTCCTTCATATAAAACGGTTAATATTTCACACATGCATTCCTGTAAGGCTCTACTACCATGCTGTGCCAAATCCACGACCGTCCAACCCCCGCTGATGCCAAGGTCAAGGTCAAATACATAGTCTCTTTACAAAACTTAACATCAGAGAAATATGTTCATTTAAAATTCTTAATATTTCATGCATGCATTCCTCTAAGGCTCTACTATCATGCTGTGACAAATCCCCGCTGATCCCATGGTCAAGATCACATACTTAGTCTCTTTACAAAACTTAACATCAGAGAAATCGGTTAGAACTTCTGTTTCCTTACTCTGATCTGCTTCACATTCACGTTCGTGCCGCCGTCGCTAAGCCCAGAGTCTGAGCCCACACACTTGGAAACTTTTACATATTTAGGGGTACCTGGGCCCACGCGGGAGGTATTCCGTAAACCTCGCTTACTGACCAATCTAGTTATTATTAACCCCTCGTTGATAGGCAAGAGAGGATATACAGAGCTCCAGATAAGGAATTGGTAATTGATTATTGTTACTCCATCATTTCTGAAGCAATTGGGTATTTCAAAATTTCAATTGGGTAAAATAAAATCACACTACAGGGGTCATACCAATTATCAGGACAATCAATTTATCGGACAAATGAAAATAGCTGTTAATTAAACGCATTCATTTGATCCGATTTTGCAACGAACACATCTAAGTCACTCAGGTGCTTGCTGTTTCCATGCCAGTGTGAATAATATATCGCCAAGGTAAATATTTTAGTAAAATTTGCTGAAAATATTCCCCCCAACTATGTCCACAAGTTATTTACAACATCAAACGTCGCGCGGGGTCTTGTATCTGTCACTGCGCATGCGCATAATGTGAGGCCCCTATAGAGATTTTCAATACTCTGTTGTGTGAAGTATGCAGACGATATGATGAATTACTCCAATATCATTTTCAGACTGTTTAATACACAATGTACAATACAGAGCAGATAGGAAGGAATGCGAAAATGTATCATGATAGAAAAAGAACGAAGAGCTACTTATCCAAAAACAAATAATAATTATTTCAAGGCCAAATCGCCCCAAGCCATTTCGGACCCAAGCCATTACTGACACACCATTTCGCACCCATATTAGTTTGTGGGTAAAATCGACAGGTGCGAAAACACCAGTGTACGAAATGTTCAGAATTTCCTTTATGGGCATCATTACTACGGATTTTTCTACCAAATTATGAAGAGCTCAATCGAGTGCGTCCATTACTTCATTGCAGAGTTGTTCTATAAATACAATTAAATCTATAAATTCGACGTTTTCCAAGAAGCGAATGGTGATTGTTTTTTTCTGCAAAACTACACAATGCTGTTTACACTGGTTTTCAGGTGATACAATTATTATTTTAAGGTGAGAATACAAGTTATTAGACGGTTATACATTTGTCCGCATAATTGATTGTCAATGTTAATTTTGGGGCAATCTTACGACTGATGATCTGGCCCAATTTTAAGTGAGAAAGATGGTACAGTTTGCTAAATAGTTTACATGTGTTGAGAAAGCAAGAACCGACGATTGTTCTGTGGAAAGTTTATGCCCGTAGCTGCTATTTTAAGAAAAATATAAAAAAAAAGCTGCCATTTTTGTCCTGATAATCTAGAGGATCCCTGTACTGTTTGCACATCAACAGACAGCAATTATTAAATAGTTTGCTTCAAAATGAAAACGTGAAAACAAAAATGAAAACATGCCTTGGAATTTCATTAGAACGTAGCTGTTGTTGGGACATTAAATCCCATTAATTTCATTTAATTTTTAGATTCGACAGAACATGAAGCTGTATGGCATGTCCCTCGTGGGCTGGTACCACTCGCACCCCTACAGCCAGCCAGAGCCTTCAGTGAAGGATATAGACTGTCAGATGGCTTACCAACTGCGCATGAAGGGATCAAAATCTACATACTTCCCGTGTGTTGGCTTGATAAACTGTAAGTTGTCTGTTGATAATTCTCCCAGTGTGATTGTGACCCCTATGCGATAGCAAGGGGTGGGGATTTTGCATTGCTCTTCAGGTTCTGTCCGTCCGTCCGTGTACACTTATGTCGGAAAGTCGAAAAGTTAGTAAGAGTTTCTCCAGTTAGAGTCCAGGGGCCCGTTTCACTAAACTTCTTACGACTAAAATGTTCGTAAGTGCAAATTTAAGATCGTCTGTAAATTACAATTTAAGGATTTACATTTATTGAGCATAGGCTGCATATGCAGCCTATGCTCAATAAATGTAAATCCAACAATTATTTACAAGAAAACAGTGTTAATGTGAAATTTACAGACTATCATAATTTTGCACTTACGAACATTTTAGTCGTAGGATGTTTAGTGAAACGGGCCCCAGTATGCCACGGGGGCATATCCATGTTTTACAAACATAATGTTCGCCATTACTATATGAATCCTTAACCCTTTCACCCCTATAAAGTAACTGGAATTGATTTTGATATGTTAATTTTGCAACCAATCCGATCGTCACAAAACGTGTTTTTGTTGTCAAAAATATGAAAATTACTTTTAAAAAAATACACATCCTGATGAGACGGCTCATTTGGATTCACACTAGGGATGGGTTGTGTCCTAGGGGTTAGAACACCTAGCCTTCTCAATCTAGAGGTTGTGGGTTCAAACCACGCCTGAGGCATCACAAATACTTTCATAGTACAGTTACATGTTACATGTGTTTCAGTCTCACTGGTCTGTTGGTAGCTACACGAGTTGCCCACGTTATGGTTATCTACGATATATGACGATACTAGGAACGGTGAAAAAAAAAATTTTTGAAAAAAATAATATAAAAAGCAAAAATGTATTTTCATCATGGCCCTGTGTAAAGTTGTTTAATTGATGATATATGGCGATACTAGGACCGCTGGGTCTATTTTCACCCATATAGGTACATACATATCTTGTTATGTTCAACAGTGCAACAAGATAGAAAATCTGATACCTATGTACCGATATCGGTGAAAATTGAAAAACCCAGCGGTCCTAGTATCTTCAATTAAACCATTTTACACAGGGCCATGATGAAAACACATTTTTATTTTTTATAATTTTTATTTTAAAAATCCTGAAAATAAAAAATTAGTTGTTCTAGCAGCGTCATATATCTTCAATTAAACCACTTTACACAGGGCCATGATGAAAACACATTTTTATTTTTTATAGTATTTTTTCAAAAATTCCAGATATGCCCCTTTAACCCTTTGAACCCGAAATCCCGCTATATCGGTTGATGCAAAAAGTGCAGATCCAGATGAGCCGGCTCGTAACGAGCCGTCTCATCAGGATCTGCACTTTTCGAAAGTAATTTTAATATTTTTGAGAACAAAAACACCCCCTTTTCATAAATGGACGAATCTGAAAATCATTTTGTGACCATTGGATTGGTCGGAACATTAGCATATCACAGTCTATTCCAGTTCCTTAGGGTTGAAAGGGTTAAACCCTGTTCATTAAATGTGGCCGTGACTGGAGAAATGGGGCTTATGTGATTTGTGACCAGTGTAGTATCTGATCAAATAGCACACTCCTGTAACCTAATAACGACCTATATTGCTTGTTAGAAGCATAACAGGTGTTTCATTGCTGGAATGGCGAACAGTGCAGATCCTGATCAGACTGTGCAGACTCTGGATCTACACTGGTCGCAAAACCCACAAGCCCCATTTCTCCAGTCACAGACACAAATGACTTGATCATTACAGCGCCGTATAGCGGGGATCAAGCGGAGTCGTCCACACAGATGTATATGGTGATGCCACCCCCAGAGGTATGTCTACGTTGTTATCCCCTCGCCGATAGCAAGAGGGGATATAGCGTTAGTCAATGTACATATGTACAGTAACGCCTTTCATTTTTCAATAAGTCATGAACCGCTTCACCGATTTTGATAATATTTGGCCACAATGTGTGTCTAGGGATGGTGCTTTGTTTTGCATACGATCCACGTGTGACCGCCCAAGGTCAAGGTCACTGAGGACCTATGTTCACCTTGTTTGTAGGGAAAAATGTTGATTTTTTTTCTATTTTCAATAACTCATGAACCGCTTCACCGATTTGGATAATATTTGGCCACACTGTATGTCTAGGGATGGTGCTTTTTTTGCGTATGATCCATGTCCAAACCGCCGAAGGTCAAGGTCACTGAGGACTTATGTTCACCTTGTTTGTAAGGAAAAAATGTTGTTTGTTTTCTTTCAATAACTTGTGTCAACGTCAAGGTCACCGAGGACTTGTTTTATTTTTCTTCTTTTTTCTTTTCCTTGTCAAGGCTGCCAGCAAGGGGATAAGCTTCGTTTAATGATGCCATTTCTCGTTAATCTAGTGCTGGTGTAAATAGACGGACCCTCAAGTTGTCCCCCTTGAATTTTATGATACTCAACATGATTTGCCCAGCTTATACCGTGGCCACTATGTAAACAGAATTTAAGTCTAAGACTGTAATCTATTAAACTGTATCAACACGTTTATCAGCATCCTATAATTTACTTTGAATGGAGAAATCTTGCTAGGTGGAAAGCTCATGACCCAGTAACTGTATAGCTTCAGAGCTCCAGATAAGCTGCGTATTTGCTTAAATACCCAATTAAAATTGCCAAAAACCTAATTGAAATCAGAAGTAGCGAGTATCACAAAGCAACAACAATTTGGTGGTACCTTTATCATGCTGCAGAAAACAATAAACAGACCGCAAATATAGCATATTTTTCTTATTTTTCCATGAAAACACATCTTGGTATTTCATTAGAATTGTCTCCAAGGAGACAATTCTAATGAAATACCAAGACATGTTTTTGTTTAGAAGCAAACTATTCAATAATTGCGGTCTGATTTGTAAACAGTAGTGTGATTTTATTTGACCCAATTAAAATTTTGAAATACCCATAGCTTCAGAAATGATTGAGTGAAAATACTCAATTACTAATTCCTTATCTGGAGCCCTGTAGCTTTATTAAAATAAAGTTTACCCGCCCACCTATTTATGTAGACTATATAGTGTTTTGAAAACGCTATACAGTCAAACCTGTGAATAAAGGCCAGCCATGGGAAGATGAAAATATGGCCTTCGTTCAAAACAATGGCGTGGCTGCTATAGACAGGTAATTGCCATTCGGAGGTGGCTTTTTTTGCTATAGACAGGTAATTGCTATTCGGAGGTGCCTTTTCGCACAGGTTCGACTGTATAGTCTAACAGAAATGGCGGGTGGGGGAAGTAACTATTTTTGAATGAGCAATTTACAGGGTCCTAGGTCCGAGTCTTCCACATGTGGGCATATGCGCAGGCTGATCTGGGTCTACGATGGTTGCAGAGGCCATACTTCCATTCACTTTATCATGTTATTGTCACTGGTTGAAGTAACGGACCGAGGTCTATAAATACATTAAATATGCCTAAAAGCATCCATAAATGAAAAAGAAAGGTTTTTTTTTTGGTTACTTCCTCTATAACACATAGACAGTATATGTGTTATAGAGGAAGTAACCAAATTTTGTTTAGCTTATTATTTTTTTTAATTTATGGATGCTTTTAGGCATATTTAATGTATTTATAGACCTCAGTCCGTCACTTCAACCAGTGGTTATTGTGTGCGTTGATGTTTAGAGCATCCAGTCTGACTACGGGATCCCGATGCAGTTGCGGTATTCTACGACACAGAACCGCTCGGTAAACGAGGAGCTGTTGGCGGAAATGGTATGTACTGTAGATTCTCTCTCAATTGAGACACGCCATGTGATTTTGTAATTTCGGATATCTGCATAAATTCGTTAAATACGTTTAATACGAAATTTACAATATTTTTGATAAATAAAGTCAAAAGTTGACAAAATGTTCAGAGTACATGCGGAATTAATTCGATTTGCCACAAATTTTTGCCATGATGTCTGACACTTAGGGGTCAAAGGTAAAAAATGTTCACAAGATTTAATTTAAACCGATGTTTTCAAATGATTTGCCAGAAATGTTTACCATGATTCGACAATGTGTCATGTTCAATACCCACATGCCTATGGTCAAGGTCACACTTAGAAGTCAAATGTCAAAAATGCTCACAAGCTTTTGTTTTCTCTACATATCTTCTAAACTGATGATTGGATTTTCAAATTATTTTGTCAAGTGCTTGTGTTGCGTACAATGCCCACATACCTACGTCTAAGATCAAGGTCACACTCGGAGATCAATGATGAAAAATGCGCATGAGGTTTTGTTTCCGTCGTATATCTAATTTACTGGAATAGTTCAGAAATGAAGATGGAACTATCATTGTTGGATATGTAGGGGTAAAGGGTTAATAAGTGCCATATTGACCCATTTCATCCAGGTACTGAATCACTGAATCACATGTAACAAAATTTACCAATTTCTATTTTTCTTATTTCTCGATGAAAGTATATGTTGTTACCACTCAGTTGAACCGTCTTGACGAGACGGTTCAACTGAGTGGTAACAGCATATACTTTTGGTTAGAAAGGAGAAAAAAAAAATTTCTTATGAGAAAAAAATTGTATCTTCAACATAAAATGGGGTAATGCTTCATTCATGTCACATGAATGTGATCCTCTATATAACATGTTACAGAAGCGACTAGTGGAGTTTTACATCGGAGCACCAGACTGGATCTCATTTCAACATTCCTGGCAACCGAGCATTTCGTATATGGAAAAACTACGTGTGAGTATAGTTCAGGGCAATACATCTTAGCTACAGCTTCACTGAATCTTTTGAGACTTGGTAGTCAACTTTTATGTTAAATAGTTATTTCTATGGGTTACAAAATAAAAATTGAACAAAAACTGTGGATAAAACTATTTTATGAATATGTTTTTCGCCACCATGATAGTGGAACCGGCGGCTGGTTTGCTGGCATTTGAAGGGTAATTAAGCGATGGGTGTTCATCCTTACCAGAATCCCGATATCCCCGGTTTTGCCCTCGTATGTATTTGGTTTTCTGGTAATTGACAGTTGAATCTTTATATGCCCATTATAAAAGTAGTAAGATTAGTACTAATCCTATTACTTTTAGGGAGTGGGGTTAACGTTGCTCTGATGGGTGTGGTGAGGACATTGCACCAGATCAGGTTATTCTAATTTCAAGGCTGAATATATATTTTTTTATAAATATCAGTTCTCACTTTGGGATCCCCCTCCCCACCCACCCCCATTCGTACAGGTGAACTGTTGTATTCGACTCTGTTAAACTGTTCTAAAATGACCTTAGCTGTTGACAGGCTGTTTGGAGGTGGGTGGGTGGGTTAATAGATCAATTAACCAATCAATCAATCCATCAATACAACAATATAGACTGATGACACCATTAATTAAAGACCTTTTTATAAATTTATGCAATAAAACGTAATATTTTCTATTGTTCCAGGGGTCACTAGCAGGGAAGCTACCAGAAGACCAGTCAAAAAATGGAACATTCATTGAGTTTGTGGAACATTTATTACTTCTGGCCGTTAAATGAAGGAACTTCCAGATGAAAACTGGATTCTAAATAAAACACTGAGCCCCTGCTCGAATCCCATGCTTAAAAATGGGAGGGAAACGGATATTGACAGTGAATCCGATGAAGAGTACTTATAAGTGATCTGTAGCCGATCTCACCAACATTGCAAAGTATACTTTTCTAGCAAAGTATACTTTGAGGGAGTAATCATTTATTTTCCCCAGAAATGCACTATTTCATATAGAACTAACGACTGCATATATTTGATGATTAAACATATACAGAATTATTATACTGATTATACTAAATTTATTACATTATCACAGCCAAAATGGCTGTGATAATGTAATAAATTCAGTATAATAAAAATAAATTGAAAATTTCTCCCTCAAAGTATACTTTGCTAGATAAGTATACTTTGCAATTTTGGTAAAATAGGCTACAGATGAAATCGGATTCTAAATAAAACTTTCTGGGCCCCTGCTCGAATCCCATGCAGCATGCTTCAAAATGGGATGGAACGTATATCGACAGTGAATCCATGACGATGAAGATTACTTACAAGTGATGTGGTGTGGTCGTGGCATCTGGTACCAGATCAGGATATGTGGCTGGAGAATTGGGGCTTATGTATTTTGTGACCAGTGAACTCCTAATCAAATACGTTAGATTGTTAGAAGCATGTTGTGTGTTCCATTGATGAAATGTCGAACAGTGCAGATCCTGATCAGACTGTGTGGATGCATAGGCTGGTCTGGATCTACACTGGTCGCAGAACCCATAAGCCCAACATTTCTTCAGTAACGGCCACATGTGTGTTACGGTCCTGGAAGGATTGTGCCGTTCAAAGATGAATTTGCAATGTCCTCACAAGAGCATATACCCATCAGTTTAATGACACCATGATAGGACATAAAACTCCATTCAATCAGGACATTGCACCAGGTCAGGTTATTCTAATTTCAGGGTTGAATATATATTTTTGGGATTTCCCTCCAATCACAACAGGTAACATATGGGATTCTGTCATTCCGGCCTAAAACGACTTTAGCTGTTGATTTAATAGTTAAACACCATTAAATCAAATCAAATCAATTAATTGTGTTTCAAAGGATCATTCTGATTGGCAGTGGAAACCGTGCTCCAACTCATTATAATCGTGTTAATTTTGACCATGATATTTTTTCAGCACAATTATTTTGCTTACTGTCTCAAAAATATGCATATATATCCTCCGTGAAGTGTAATAAATAGGATATTCCATCGTACATGTTCGAATAGCGGAAATAATACTCATGTCCGTCGGCTTCCGTGCAAGCAACTCGTTCGCTACGCTCACTCGTTGCTTACACGGAAGCCGACGCACACTCGTGTATTATTTCTCGCTATTCAAAATGTACAATGGAATATCTCCATGTAATCGGCATTCATACAATCACCAATCATTTGTCTTATACTTGTGCAATACAAATATTATTTCGTCTCTTTTCTACATGTTGTTATGAAATGTGTTTTCTTTGCTTCACCACATCTACCCCCACCCCCCCCCCCACCTTTTAACACATTGTAGTCGATGGATACAATTCCCTTTTTATTGAAAACATCTGATTACTTTGTTTGTTTCTCCATAAAAGTATAACTTCTTACGACTAAAATGTTCGTAAGTGCAAAAGTATGAAAGTCTGTGAATTTCCCATTAACACTTTTTTCTTGGGAAAAATTATTGGATTTACATTTATTGAGCATAGGCTGCATATAAATGTAAATCCATCAATTGAAATTTCCAGACGATCCTAAATTTGCACTTTAATACAAACATTTTAGTCGTACAAAGTTTAGTGAAACGGGCCCCAGTATTGAGGTCTACAGGGGGCATCGATTCTCCATTTCAAATGAGACATACATTGCACATGCTCGTCAACTTTCATAAAATTCAGATAATAATTTCGCAATTTTTCGTATTTCTCATCAAAAGTATATGTTGTTACCACTCATTTGAACCGTCTCGCCGAGACGGTTCGTATGAGTGGTAACAACATATAATTTCGAACAGAAATAAAGTAGCGAACAAAAACTTTTTTTTAAATTTTTTATACTACAGTCGAACCTCTCTAAACCGAACACAGAGATTTGCTTAATTTTGATATATTTCGTTTCCATGTATCTCCCATGATAAGTCTGTTCATGATCGCAAATCACCCACGTGTGTCTTGAAGTAGTTATTGTATACATGTTTCACAGTGTAGACACTAAACCGGACACCAGGGTGTCCAGTTTAGAGAGGTTACACTGTACTGTAATTGTATCCAGTCTATAATGGGTTGAAAACACGCACATATACATTATGTTGTGTCGTCCATAAAGTTTATTTTCCACTCCTGATAGGCAAGAGGGGATATAGCGTTGGTGCCTACGTTAGTAACACCCTTCGTGTTTCAATATCTCATTACGGTAAGCACTTCACCGATTTTGATAATATTTGGCCAAAATGTATGTCTAGGGTATAACTGATTTCAGTTGCGTTCGAAATAACCTGATACAGTTATTTGTTCTAGTTGTGTGAGATTTGCCTCCCTTCCGTTGTCAAATTGTAGATAGCCTGTATCAGTTATTTTCAGTATCTATCATTTTCTACACAATTTAAAATGGAGGTAACACAAAATCAATTGGGTGTTAATTCCATTGTTCATTTTGATACCACTTTGGCCATAACCATGATAATATGATAGCGATGGTGAATTGTATTCTGTTTCATCCCTATAATTCGACGACATGTTCAACATGTTGAAACTTTGGGATGTTCATTGAATTGGTTTAACTGTGTCTCTCACTGCTCCAGCATCTACAAAGAAAACAAGTATTCTCAACTCTACGACATGTTAATCGATGTTTCACTCTATATATCTGGCATGTTCATCATTTGTATTTTATCTTACGACTAATACCATGATCAGGATAATTTACGTGAATACATACATCAGAATAGGGGCATTTAGAAAAAATGCAAACGATACACATCAACTGTCTGTTCCACGTTTTGCATGCAGACACTTTATCTGTCTATATATGTGACTGTGACTGGAGAAATGGGGCTTATGGATTTTACGACCAGTGTAGATCCAGATCAGCTTGTGCATCCGCACAGTCTGATCATGATCTGTACTGTTCGCCATTCCGATGTACTGTTCACCCACCCAGCTTATACCAAGCAAACAAGATCATTATCAGGTTACATTAGTGTTTAGTGACTTCTTCAAGCTACATTTACCCAAAAACCACAGAATGATGACTAGCATGAGTAAAATAACCCAAATAGAACAGGCATTGTACATCTGCATGTACGGGTTTTCAGAAAATCATGAATACATTGCTTACAGCACATGTGGTTGGTAAAACTCTATCCCGAGTTGGTTAACACACGCAATCATGATCATAATGAACAAACATGGGATTCACGTATGCTAACACATTTATATTTTCGCTATGTTTCTGATACTGTGCATGCAATTCCCAATTACCATGTATAATTTGGCAGACATGCATAATATTAGAATAACCCCTGACAGCTATTTCGAATAACTTCCTCAAATTATTTTGACATTCAACAAAGTTTGTATTTGTTTTTGACAAACTTGACCTCTACCAGTTATGTGTAATAACTGTCTCACGTTATCTTGAAAAACAGCCCATAGCTGGGTTTCACATATGTGCATAACATGTAGATATACACATGACTGACACACATGTCAAGTTATCTTCATGATGTTGCACACGCAATTTCCATATACCATGGCAGGCATGCACTATATTAGAATAACCCGCGACAGTTATTTCGAATAACTTCCTCAAGTTATGTAACACAGTTCGTATTTCTTTTTAACAAACATGACCTCTACCAGTTATGTGTAATAACTGTCTCCCGTTATCTTGAAAAATAACCCATAGCTGTGTTTCACATATGCGCATAACATGTAGATATACACATGACTGAGACACATGTCGAGTTATCTTCATGATGTTGTACATTCAATTTCCAAATACCATTGCAAGCATGCACAATATTAGAATAACCCGTGACAGTTATTTCGAATAACTTCCTCAAGTTATGTTGACATTCAACAAAGTTTGTATTTGTTTTTGATAAACATAACCTAAACCAGTTATGTGTAATAACTGTCTCACATTATCTCGAAAAACAAACAATAGCTGGGTTTCACATATGCGCATAACATGTAGATATACACTTGACTGACACACATGTTGAGTTATCTTCATGATGTTGTATATGCAATTTCCATGTACCATGTATAGTTTGATTGCGGACACATTGTATTTTCAGGGCTAAGAGAACGCTTGTTAGTTATTTTTAATATAACTTCCTCAAGTTATGTTGACATTCAACACAGTTTGTGTTGGCTTGATACAAAAATAACCAATGCCAGTTATGTGTAATCACGTCCTCGAGTTATAATCAGAAAAGCAACCATACGACCATGGTGACTAGCATCAGTCGTGTAACCAAAAAATCGAAGAGGTGTCATCATGATCATAGATACACTATGTACATGTTGTAAGAAAGCAATGAAAACCTTGCTCACTGCACGTGTAGTAGGTGCCATAGGGGTAGTAGTATATCGATGAGTAGTGCGAGTACCACCGCATGGTGGACATAGCAGTGACTCGGATCTAGTCGACTCTCATATACTACTGGGGTGTATAAAAGACAAGTCGTCACTGTCATGCTGTGCATAATCATGTAAATGCTAACCACATACATGATGTCTATGTTTCACATATGAGTAGACCATCGCTATGTTCATGATGTGATACATGCACTTTCCATATATCATATATACATAAACAAATGTATACACTATTTACTTACATGGCTAGGATAACCGTGCCAGCTAATAAAGTTACATCGACATTCAACACATGTCTTGTTACTTTTGGATACAAATAACCTATGCCAGTACTGTATATCTCTTTCGTGACAGCATTTGATCACGATTCAAATGGTAGTCAAAAGTTCAAAACATGTCATTTGGATCGGAGATGTCAACACTACCGGTTTTCACCAACAACATGGTAACTGTTATGACTGTATATGATGTAATCATGGTAATCTGGCAAACATGGTACTAGCTGTTAGTTGGCCTGCCAGTTCCAGAATTTGAAAATTGCTTTTGTAGTAAATTAATAATTTAAAATTATTTTGTAATTTATATGAAAATTCCTATTATTCCCCATGATTAGCTACATAATTATCTATCAGAAAATAATCTACATATTGTGCAAGTTGTGTTTCTATTTATTGTTTCCTCAAATATGCGTGTTGTGTCTCATTATGATCATCTCTGTGAGGTGGTTCAAATGAGTAATCACAACATTGACCTTTGTAGATAATGTAAATGCCGATAAAATGTTTCACCACTCGCCAAGTCACATAAGCTTAAAATATGTCAGATGTCATCACGTTTGAGGCATTTATTTTCCTATGTATCAGTTGTGTATCATCATGATCATGTACAGTTGCTATATCATGCTATATCCATGCTAGCTACATTATTGTAACATATTTAATAACCACTTTGATTATCATTGTTATACCCATGATTAAACCCTGTGCGTATCCGTCTTTTATATTTGCAGCAGATCAACAGCCCATTTTCCCCAGAATAATTTGCTCGTACTCGGATGACCGGAACTATGAATAGAACCCTGGCATTTAGAGAAATGTTACTATTTTGACACATTTTTGTGCATTGGGCATTTATAATCAACATGCGTTCTTCATTTTCTTTTGACAGACATTTGTCTGTAGAATCGTGAATAATTACTGCTAAATCATCATTATAATTCTGGCAATCAGTGTAGACACTGTTCAGACTGCGCGTTGTATTTTTCATGCACGTTTACATGCATTTTGGCAAACATCGTGAACACTATCTAGTAGAATGGTTAAACATTACTATACTTCTAAACAAACAAAATGCAAATACATTTCAAGAAGTCATCGTATGTTCATAACAAACTGCGCGCATCCGCAAACTAATATTGGTATACGTTGATTACAATCACTGTTCATACAGTGCCCAGCGGAAACTAAGTTGTTTATCATTAACAGTATTCCCTGTGATAAGCCCGTTATTAACTGCACGCTATGATTGTGATATTATTTGTTTATGTAGCCCATTAATCCAGTGTGAAAACATTATACACACATGAGTAAGACAGATGACACGGCCATATAATTGATTATTGTAAACATCATGCTATCCTGTAACTATAATAATCATTATCATGCTGATAATCTGATAAAACCACTGACCCCTCTCAGATTTTCCTTTCAGGTGTCCGTCTCTCTCACAAGTGGATATATAATTGCCAGCCACTTGTGGGCCATAGAATCACTGTTCCTTGCTGTGCAGACCGTTTGCGTGGTTAGCATGACTAGCATGACAGTGTTGGCGGATCTCATTTTGCTGCGCCGTTCATGCTTTGGAATATATTGAACTCATCAAATTAACATTAGGTCAGTTCCACGGAGCAGATTATTTTACATTATAGAGTATGCAAAATACATGAATTCCACACGAGCTACGAATAGTGTGCCAGCCAGCATGGTCCGTATAGGGGCACTAAAATGGTCCAAATAGGGGTATTTCCATATATATTATATACCCCTATTTGGACCATTTCAGTGCCACTATAAGGACCATGTTACCCGAGTGCCCCTATATGGCCCAATAACATTACCACCAGTCGCATCTTGTATGATATAGAAGATGTACAGAAGTGCCCCTAGTTGGACCATTTCAGTGCCCCTATACGGACCATGTTACCCGAGTGCCCCTATATGGCCCAGTAACGTTACCACCAATCGCAGCAAGTATGGTATAGAATATATATGGAAGTGCCCCTATTTGGACCATTTCAATGCCCCTATACGGACCATGTTATCCGATTGCCCCTATATGGCCCAGTAACGTTACCACAAGTCGCATCTTATAAAGTAATTAAATATCATAGAAACATGTAATACATTATAAATATGATACAGTTGTCTTGGACTGCGCTGTTACGCAGGCTGATCTGGGACTACGCTGGTGACAAATGCCGTCAGGTCCTTCCTTCATAATTGTTGGTACACACACAATGGTTCCCTTATATACTACTTAGTGTTATACAACTCGATGAGAGCCTTTACATGACATGTCGCACTAGTACTTTGAGGCAAGCTGATCTGGGACTAATCTGTGACAAATGTCGTAAGATACTTTTCTCACCTGTTGTAGCACATACAATGGTTCCTGTATATACTTATCAGTGTTATATATCGATGTAAGCCTTTAAAATACATGTTTATAAGTGCCCCTATTTGGACTATTTGAGTGCCCCTATACGGACCATGTTGCCCGCGTGCCCCCATACCAACCCCGCTCTAAATACTAGATACCAGAGGTAGTGGCCCATACAAACACTACATTTACTATATAACTTGATTACTCTTTGAAACATTTTCATCATATTTCACTCTTGCATAAACCATGACTCACGGTGTCTCGTGCAAGAACGACAA
Organism: Conchocele bisecta; assembly: GCA_029237695.1. Taxonomy (NCBI): domain Eukaryota; kingdom Metazoa; phylum Mollusca; class Bivalvia; order Lucinida; family Thyasiridae; genus Conchocele; species Conchocele bisecta. Next base: position 59,447,957 of record CM055280.1, read on the forward strand.
CTCTCACTTTACTGTTGGTTGACTGCCTGTAATGATGGGTTGTGGCCTAGGGGTTAGATCAAAATCCGGTGGTTGTGGGTTCAAACCTCGCCTAGGGCATCGACAATACTTTCATAATATGCCCAGCTCATCCGTCTCTATATGACCTTAGCTGTTGCTCGGATATTAAACCCATTCACTTGCACTTTCACATTTGACTGCCTGTAGTTGGCAAGGGCGATATACATGTGCTTATGGACAAGCAATTCTTTCTAGTTAATGAAGGATCGCAGCTAGTTGTTTCCTTTTGCAAATATATTAATAGAGAACCGGTCCTATGTTGTAGTCCAGCGTTTATTTCTTACTGAATAGCACAGAAGTGAGTTTTGCGAACAGAGTAGACCCAGATCAGACTGCACTTGTTTATGCTAATTTCTCTCCTATGTAGCATAAGCATGTACAAATATTATTTGTGCGTTATATCAGCTGCCCACTTGCTTCCGAGATGGCAGACAAAGACTAACTACACTCGCTGTCGGATCTTATAAACATGCTGAAAGACGCATTGGGCATGTTGGGGTCAGTTGAAATCAACCATGAACATGTAGCGCCTAACTTTTCACAAGACCGAGTGTCAGCACAGCCCGGACGGGTATACGGCTATAAAACCACAGAGTGCCCCATTAGCAAGTACATGGGGGACCATGTATCAGCACATGGTTTCACAGAATTCTAAAGTGCTGTCAAAGTATGTTTTTTGTTAGGAAAAATGGAAAAGAAAAATAAGCAGCAGACCAAAACTTGTGTTCAGCAGTGTAAGGGTTAAAAGGTTATACAACGGTAATCAGTTGCAATTCTACAGGACAACCGTGCTAATTGTTTTCTACATAATGTCATAATGTGTAAAATAATTTGCACCATACACACTTGGCATATAGTGGAACATTTCTAAACCCGACAACTCTTGAAGGTCCCCGGATGTCTGGTTTGGAGAGCTACAACAGTTACTGTAATTCACTGCGCACTGCAAGGTTTGCGGTACAGATAAATTACAGTGAAACTCCAACACAATTAAACACACAAGTTTTGTATCTCGTCCGGGTCAGACAGGTTCCTCTTTGTACATGGTTGGTGATCAATATGCTTATGACATGTCATGCTAGATTTATATATAGTTGTTGGCCACTTTACTAGCAAATGTTTCACTTGATACTAAAATAAATATAAATTCATGTCTCACCCACTCCGCGAAATCTGGTTCCAACGGACAAATTAGAACCTTACGCCGTGGGCCACCAACAGAGCACCAGATACACACATTCATATTAGAACATAATTATGTTGGTGGCTGATCGCAATATAATGGTACTTATGTCGATGATTTGCATATATAGTTCAATTATGAATAGTCGTATTATCATGATTATACACGTATACTTTCGTTTTCCAGTGAAGTCAAAAGCGGCACATGGATCAGACATTTTGAAAAGGTGTCAAGTATCATAATCATACAAGTAGTCGGCCATTTGTTTTGTGTGATTGGGAGTGCTATATCCGATGAGCATGATGAGCAGTGATTAGAATGAAGTGGTGAACATTTACGACACGGATGTGATTCCACTGTACAGTATCATGAACTGAATAATCAGACATTATGTTGGCAGACATTATGGACACAGGATAGTAGTATGGTTCGGTTCAACACAATATTTACTCAAACAATGTTTAATAGTTATAATTATCATCCGTATTAGTTATCATACACTGGGTAGTATGGGTTAAAGAGACAGGTGTCACTAGTTTGCTTAGTTAATTCACAGTCGCTTATAATTCATGGTATGCTGCAACAGGTGTCGCGTTTTGTCACAACATTGTAAATGCGCCTTTTATTTTAACAAAAGTTAATCGAACAAATTCAGATCACGCGTTCGATGAACTAAATAATATTAAAGTTATACAATGTGTATTTTGTAGTCTTTCTTGTGAAATACAATGTGTGGGATACGTGTAGAAAATGAATGAAGAACTGCATCTTCTGAAAATGTCACACTTTACAAATTACGTCGCGAATGCGCATATTTTAAAGTTACCGTAATGTGTGGGATGTAACGCATATTTTAAAGTTACCGTAGTTTGTGTGATGCTAAATATTTGGTAATTTATACAGCACGGTAATTATATTGTAACTAAAAATGTGTTGTAACTCCTTTTTAGTAGTGTACACATTGTAGCGGTCGCATATTAACATCATACAATCTGCAGTCGTTTCTGTCAACATGTTCCGGGTTTATACGTGTACAAAGTGTTGTGCGTTGTGTATCCGTGGAGTTTCCGTTAGTTGCGTTTCAAACCGTGTGTCGTCTACGTGTAATACGTTTTCGGCCATGCGTTGTGTTTCCCCACTCTTGCGCATGCACGAAAGTCGAACAAACCGTGTTCAACGCATTGAGTTTCAAAAGCGTGTAATCCGTGTACAATGGTTGTACACGTATACAACGGTTGTAAACAACGCATTGAGTTTCAAAAGCGTGTAATCCGTGTACAACGGTTGTAAACGTATACAACGGTTGTAAACGTATACAACGCTAAGGTAAACCGTTTAAACGGTTTAATGCTTTCTTTGACGAACGGTTACACGCTTCTACATGTACACAGCACCGTACAGATGAAACCGTGTTATACGTATAACACGTTTGCACGGGTTTTAACGCATTACACGTTTTGGTATGCCAACCGTGTATCGCGTTGAATGGGACGAAACAAGGCCGCCTCGAAGCGATCGGGGCCGAACAGGTATTCGCGTTAAAACTTGTAACCGTTGTACACGTTTCAACGCTTTCATATAGCTACACGCTTCCAGGTAAAGCGTTGTACACGTTTCAACGCTTTCACCTCGCTACATATGTATACGCCAAAGCGTGTTATACGCCTTGAAGCTAAACGTATTACACGCTTTAAAACTAAACGGTTTGACAATGTGTATTACACGTGTACGAACCGTATTATACGTTTAAACAACGTATACAACGCTTTTAAACTAAACGGTTTGACGCTTTTAAACTTAACGGTTTGACAATGTGTATTACACGTGTACGAACCGTATTATACGTTTAAACAACGTACATGTATACAACGCTTTTAAACTAAACGGTTTGACAATGTGTATTACACGTGTACGAACCGTATTATACGTTTAAACAACGTATACAACGCTACAGCAAACCGTTGCGTTCGCTTTGCGTTCGCGTTGAGTTTGCAAGTGTTGTCTACGGTGGAACAAAAACGCAGACTGCACTGCTAACCCCATGTCTAGTGGCAATGCCACACCTTGCAAATTGCATCATTATTGTGCATTTTTTTAAAAAGTTGCCGTCGTTAATATTATAAGATTTTCTTCCTCTTGTTGTTGTACGAGAACGCAATTGTAATTACGAAATGTGCATTTTATCTTCTTTCTAGTAATGTATATGTTAAGGTGGTTGACCATGAACTTAATAAAATAATACATACTTCAAAATGTCTAGTGGAAATTTCACATACTGCGAATTACGTCACTATTGTACATTATTTAAAGCGTAAACGTAGTTTGTCGGGTATTACATGTATGCCAGAATGTGTTGTAAAACAATTATAATTACAAAATGTGCATTTTGTCTTCTTTCTCGTAGAGTACATTATGTGGCGGTCGCACTTAAACATAATAAAACAATAGGTCTAATGGAAATGGCATACGCCGCAAATGACGTTGCTATTGTACATTTTTAAATGTTTCCGTAACTTGTGTAGTGTAGTATAGTATATAAACAGGGCTCACGCTGGGCTTCGCAAATGGCGCCAAATGCGCTAATAAATTGAATGTGGCACAAGAAAAAACATTTGGTGAAAGTAATGGCGCCGGTAAAAAAAATAGCTAAATTGACACAAGTCTGCTTTTCACAGGACACGGTCTGTGTGTGTGTATTGATAGTCCAGACTGGTTTTCGCTTGCCTCTTAGCAAGCATATTTCCCTTGGAAAACATCAATAACCAGTCCACCTGTGTGTGATTTTGACAGAATCATGTGAAATTTTAAGTGGCGGTCAATTACTCTGTACAAACTTTATTTTGAACAGATTTGTTATGCATCATTAACCGGCGTGCGCCATAAACTGGTCAATGGTCGTGAATGGAGTCTTTACATAGTTAATTATCATGGTTTATCAACAAGAGTTCACCTCCCGTTGTGGTCTAGGAAGTGAATTTCGCCTGGCAAACAGGGAAATATCTGCAGTTTTATTCACTTCAAACAGCTGATGCGTACTTGAGATCTAGCCTCTTTGATACTTATATTCAAAATTGCATGAAACCTAGTGTATACAAGTTATCGTTTAGCCCTTATAATTAGGGAACCAACATTGTCGTCTGCTGTTGTTATATATGTTGTTTTCTGTCAATAAACCATAACAGCATGTCAGAAACGGAGAAAGTAAAAGTCCGTGTGTTATATGTCCCAGCGACAGATATGGTCATGTAGGGACGGGATCTCGGTTTGAAGTTTCATCCGACCAGGCAGCAATTTAATGGAAATAATTCTAAAGTGCTGTGAGAGCATGTTTTTCATGAAAAAGTGTTAAACAAAACAATAATCAGCAGACGACAACATTTCATTCAGCATTGTAATGGTTAAAGGTCCTGGGTGCATGATGTGTGAGCAAAACAGTTACTGAAAGAACAGTTTACGGTAGATTTGTATTTCTGAACATACACAGATATGACCTGAAAACACTGAAAGTAATAATAAAACAAAAATATTATTGAAAAACAAACAACAAACTAGCATTGCAACGCTAGTTTGGTAAATATAGCATTCCTATTTCCCGCGCATGCCCTCGCGAATGTGGTCACATGACTGAACACTACGTCATCGGCTGCGCCAGCGATAACATTGAGTTCTCGTATTGTTAAATTCGGTTAGTTTTGCTTATCATGCACAATTGTTGTGTGTTAAGGTATTACAGTGTTTGTGTGCAATGCTGAAATATCTTGTAATACAGCTTTTGGACAGCTTCCAGCAGGTGTGTCTATGTGTCTTATTTTCAGCAAAATGGTAGTCTCTGGTAACAGTTAAATTGTAAATCTGTGAAAGGAATTACATCACTACTAGTGGAATTTTCCAGATAGATTTCAATAAGGCCAAGTTAAATTTAGCATGGAATTTTCTGTATTTGCTATCCAGGACATTGAAAGTGGATATGCAGATGAGATAATTAGCCGAAACTATATGTATGACCAATGACAAGTTGCGATGGTATTCATTGATATATCTCAACTGTTTTTGTGAAATGCATCTTCGGAGGTACCTGTGAGCCCTGATAAAAGTGATGCCAAATTTGCTGACCGATAACACAACTGGAATTACGAAATAAGAATTGTTTCTTCTTTCTATTGTAGCAGTCGCATTTGAAGATAATAGATACATACCAACTTATCTATCCCATCCATGACCATGGACGTCTGCATAGACCTGGTGCATTCACACGTATTATTCATATTATCAACTAGATTGGTCAGTAAGCGAGGATTACGGAATACCCCCCGCGTGGGCCCAGGTACCCCTAAATATGTAAACAAAATCAAAGTGTGTGGGCTTGAGACCTTGACTCTGGGCTTAGCGGGGGCGCCAAGGACGTGAATCTGTCACAGCGTGGTGGAGATCCATTGGAGCAATACGTGTGTGAAATGTGAAGCAGATCCGAGCAAGGAAATAGAAGTTATAACCGATTTCTCTGATGTTAAGTGTTGTAAAGAGACTATGTATGTGACCTTGACCTCGAGATCAGCGCGGATTTGTCACAGCATGATAATATAGCCTTACAGGAATGCATGTGTGAAATATTAAGAATTTTCGATGAAAGAAATATATGTTATAACATATTTCTCTGATGTTAAGTTTTGTAAAGATACCAAATATTTGACATTGACCTTGAGATCAGTGTGGGTTGGACGGTCATGGATTTGGCGCAGCACGGTAATAGAGCCTTACAGGAATGCATGTGTGAAATAGTAAGAATTTTCGATGAAAGAAATAGAAGTTATAACATATTTCTATGATGTTAAGTTTTGTAAAGAGACTAAGTATTTGACATTGACCTTGGGATCAGCGGGGGTTGGACGGTCATGAATTTGACGCAGCATTTCAGTAGAGCCTTATAGGAATGCATGTGTGACATATTAAGCACTTTATATCGTGGAAAAGTTAAATTATAACATATTTCTCTGATGTTAAGTTTAGTGACGGACGGACGGACGGACGGACGGACGCACGCACGCACGGACGCACTCACGCACGCACGCACGTACACACACACGAACGGACGGACGGACAACCTGACTTCAGTATACCACCACCTCACAACTCGTTGCGGGGTGTATAATTAGTATTACACCCACATGATACTTGCATTATATTTGCTAATGATTATGATACAGACAACCATTGTATTATGTACATAATTGTATGTTTGCGCTAGAAACGTCAGACAATGCAAAACACGACGCTGACGTTTATACGTAGATATTAGCCGGGATTGGCGTCGTTTTGGCGTTATCAAACGTATCACGTACACGACCTCTATCGAAAATATCCACTACCCTCAATTCCACATCAAACTGGATTGGTCAGTAAGCGAAGCTTACGGAATACCCCCGCGTGGACCCATGTATCCCTAAATATGTAGGGTGGTATATGTCCATGGGAGCAATGCGTGTGTGAAATGTGAAGCAGATCCAAGCAAGGAAATAGAAGTTATAACCGATTTCTCTGATGTTAAGTTTTGTAAAGGGAGTAAGTATGTGACCTTGACCTAGAGATCAGGGGGGATTTATCACAGCATGATAGTAGAGCGTTAGAGAAATGCATGCATGAAATATTAAGAACTTTCGATGAAAGAATTAGAAGTTATAACATATTTCTCTGATGTTAAGTTTTGTAAAGAGACTAACTATGCCACCTTCACCTTGGGATCAGCGGGGGTTGGACGGTCGTAGACAGCATGATAGTACAACCTTAGAGGAATGCATGTGTGAAATATTAAGAATTTTCAATGAAGGAAATAGAAGTTATAACTTATTTCTCTGATGTTAAGTTTTGTAAAGAGACGAAGTATTTGACATTGACCTGGAGATCAGCGGGGGTTGGACGGTCGTGGATTTTGCACAGCATGATAGTAGAGCCCTACAGGAATACATGTGTGAAATATTAAGCATTTTAGATGAATGAAATAGAAGTTATAACATATTTCTCTGATGATAAGTTTTGTAAAGAGACTAAGTATTTAACCTTGACTTTGGGATCAGCGGGGGTTGGACGGTCATGGATTTGGCACAGCATGGTAGTAGAGCCTTACAGGAATGCATGTGTGAAATATTAAGCATTTTAGATGAAGGAAATAGAAGTTATAACAATATTTCTCTGATGTTATGTTTTGTAAAGAGACTGAAGTATTTGACCTTGACCTTGGGGTCAGCGGTGGTTGGGCGGTCGTGGATTTAACACAGCATGGTAGTAGAGCCTTATAGAAATGCATGTGTGAAATATTAAGCATTTTAGATGAAGGAAATAGAAGTTATAACAATATTTTTTTGATGTTAAGTTTAGTGACGGACGGACGGACGGACGGACGGACGGAAAACTCGTTGCGGGGGTATAATAAACAGCGGTAACGTCTGTGCCTTAATATCAAAGGCATGCGCTATATTTCTCGGTACACATGAAAGTATGCGATCTGTTTTACTCAATGGATACCCATTCTAAAGTGTGTGTATTTGAGTACAGCCGTACTATGCGTACGTGTATTTATAAACGAGCGAACATAATTTAGGAGCCGGACATAATCATCGGACTAAGCTTTATGTTCTATATAAAGCTCCGCCACTTATTTGAATCATCCTTTTAAAATTTCGGATCATCACCGGCGGTATGTTATGTGACCATTTCCATATCAAATTCACGAAATATATGCTACTAGATTTGGCACAGAAGGCTAAAAAACTGCAGGCCTGATACTTGCACTCACACGTCACTCACTGCATCTCACTAATTCTGAGCAAATACCATACCACTGTGTTATCTTCTCATTTTCTCTCGTCTACAGAATGAGTGTAACAAATTGTCATCCAACCAAATAACAACAGATGAACGCCGCAACTGACCTCGAACAATAGCAGTTCATATATAACGATACACCGCGAAACGACCGTAGCTGGGCCACAAAACATATTAAAGCATATATTTCATAACAACCTCATATGGATCATTCCCTGCTTGATCTGCTTTGCCCTGACCAACGTTCAAATATCATCATCGTATAGGATAACACTTAACAATACGACTTGCACTTACACTCAGCCCTTTTCAAGGTTTGACATACCGAGATAGTACGATAGGAGAATGAACTAGCTAGGTTAAATTAACCGCCCATTGCATCCTTTTCAAACTTAATGCACATAATTTCAATGTATCGCATATATATTGGTAAATTCGGAAACAAACGAACAATGGCCATTGGCCTGTTAAATCTTGGGCTCAAATACCCGGGTATAGAAGGTCTTCGAGCCAATAATATAATGGTCTGACCCAGATGATGACACGACTGACGGTTTGAACTGGGATCTCATTGGTAATGCCACGGGATCATGATCTGATCATGCTGATATACCGGATTGGTAGCATGTTTGGCAGCGGTTCCCTTGAGATCGGTACACACTAGACGTTAGTTATTCGGCGAAACTTGTAGTATTTGTTACACGGAGGGGAATCGACGTGAACAGAACAAGCAGCTGATTTTAGATGGACTCCTAATATTTTTTATCACAATGTATTATTGTTCCACCGAATTTTATGAAATAAAGCAAACGGACCGCGCAAAAAGTGTGTAGAATCTTCGACTGCTGGCCCCTTCCGGATCATTCCAGCCAGTTTCCCGAACAAGTCGGAACAGTTTTCTGTCATATTTTTCAATCTGACACTCGTGGTGTAAACCGTTATGATTATAGCAGTTAGTCCGAATAAACATGATAAATAGGTCCCAACAGACTGAAGTGCCATGTCTAATGGGCGTCTGAGAAGCCATGCTCTTACACCCAGTGTGGACCTGACATCCAGAGTAGTCTATCGGGTCAGTGTAAACTTTCAAGATCCTTGATAATCGTCGCAGTAGCTCAGTATTTATAAGTGACCAGTCTTGTATGTATGTTTTATTTGCTGTTTAATCTGACAGATTGTCATTATTTATATCGTATATTATTATACCTCATTGCAATTTCTAGGCGTTGCATTGATCAATTTCATATCACGTGATAAACATATTTTGCCGTGTCGCAGCGGGCAATTCACAACGCAGCGGGAAATATTAGAGGGGAATATTACAGTATTACCCTCACGTCCCGAAACTTCACGAAGAATACTTACGGAAACAACCGAAGTGTTGGACTTCCTCGGCGTTTATCCAAAATATGAGCTAAAAGTGCGATGGTATACAAATTATAGAACCGGGTACCAGCCCAGCATTTGTAAACAAATATAGGCGTTTTTCCAGCCAGCCAGCCAGCAAGCGTATTAAAACGTATTTTGACTAAACACGAGACTCGTCTCCTAAAAGCGATAATCATGTGATGCTAAAACATGTTTCATTAAGAAATCGAACAAATATGGACAACACATCAATATTTCTTAACAAAAAACATAGATAATTGTCTTTGGATACGATTCTTATTTGCTCACAAACGTGTTTATTAAAGGTACATGCCCACTCAGTAGGCACACAATGTTCTATAACTTACGAGAGCCCGCTATACAGATGTAATCATTTAGTAATATTTATTTTACTGATAGTGACGCGCGGTGGTATCAGGCTATTTTCATATGCAAATGAGGCATGATATGTTTTAATTATTTATTCTAATTAAATGCGTCACCTGAACAAATAACATTTTCGACAGATTATAAAGTATGATTATTGCACAACAAGAAATAAATACAGATAATAAATAGCAATGTCAGTTAATAGTTAAGAAAACACGGTTATCGCCTCTGATATTAGAGTGGAAATTTACCTCTGATATAAAATGTAGAATAATGCCAATCAGTACGTGGGGTAATGGTGAATGAATATTTTTTTTGCCAGAAAATATCTCAGATGATATCTGTGATATAAAGAAATATTTCTCATAAGAACAAAATATAACAATTTTCTCCCAAAACAAGAGCATCGTCTATCGTTTTCGCAATCTTGCCTTCCGCTTTTGGAAATACGTTTTGCCCTAACCCGAAGTTTCTGTCTCTAGCGCAGGCCGACTTGCCTTGCGTTGGTTACAGACAGAACATTCGAGTTAGTTTTCTCCATGCCTGTGTCGAAATCATGCATGTTGAAATTGCACATGCGTGTGTATACAACGATATTGTGTGATCGCGAAGCAAAAACACAATATCAAGCAGGAGGTTGCGAAAACGCAATTTTGAATAATTTATGATAGAATCTGGCGTTTACGTTTTGCGCTCTCTTGCTCTTCGTTTCACGCTCTCGCAATCACGCTTCGCGTTTTCGTGTTTTCAACTTGTGCGCGAATCACGAAAACGCGAGATTGTAACATGTCCCTAACAGGACACGTACAAATCGTCTTACGAAAATATTCTGATGTGCTGCCAAACATATATGTATTAAGAAATAGAACATAGAGCATATACAATGTGCTGCCAATACATGTTTATTGAGAAAAAAAACATATTTCGATACGTGTTATTGTTTTAATACTGCATCGCATCGCCGGTTTTTGCCGATACGGCGTTACATAATGATTCCTTTACTTTCTTTTTCGTAGATTCTGCACCTACTCTCCGACTTCTTTAAACTTTCGACGCCGTACATTTATGGAAGATTTATCTTATAAAACTCTGCGAAAACCGCTATGCGATAAGAGAGTTAATTCCATAGCTAAGTTATATTCCATTCCGTGGATACAAAACTATGCGTTTAGTAATTGATCGTAAATGTGCTTCTTTATTGATATCGCGTCAGCGTGTTTCAAAGGTCAGATCGACACGACTTAACCTTTAGACGCTACATGCATGTTGTATCCTTTGTTGTTTACAAGCCTAATTTTTCAGGAAAGTTGTATAAATGTATCTAGAATAACGTACTTAAAGTCCCCGCAAATCCAGCTGGTGCTAACTTGGGAATTCAAGATGGCGTCCAAGATGGCCGCCATTTTTTCATTATATGGGCAAATAGGCATAAAAAAGTGTTGATTTTTTATACTCTTACCTGGATTATCTCAGATATACAAATTTAAGGCAGTTTTGTTATTTCTGAACTTACACAATTCAAGATGGCCGCCAATATGGCCGCCAAAACTGCCAAATTGATGGATCTTACGATATTTGCAAGAAAAAACGCGAGGTAGATAGCAATATTTTCAATTTAATACAAATATTATACAATATATGGCAAGCAGTACTTAATACATAATACATTGGACATTGGAAATGCATTCATTATCACTATTCATGGTATATACCGATTCATATGCACTTGTGTCTCGTATAATTATGATTAATGACAGTCCTGAAAGTAAACATACATGTAAATCCCTACCACTTTACCACTACAGCATCACCAATATAGCAATAACATTGTATGATCATACACAAAATGTGACTTGTGGATTAAGACTTATGACATTTTATACCGTGGTAGACACTTTTATATGTGTATACTTTTATATGAATGTTATGTCATTCATTAGATAAGTGTATCACTAGATAAGACTAGATAAGTGTATTAAGACTCACCACAAACTTAAATAAGTCATGTTTATCTTTCAAATCACTTTCTTGTATATATATGCATCATTGGTGATACACATTTTAATGTTTGACAGTGGTCACACAGTTATGTCATTTGTATTTAAGGAATAAAACCCCGGGCAATGTATTTCATACCGCAGTAAACGCAACATCCCGGGGTTTTATTACTTATATTTACACTTCATTTTTCGATAGTTTCAAAATGTTAGTAACCAAATATGGCATTATATTCAAGTTTCGTATTGTTTTACGTCATGTTCTCGTACTTCTTGGAACAGCGACGTTGCCGTTCAAACGAGTGACTTTAATGAGAACGTCGTGGAGATTAATGACGTCAACAAAACTTTAACCAACCAGCAACGTCATGCGACATCATGTGAGGCTAATATAATTATTGGAGTATGAACGCAATAGTTTGGATGGGCGTTTGCATTTTGAAATTATTGGAAGTGTAAATATATTGATATCAACGGTTGGATACTTCTGTAAAGAAAGCCATGGTTTGGTAAAAAATGTCTTCAGACAATATATATAAATGTAGAAATTAATATAGATGCGCCTTTCAAACAACAATACTGCTTCAACAGTACCCAAGCAACACCACTGTCTAATCGTAAGTGGCACCTAAGTGTAAATTATAAGGTTATTCAGAATCATGGTCAACTGATACGGGCGTAGTATTATTATATGATTGTCCCAAACATTGGCTGCACATCTCAATGCAAAATAACCCAAGCTTCCTGCACCCACATGACTTTCCACATCCAGTTTTACAGCCACATTAAACCATTGTCATTAGCTGGTGCAACTGGGAGGTCAGTCTCCATGCGTAACAGAACATCATCTTGTAATCTCCATCCCCATTCTATTGGAGGCATTGAGTTACCCATCCATTGCTGAACAGCCAAATATGTACGATATGAATGGTATTTGGCCGCAGCACTTGTCGGTCGGAGACACGCAAGCTGAACTGATGAGCTAAGGGAGGACCTACCAATTGCCTTTTTGTATGCAATGTGTATTTATCAAGTGTCTTTACTTGACCAGCTCAATACAATTTGAGTAAGAACTGTTCACCGGCATGTTCTATATCGCTATGTGTGCTTTCACTATCTATCACTATTTATTTACGTTTCTAACATATACTTTTCCTGATGATGGCGTACAATATTGAAAGCCTTGCGTTGTCCCTGTTTTCCCTGTCTATAAGGTGCATATACTGCATCACAACCACTTACAGCATGCATAAACAACTAGTCTTTTTTGGTGTCTCATATAGCATGCTGAACATCCTGGATGTTGTAAAGGGTCACTGAGTTACTACGGCAAAGCATATAATTGCAACCGAAGTAACCGCTAGTGCAACAAGCATCACCAGTAAGTCAGTGTCAGTTCCAACAACCATCACTGGCTTCTCGGCATCATCAGCCAGTGCTAAGGCTGTTGAAACTATCAGGAAGTCTGCATCTGCCTCTGACTGTTTCACTCTAATGCCTGCGGCTTGCATCTCTTGACTCAAGTCAATACATCAACGTTTTTTTGCTGCTGTTTGACAAGAATGCTGATTGTGCAGTCATGATTTTTCATATTTACATCAAATATGATGGAACGTGATGTTACCTTGTCAGCCCTTCTGTTCTGCTCCATGGCTTTGGTTGAGGTGACATTATAGCCATCAAATACAAAAACTTTCCCAGCACCAAAATGTTTTAGTGTGTATGCGATATATGACTGGAACACGTCATGCTATGTAGATGCCTTTGGCCATACAACTGTGTGTAGTAGGTGCCCTCCGTCTACCACAAATATTGCATTATCTGGGACAGTTGGTTGTTGTGTAACGAATGACTCTAACAATATACCCAGTGTACTGTTCATGGGCTTCCGCTTTAGACCATCAATGAATAGTGCTGGGGGTTGCGGTGACAGTTCTTATGTCAGGAATGTTTCCATTTCAGTACTATCATGGATAACACACATTATCCCATTAAACAACATAGTGGGGTTAACTGTCGTATCATGTCCTCGGACTTCGACAGTTTTGTGCATACTACTGATTGTCTTAACCTTATATTTTCTGTGAAGAGTGATCTATGTGAAACACTTACCTGTCATTTTAGCAGCTGCGGCGGTACCAATGGAGACTGTTTGGTCACAATTCACTGACGAGTCGGTCATTAGTCCAGTGGATATAGAATCAACTCAAGATGGTTCATATTCACAGAATGGGGAATATGTGTGCAGCCAATCTTTGGTATCTCTTGAGTGGGTGCTTACCCTCAGGTCTTTGTGCTGTTCAGAGGTAGATGTGCGTACTGATGCGAATTTCTCCAGTTGGCTGCAAATATGCAAACAACCGGGCATTGCACACACCCGCTTTGCCAATGTACTGTATGTGATGTCCCTACCATGTGTCATGCCGCCGGATGTTTTTAGCATTCGCATTAGGACCTGTTCTATCGTTTGGTCAAAAATGTTGCCACTCCAGTACTCGTCAGTACGACGGATAGTGAAATATCCCTGTTCCGTGAATTTGACATATTCTGCAGCTGGCATCACTTTTCCCAAGGACCCCATCTGCTGAAGATACAATCGGGCAGACTTGGCATAGTGGAGATGCCCAGCAGCATGAAAGTAAGGATTAATTTTCGCAACACAGTGGAGATGAAGATCCCAATTGCCCATTCTCTCAGCATGTATGAACAGATGAAGAAGGGCGACATAGTCAAGGTACTGTACCAACAACTTGCCAGTTATGCTTTGGTTTGCTACAGCTATAAGGAGTTGTGATATTATGCCATTTAATAGATGTACATCATCGGCAACATCAGCAGGATGAAAACCTTGCAAGCTCATCTGATGGAGGGTTTTCAAATGATATTTGTCAATGTCATCCAAACAGTTTGGATTGCCATTTAATAGCACACATATAAGGGACGCTGACGTCAGCATGTGGGCTCGGTGTGCACGTCAGTATGCATGACCTGTCAGCTTATGCACAACAAATCCTTTGGCATACACCGTTTCCCACAGATCTGCCAGTCCGCTATCAGTCATGATGTACCCAATGCTGCCTAGGTAAGACATGAGTAGATGGAAGCCACCAAGTCGAACAATGACTTTGTTTCGATCATTTGTTGCAGTCACTATTTCTACCACCTTTATGTACAACGGTTTGTCAAACGTAACTGGACATATGCCAAGACCATGTTTCTGACACTGGTCTTGGGCAAACGATAATGCTGTATAGATTGTGCTCAGATTTCCCGGGTCCAAGTTGATGAAGGGAAGTATTTCAATTCTAGTTTTGTCAAAATTTTCATTTTGATGTGATACTTTTATGAAGCCATTCCATGATGGACAGGGGGGAAGTTCAAGCACATAACCTGTAACCCATAGTGTGTCTTTAGACCAGGAACAGCAGGTTTGTTATATGTCTTTATGGGAACGTTCCCAAAGGAACCGACCATTTCCACCAGTGGTACACTGACTGTGCGCTTTACAGGCACTTCATCAACAGTACCCTGTGGTGTAACACAAGCTATACCTCCCATACTGTGGAAAGTATTGTGACCAGTCACTGTAGCTACATTGAAGTCTGCATTATCATACACAAATTGGGTGAAACCACTGATATCGAGTGGTCTATTGTGTGATACAAGTGAAGCCTCCAACCTGTGCACTTCTCTGTAATCATCTGAGAAATTGAATCTGCTCAGAAGATCTACCAGTTCACGGGAACCATATTTTCTATGTATATACACCGCACTGGCGGTGAGCACAAACAACTTTGTAACATTCAATACCTATCTGGATTTCTGATGCACACTTGTTATCTCTAGACTTAAGAATTGAATTCTTAATTACATGTTTAACGGGCCCTCTTATCAATATTCATGAGACCTCATTAATATTAATGAGTCAGGTGACTGAATTTAATCAATGACATGGTCTAAAACTATGTTAGGCGGGACGTTTTACGCGACGTCGTTAAGCGCAACAACCAAATCATCAATGTTAGACGTTATCTGTGATTCATATGTTCAAAAGATCACGTCTCCACGCAAATTCACGAAATTTTCACATCATTTTTAGGATTTAAAACACCATTCTGGTTTTAGACATTTAATTTCTATATTATCTTGTATCAATCCAAATGTATGTAGTTCATTCTGACTGACTTTCGACATGGCACACGACTTTTATTATACGGATTTCAATACAACGAGGGTGTGTCTCGTTAATATTGCGTTGTCACGGAAGTGTTTTGAAGCCAAATTAGATTTATCATATTTTGCATGTTCTAGTATACATTGAAAAATCATACTCAACATCTGGAAAGTCATTTAGGCGTGCCAAACAATAATTTTGACCGTCAACATTTTAACGCTAGACACTTGGGGCCATTTGGGGATATATTTTGGCGGCCATTTAGAATGGTGATTATGAATATTATCTATATATACTGCGTTTTGGTATATTTATATACTTATTTATGTTCTAATGGTTTGTATGTGTATTTATCATAGCTGAATATGACGATATAAGAAAAAAACAAAAATGGCGGCCATCTTAGACGCCATCTTGAATTGCCAAGTTGGCACAATGTTGATATACGGGGACTTTTTTTCTGATAATGTAGACATGATTTTGAACATATCCTGAAACTTTCAGCTTGTTATCAATTTGTTTTACCTTAAACCCTATTGCTTCTGGGCTAACAGTCTGTAACACCACGCGCATTTGATGTACGACGTGATCGGACAAAACCGGGCATATTGCAATCAGATTACCGAATATTGTCTTAGTGATGGAAAGTGATGGAACCAGGCGTGAATGCCAGTATCGTAGATTACACCTTAATTTGTGTCTGGGACTTGAGAAATAGGGCTTACGGGTTTTACGACGAGCGTAGATCCAGATCAGCCTGTGAATCCGCACAGTCTGTTCAGGATCTGCACTGCTCGCCAGTCTCTCAATGAAATACCCGCTATGCTTCTACAATCAACATAGATCCTTATCAGGCCACAGGAGCGTGCAATTTGATCAGGAGCAACACTGGTCACAGCTACGATACACAATCAATTGAATGGCATATATACTCAACAAAACTAGAAACGTCCCTGTTTTATAGCCGGTGTAGCTCTGTCTATGTATGTACCACATGTTCAAAGTACATGTATTTTAAACCGTGGCGATGTTCAGAATACGATCGTGTAGAGTTTAGCCGATACACACGGTTTACATAGCGGCCAGTGACCGGAACGTTGATTTCCACTTTTTGCACGTGCACGCTATACTTGTCATCGATAAGGTGATTCAGTTCATATCATACCATTCATGCGATAGGGGCTATTCGGAAAGTTAAAACACTTTTTTAATTTTTCACTGTTTTCGATATGCCACGGCTTTCCGAAAACGAGCGAAATCAGGCAATTGGGATGCTTGCGGGTGGGATGGCCGCCAGGGCGGTCGCGCCTCGGTTTGGTTGCTGTCGGAAGACGATTGATCGTCTTGCAGCCCGGTACCAGCAGACTGGGGCTGTTCACGACCGGCAGCGACCTGGTAGGCCTCGTGTAACGACGGCTAGAGCCGATCGTTACATTACGTTGACGCACTTACGTCAACGTCGATTGGCAGCCACAGTCACTGCTAGGCGATACGGTGTCTCAGGGCAGACCATTCGCAACCGGTTACGTCGTAACGCCCAACCAATCCGGGCACGCCGCCCGTACACTGGTCAGATAATGACCCAACGTCACCGTGCTGCCAGACTGTTATGGGCGCGACGTCATCTGAACTGGAGAAGGGCTGACTGGAACCGAGTTTTGTTCACCGATGAATCTCGGTTCACAGTTAGTCATGCTGACGGAAGATTACGGGTATACAGGCGTAAAAATGAAAGATTCACCGATTGTTGCATTGTTGAGAAGAACAGGTTTGGGGGAGGGAGCGTAATGGTCTGGGGTGGGATCATGGGAAACCGGAAGAGATTGTTGTACAGGGCACATCAATGCACAACGTTATGTTGGAGATGTGCTAAATGCACATGCCTTACCATTTATCCGTCAGCATGGTCCTGGTGTGACATTGACGCACGACAATGCCCGCCCTCACGTAGCCAGGGTCACCACTCAATACTTACAGCAAAACAACGTCGACGTCATGCCATGGCCCGCGGTCTCCCCGGATCTCAATCCCATTGAGCACATATGGGATGAGCTGGGCCGCAAAGCACGAGCTAACCATCAGATTGACAATGTTCGCGATCTTACACGGGCGTTACAACGGGAATGGAGGAATTTGCCCAACGCACTGGTATTGCGTTACGTCACGTCGATGCGGCGTAGGATCATTGCATGCATTCATGCAAATGGTGGCCACACTCGGTACTAACGAGATTTACTGAATTTGCCACATTACTTATTGAAATTCCATCTCTAAACATTAAGTAACACATTTCTGAGTTTTTGTGATTTTTGATTTTGACCCCTACCGCCCTTGGCCGGTTATCTCTCGAATATTTAACAAGATATCCAAATGCAATTTATTGGCTTTGATACAGAAATGAATGAACTTGTTTTTCCATTTTGATTTTTAAAAGTAACCCTTTTTGTTTTTGATGAATCTTTCCTTAAACATGGAGGGACGTTTCTAGTTTTGCTCAGTATAATATGCACATCACACAGGAAAAGTATTGACACATATTCCTGAAAAACTGTAACTGTCGTAATTTTATGTTATTGATGTAAATGTTCAGTTTTTATTTTGGGATCGCCCACCACCCCCAGATACAGGTGAAAAGCGTTGGCTTCGAACCCTTTGTCAGGCCGTTAAAGAGCAATAACTAATTAAACTGCTTTCTATAAATGAGTGCGCATTTTTATCAGAATATATACATGTACTCCATCTGGTCAGAATAGAAATATGACTATTTTTGTCTATTAAGTATTGGTCATTTATAACTGCACTCAATAATTGTCTGGTATTTAGTACATTAGCAAATTAAATATCAATACAATGGTGGGACATGAGGTGCATGATTATTTTCACTTTGTCCTTCTTGCAGCCGGCATTGAACCATGAAAAGATGCACTTGGTCAACACATAACTCTGCAATAACTTATGTGATGGACCTCGGTTTAGAGCACATATACATGTACCACCTCATGAGTTATTGCGTACTAACCTATTTAACCAAGTGAATAGAACAAACGATCGATGCTACAAGTAGTTATACATATACTAGTTAAATGCGACTTTCATCACTACTTGATCGATGCAACTTATTTGTGAAACTGGCGTATACATTCAATTTGTTATATTTTTAAAACGTGAAGATTGACTTGTTTTCAACTGGCCTGATAACTATTTGTTTTGATTTATTAAATATAATAGTTGCTTTTATATTACACAATGACTGGCAGACCTTAAAATCTCTTTCGTCATACGGTGGCTGATAGTATCAAGTCCACTTGCTTTGTTTATTACTAACTTTGAAAATACTTCTACATTTTGTATCACCTAATATTCTTCAATAATACTATTATTGATTGTAGATCTGCTTGTGTATCGTCAATTGAAGATAAATAAACGAAGTAATTGCTTAGCGTACACTGTCTTTGATACTTGGTGTTATTGCCAATATGTTCTCAAGCAGCCGCCTGGCCCATTCGTTCCATTTCGCCGGTTGTCCTCTACTTCCACTGGGAGCTCCCGGTGTGCCGTCGCGGTTGATCGACGGGCCATTCGCGCCATTCGGCGAGACACGCTCCCCTAAATTTCTCGGAGAAGATGGCACACTGGTACCGGTACCCGCCGGACCATATGCTTCACTACGCCACGCCCGTTTACCTCGCATATTGTGCTCATGTCCAATATCCGTTGTCTTGTCAGGACCGTTCGCTACATACGGCTTGGTCAGTCCCCTTCTGAAATTGCTCTCACGCCCTATATCATTTATCTTGGTCTGACCATTCGCTTCATGCGGCTCGGTAAGTTCCCATCTCAGAGTTTTCGCACGTTCTGTTCTGTCAGTTGTCTTGGCAGGTCCATTTTCTTCATGCGGCTCCGTGAGTCCCTCTCCCAGAGCTTTCGTACGTTCTTCAATGTAGTCTGTCTTGGCAGGACCATTCGCTTCATGCGGCTCGGTCAGACCATCTCTCAGTGCTTGTGTACGTCCTGCCATTTCATTTGTATTGGTATGACTACTTGCTTCAATCGGCCACGTTAGTTTCTCTTTACGGCTGTCCACGTGTCCCATGCCATTACTTACTGTACCTGAATTCAGTATTCCATCGGTCCCATGTTCGTTGTCGGCCTTTGACGTCACAGTGGACATTGACAAACACTGGACCAACAGCAAACACGTTAGCTTCATTCCATTACGCAAACACGCTGTATCTGAAATTAATAAATCAATGAACTACACTCGACAATGGAGATAATCAATATACGCCACTATCACGGGAACTATTTTCAGGCAAGCCAAGCGCTACTTATAGCAATTGGTCAGAATTGGTTTGTTTTCTTTATTAGCTCATATAGTTAATCTATCTCCTGTGACACCATGGAACACCGAGCCGTGAAGCGTCGAGGTGTTTCATGGGCACATGTAGGTCGCTTAAACACATGAACACCTCAATTATGGCAGTAACTGACTTACACGTCGACTTACCGACTACCGATGCTAGCATTCAGTGGGAATGTTGAATTTCCATTTGACATTAAAGGTACTGTCTCCGTGTTCACATTCTGCAAGTGGGAGTATACGTGTCCCATTAACGCATTTGACATTATACGAAGCAAGCACTCAATATTCTGTATAATATGCATAGGAACATGCTTGCATAAATCCTACTAATTCACAGAGAATACCAGGCTATGTAGTTTGATATCCAGTTTATCTTGATATCGAAAGACACTAGACTAATATTTTATTTATCAGATAACGTTTTATGCTAGTCAATGATAAAAGTAAAACAAGTTTTCGTTGAAAGAACGCGGACTTGTTTAGATATCTACGTTACGTGATTAGTCTGACGTCGTTCGGTAACGTCATGTGACGTCGTTCGTCCAATAAAACGCCACCTTTCAGTTCGTTGTAAACTGGATATTCGCATAAGGTCGATTCCTTATACGGTAGTATTTTAATGATAACAATTAAGTAAACAATACAGTGAAACCTCTCTAAACGGTCACACTGGGAGGTCCGCATGGTGTCCTGTTTAGATAGATAGCAATGTAACAAGAAATGGCAGCGTTAAACAAAGCTTGAGTCCTCGCTGTCAGCCTTGATAATAATAAAACAAACACAAGTCCTCGGTGACCTTGCCCATGGGCGGTCGTACTGGCAGCCTTGATAATAAAAAAGAAAGAAAGAAACATTTTGCCTTACAAATATGCCTTACAAACAAGTTGAACACAAGTGCTCAGTGACCTTGACCTCAGGCGGTCTGGTGTGTGTAGCATACACAACAAAGCACCATCCCTAGACTCACACTGTGGCTAAATATTATCAAAATCGGTGAAGTGCTTCATGAGTTTTTGAAATGGTGTTACTAACGTACGTACGCAATTACGTCCGTACGCATGTTCGCACGTACGCACGTACGCAGCACGTACGCACGTACGCACGTACACACGTACATGAAATAACGCTATATCCCCTCTTGCCTATCGGCAATGGGATACTTAAACAGTCCATGCATATTTGTTCTCGTTTTCAATCATGAACAAACACGACAATCAAATAAATTAGAGTCAATGCCATATAAATGAAGCACAATGGGGTCCAAGCGTGTCCTGTTTAGACGTTTCTCCCATCATTCTCCTCATTTATGTCCTATTTTTGTCGGTGACAATTGTCTTTCCACGTGCTAAACCTTACTTAAACAGAACTATACGTCGTGTCGGAGATTTACCAGGTAATATTTTATTTAAGGTATTTCAAAAATGTTCTGCATTATAGTTTAGACATTTCTGCCGTCGGTCTGTATATATATATTTGTCTATACATCTGTTCACGGCATTGACATGATTTGTGATTACATATGCGTCACTGGCACAGAGAAGGACTTTGCATCATTTGTTAGTCGACTATATGTACCTTTATCATCATTCACCATCCAAATTAGCGTTTTTATGTTCTACATGTAATCATTCCGCATATCGCAAAATATCAGCAACTGCTACAACGGTGACATATAGTAAATATTGGAAATAGTATTGATCGAATGGCGACCAACATCTGCAATGATCAAACTGCGCGGTTGCGTAGTCTGATCTGGACTACGATATCCATCGCAAGATCGCTTTTCTTAGCCGGTGTACCTTGTGTCAAGCTATCACTTCACACAATGACCACAAACACACAACGTGTATCGTTTGTCATGATGCACGACTTTTTCGTGCCCAGGTTTGCATATAGATGCAAACTATTCTTTTGTCTACAGAGGTGTTCAAATTGCTTACCAACCTCAGACAAACAATAGAGTCGATGTATAAATAATGATACATTACTAGTGTATGTTAATACAAGTAGTTTCAATAGCGTATCACTTTAACGGTATCGTTGAAGAGAGAGTTGCAACTTAATTTAATAATTGTTACACTTAACTTGTGTGTGAAGACTGATACAACTTATATACAGGTGTTATCCTCGTAAACGGCCCAATAGTCGTGAGATTAATGTCGCCGACTCTTATGATTAAGTCCGATTCGGTGGATCAAACCTCGAGTTGGTATATATTATTTTCCATTACCTTTTGTGATTTTAATATTTTCACAATTTTATGATTTTAATCATAATAGCTATAAACTTATATAAACTTACCAACAATGAAAGTTTCCTTCGTTTTATAACATGTTTCATCATATATACACTGACATTCTGTTACTGTATTTATTTACTATTTTTGTTTTACTTTCCAAGAATACCAAAATATAATACTCCAAAACATTTTTTTTTCCTGTGCAAATTAGTATTGCACTTAAAAACAATAGCGTTCGCTGTCCATTTATTAACTTATTACTTTTCATTTGCTTTTAAATCCGCGGGAGCTCTGAATTTTGTGTCAATTTTCAACACCATTTACGGAAAATATTGGCGATTTTCTAAACGAATATATCGGCGAAATCCGGCGAAATATTTTGTGTCAACTTTCCACCATTTACTGAAAATGTTACTGATTTTTTAAAACAACATCGGTGAAGTACGGTGATAGAATTATTGTCAACTTTTCAACACCATTTACGGAAAATATTACTGATTTTATGAAAAACAATATCGACGATACATCTGCTTATAATCGGGAGTGTATCTTTAATTGTCACACTGTCTCCCATTTCGAGGTGTGTGGTACAGAGCAGAGGACTCTGTCAATTTCAAGTTAACAGATATTTCAGAGTAGACTTCATCGTATTTTTCCATATTTTCTGTAAATGACGTTGAACGTTGACACAAAATTTTGCGCAGATCAGTATGTTAAAAATCGCTATCGACGACAAATGACGATCCGATAAGGAGTTTATGTGTATCCAATAATATATAAATCGTTATTTGTTATGATTTCCGTAATTTTTACCGAGAAATTCAAACCGTTTCCAATTATTGATTGGGTATATGATCATGACTAGTATACCATCTCACTAATAGCCTAGTCCCACTGCTCCGTTTCACTATCCGACCTCGATCCGACCAAAATGTGGCGAAACGGTCAGTATCTAGCAAAATTTGAAGTTCCATCCGTTGCCCATCCGATCACAAAGTCTGTCCCAGCATCCACCTAGTTCCATTCCATGGGCTTCGTCCAGTTATATTTTTGATCGGACAGGGTGTGGATATATGAGGATAGACCGGGTGGGATGCTGGTAGAGTGCGGACACGTGTCGTTTAGTACTAGCAGGATTTGGAATGAACGCTCACCAAATGCTATCCGAGAATGATACAGCGGATAGGATACAGGGGTCCGTTTCACTAACTTCTTACGATAAGAAAGTATCGCATGAACTTCTTTGGCGCATTTTACCGTTTCACTAACTTCAACTTCGTGCGAACTTTTTTGCGAAGTTCGTAACTTTCCGCGTAAGACTCCGATACGTATTGAGCTGTCGTACGAATATTTTTTATCGCAAGTGTCATGGCCGCCATACATGTATTCCATGAAGAACATCGCCGTCAAATCGGCGGTGCATGTTTCGCCCTATAGGTTTCGCCCTATCCTTCCGTTTTTATTTTGGAATTACATAGTAACGATACATCCTTCTGCATTAATACAATTACCCTCACCACTCATCGTACGTCTGTTTATTTTTAAGTATTTGTCTGTCCGTCTGTCTGTTCGTGTTTTAATTTTTTGGAAGCTTTTGTAAGTTTCTCAAATCACTTATACGGGCCCTAATTGCGTAGACAGACAGGATTTTCTAGCTGTAGCTGCTTATCAGTTAGCCAGCAAATGAAACCCAGCTATAACGTGACTTATAGAGTAGTGACTCACTATACTTGTAGCTGTTGATCAGTTAGTCCAGCAAATGCAGCATGATATAACGTAGCTTATAGAATAATGACTCACTATACTTACAGCTGTTGATCAGTTAGCCCAACAAATGGAGCCTGACATATAACGTGGCTTATGGAGTAGTTACTCACTATAATTGTAGCTGTTGATGCAGCCTGATATAACGTGGCTTATAATTGTAAATGCTTATCAGTTATCCCAACAAATGCAGCCTGATATAAAGTGGCTTATGGAGTAGTTACTCACTATAAGTTTACGTTCTGATCAGCTAGCCAGCAAATGAAGCCTGATATAATGTGGTTTAAGGAGGAGTGATTCACTATAATTGTAGTGTGGTGTAGGGGTGAAATTGATGAAAACACAAATCAAATAACTTTCAAAAGTAATATATGTAATGTGCTGTCATATTAGGAATATTACCAATGTACCAGCCATTTCCAGAACATTTTCAGAAAACAACATTTGTGTTACTGTATACTATATGGTACATTTGTATGTACAGCCATTTTACAGTTGCAGCAAATATTATGACAGAAAAAGTATTAAAATGTGATGCAATACATTATAGACCGATATGACAACATCGTGCTATACATATTATGCCAGAAAGCTATACAACAGGTTAAGGTCATGTAAGGGCTGGCCAACTGGTTCGATCCCGCATTCAACCTGCTACATTGTGGGGTTAAATTCCAAAATCAGAACGGAATATATACATCGAAACAAATGTATATTCAGCCCTGAGATTAGAATAACCCGACCTGCTTCCAGGTCCATACCACACCAAAGCCACTTGGCCCCTTCCCCTAATAGTATCAGGAAATTATGCTTTGTATATAAGTGTAATGAAAATAACCAATAGGACGTTGCAAAAACTTGTATTTATGGGTATTTAAAATTATTTGTGGTATATGTCAAACGCCACAATAGGTAAATTATACTGACGAATTGCATACAATAAGATGGCCAATATAGCAACTCCATGCCCCGTATAGTATACAGTAACAAAGCTAAAGCAAATAAAAATCACATGCGAGATCATCAAAGACTCCAGCACTTGAAACTTTGCAGACATTGGTTACCCTGCGCTATTTGGCGAAGGGTGAGTTCTACTCCGAGGCTGGTGACATCTACGGTGAATCTAGGAGTTCGGCTTCTCGGTGTATTAATGATGTTGTCTCAGCCATCAATAATCGACTGGTCAACATCAGTTTTCCCACCGAGGAACAAGACCTGGCCAACTGTAAAAAATCATTTTACAGTGTGGCGAGGATTCCGAACACCCTGGGCGCCGTAAATGGGATACTCAGTGTAAGTCCAATTCACTTTCTTGGTTTTCAGCATGCTGGACTAAGGAAGTTGATGTGACAGCAGTCGTCTGGTTGTCAAAGTCGGACCGGAAGTTTACATAAAAGGGCTTGATGGATTTCTAATACTGATGAGTTCTTAAGAAGTTCGCAACTTAAGAAGTTCGTAACTTAAGAAATTTCGCACTAACATGTTTACTGAAGAAGTTCGCAAGACGTTCGTACGAAAAGTATCGTTCACAAAAATAAGTTCGTATCGTAAGAAGTTTAGTGAAACGGGCCCCAGGTGCGATGCTAGGGCGATACGTTTAAGTACTGGTAAGATGCTGGCTGGGATCCAACCAAACCAAACGGCAGTCCGACCAAACCGTATGAAACGTGTGTGTTCCGACTGTTCCAAACCTCGTCCGTATGGCATACGATCTGATCGTATCCTATAAGTAGTCCATCCGACCTGCTGCCGAACGAATGAACGGAGACGTTCTGGCGACTATTTTAAACATTTCGTATGTAGTTTTCCTTGCGGATGACGTTTCGTTTCACGCGGAGCCGAATTAAAAGTATCCTCCTAGTCCATTCCACACTTCGTCGCATCATTTCGTTTTCTTCCAGTATCTGCTAGTACCTTCCGGATGTCAACCGGATAGGAAACGGAAGGAGTAACGGAGCAGTGGGACTAGGCTTTATGTGGCTACTGAAGGTATGGGATCACGTGGTCTATTGTTTAGACTGGATTAATGTCGGACATGAGGTCTCAGGTAAATCTTATTTTTCATCAATACGACTATGGTTTATTCCTTTTAATGATGACCATGTTCCAGCCGTTAACATTACTTTAGTCGTTAAACTGACGATTTTGCAGAGAAATTTGATATGCATACTTATTGTAATTGCTGTTTAATAGCGATATAATTATGAGGGTTTATACTATAGCACTAGTTTTATGTCCGTGTGATTTGCCTCAAAATAAGCATGATTAGTTTTTACTTATATTCTTGGGCATTCGAGATAAAATCAAAACATTTACATTATACAAACATTATTTAAAGGATATTATATACATGTATTTAAATAAAAAAATATTGAAAATATATACATGTACTACAATTGCTTACAACATAATGTACTGATCGATAATAGCCACTGAATCGTGGCCTATTTGACCGCACTACCTATTGTGCTGGCATCCCAGCAAACCCCCTATTTTCGTAGATCACTGGGGGTCTGCTGGGGTGCGCTTGGTAATATAATATGTGCGTAATGTGTCAAATAAAAAGAGTTTTATGTACTGAAGTTGAATGGAAACACCACCGTTTTTAAACGTAAACATTGTATACAAGTGCATGCCATTACTGGAAGATAATGTCATGTAAAGCAGATAAAACCCTAACAATTCCTCAGCAAAGTAGAGCACAAGTTATCCAAATGAAACAAATGAACACACTCAAAAAAAGGCGCTAAGGCATTGCATCATGATAAACACCTGATACGCATATAGCAGTGGTCGATGAGCCTTAAGCACTGCAAAGAACTGTAAACCACGACCAGCGTTGTGCGGTCACAAACGGAAAGCATCACAGCGTGAAATATGTATAAAAAAGTAAAACAAATACAATGAAACCCTATAATAACTGTTCCACAATGAACTAACAAGACAATAGTCGTCATAGCAGGCAGGTAAAAACAACAACCACAATGAAGTTCAATGCACGAAAACATGACTGGAAGGGTGCCGCCTTTGAACGGCCAGTGAAATAAACAGTTCACGGGTGCGATCGTACCCGCTTAACGTCGCGCCGCAAACATCTCGCTTAAATCGCGATCATTCCCCAAAAGGACGTTAACATAGCAAGCAATGAAAAGAGATTAATATATTTGACGAAAAAGACAAAATAGTTACAAACAAATATAACCACAGTCTAAAAAATAAAGCATAATATAACAAATATTACTATACGAAAATAAAGAAATATAACGATATAAAACTCTTGGCACAAAGTAAGGGATGGTAGGGCCTACGTGTTGTTATTACTGTACTATGACGAGTCTCATCACGCGTTCGCGTTCTACAGGATAATACAGTATGGTAACACATATAATGTTTTACTAATACAGTAGCAAGTAAGATAAACAGTAAAGAGTCAACATATGATATGAAAATACTTTGAAAAAACTAACCTACGCTCAGCAACAATCACACATTATTAGTTGGAGTAAAACGAAGTAGCTGTCTTACTAGTGAATGAATGCTAGTCCAATGAATGACTGCTAGTCCACTGTCTACATGCCAGGACGTGCAAAATGAAATCGGAAGTAAGCAATGGCAAACACGGAAGGCATGCACACCACAAACTACAGGCACACATCAGTTGAATCCTTACCGAAACAGCTGTATGGTGTGTCTCCGCGCATTGCAATACCGAAGCCGATCCGTTCGTTCGGCATGCGCTCATCAGTGTTACTTGCGAGCTGTATCATCACTATGGCAGCGCCGCTCACCACGGCCCTGGTAACGGCTAAGACTTGTGAATTTGGACACGTTTGTCCTCTCACCTAAATATGACGCCAGACGTAGATACACCGGAGAGATTGACAGCTGAAGAGGTCTAATCGCCTTTGCCAAAAGGAAAGAACGCCAATAAAGTGGCCGCGGGCAGGCGGGGGCTGTAGCCCAAAAGGTCAAACAAGAAGAACTAAAGGCCGAGCTTAGAGAGGCCAAACGATATATGCGGGGAAATTGTCCCGTTCGAAGAATGGATAAAGACAGTCCGGCAGTTGTTTGTTCATCCGAAGGAGGCATGAAAATCGACTATCGACAGCAAGAGTCGACATCAGGCGACAGCAATGCTGCAGTTGGAACGACGGGCAACCCTACACGCTACTGGGCCCCTGGGGTATTTGATTGAACTGGACTGGCATGCGCTGCTTGGTTTGCTCGTTATTCGAATGGCGCCGAGGGTGCGACACCGCCGCCACTGAGTCGCGCTACCCCGCAAGTAAATACACATAGGCACCCATTCCATATGGAATAGAATATGGCTTCTACTGATGGAAAGATGCTGGCAAACTCGCTGTATCACAGTGATGTGGTGTCCAGGGAAAGATGGCCTTCAAGGGAGCTACGCCCAAGCTGGACCTTACCGGGTATGATATCGGCATGGTAGTCCTCGATGTAAGCATGGCCATGGTCACGAATGATATGCTAATTAAACAGGGGATCATCCCTGCGGATAGTATGAAGTAATTATGGCCTCGATCGCAATGTTAGTTGGGGGTGCTCTGGTCAATGCACTTGCCTTCAGCGGCAGCACCTACTTATTCTCGGCGTTGCAAAGCTCTGGCGTCGACGAGGAGCGCAAACTGCACAACAAAGCCGTCGAACAGTTATAGGCCGCCCAAGTCGCGTGGTCAAGAAAACGCACTAAACCTCTGGACTGGATAAACGAGGAGCTCCGCCGGCAAGGCCACGCCGTGCAAACCTTCCGGGACATCGACACCGCCATCCGCGAGTACTCTCATTTATTTCAGGTTTCCGACTATTATGCGCCCAACGATGACCAAAACAATCGTGAGATTGCCTGCGTTTTCCTGGGGATGGCAGCGACCGACCTCGTTGTCTATAAACTCGCAAAGTGATCCGAAAAGACTGTGCTTCATCGCCAGTGTGTGTTTGGGCCCTAGTGGAAGCACGACTTGAGTAGTAAGGCGAGCTACTGGAGACTCATCACCACATGGAATACGATGGACAAAAAGCTATTGGAAGTGGCTATTGGAAGTGACTGGTGCCTCTGAAGATGTGGCCCGGGCGTGGCTCAAGTAGCAGGCCATCTGGCAGATATATCATACAACTCGGCACACTCCACGCACACAATTTTATATCGCTGCGCCAAACGATGTACACCAGGCGGATCTGCTCTTTCTCACTCACGATCGCCTACGTCGCAAAACTTACAAGTATGCACTCACCATTGTTGACCATGAGTTGCTACTTCCATCCGGGGAACGATCAACTGATTGGGTGTCCAGGCGCCGTGATATCGGCCCTGAATAGTGAGGAGACGAGCCTCATCAGCAAGAAGCCAACATATGCCACCACGGCCAAAACTGTAGAGCAAAAGCCCTCCTCCGTTGTTCTGGGTCGCCCGGTTGGTCTTAAAGAGCAAATGTTCCCCTCGGGTGCTGGTTTCGGTACCTCTAGCAGCCTGGCGAGCTAGAAGGTGGTCGCCGTCGCGCGACTGACCCTGTCTGGTCTATCCAGGTATACCGGCTGGGACGCTCGATCACCAAGCCCGATGAGCCCGTACTGTACTATTTGTTGGATGGCCCACCACGTAGGTTTGTCTGGGAAGAGTTCCTCGTTGTGCCTCTCGACACACAGCTATCAACACCGAATGTGGTTCTACGCGGTTAGATTCCGCCCCTTGCAGGAACAGATTCCATGTGGCCATATCCCAGGGTGTTAACCCCGTTTTTCGTTATACATCGCTTGCTGCCGAAGGGGGAGAGAGATAACTTGTTCACGCCCTGTCCGTAGATGCGATGACGCTCGGACCGCATCACATCCATGGCATGGCGGAAGGTCTTCTTCTCAGAGAGGGCACAATTGTATTTCTCACGGCGGACGTGCTTCTTCACGACCGTCTTCTTCACTCCCTTTCCTTCTTGATATTTTTGATGTCGGCTTCCAGGATAAAGAAGATCGTGGGGCGCATGCCAACTTATTCGGCGATGGGGCGCCCGGCGCATCCTGCATCTTTCTCATGACGTTCTTGTTCGCAGCGCTGTGCCGATGGTTCTCCGCTGGTTGTCCCATGTGTCGTAGAGATGCGCGTGCTCGGCCATGTCCTTTTACGCGTCCTCTGTCTGCATCTCGAGGAGGAGGGAGTCGGCGTCTGTGTAGAGGAGCTGGAAGCTGTCCCCGTACTGCGCATTTTAGTTGTTGAAGTAGAAGTCGTACATGAGGTGCTTGGAGAGGTCGAGGATGATCATAACCACATACGCAGGTCGGTTGAGAACCAGGCGGCTCTTGTGCATCCGGATCGCCGCAAGATCGTCATCGACGCCGTTGGCCCGTGCGAAGGCCGGGTTGGCGATAAGGTGCCGCAGCTTGTCATCCTCGTTCGCACGCACGAGCTTGACATCAACTCGCTGAGGTTCTCCATGTTCTTCCCAAAGACATAGTTGTTCATCAGCTTATACAGGTCCTTCTCGAAGTCGCTGGTTGCCCTATTTCGGAGATCGGTGTTCATCCGGATGTAGGGCTCCATCCAAGGGCTCAGATCGAAGCGGAGCGCTCGGTGAATATATTTCAGCCGCATGCCCAGAGACTAATAGAACTGCAGGTTCCTGAAGTGGAGCACATGGCGTTCCTTGTCGCGGAGATTGGGAACAGGCTTTTCGACCTCGTTATGCGTCACCCCATCGCCTAAGAGGTCATTCTAGTACTCCGACATCCACTCCTTCTGGACCACAAATCATTGCGAGGCCAGTGGTTATGCGTTGTGTGCATAGTGGAGCTCTACAGGGTACTCCAGACCCACCTTGACAATGTAGCCCTCTGGACTGTCTGCCGGATGCTCCGCTATTACTTATGTGAGACGATCGCAGTCTTTCATCCACTCAAACCCGTTTATTAGCAGGGACTGACTCGTGGTACAGCCGTAGAGGTTATTGGTATCCAGGAAGAGGATGTGTTTGGTGTGCTCTTACGGGTCATATCCCTCGACCATAGGGTTGTTGGCTCGTATATGCCGCTTCGAGGCCATGGAGATGCCTCGGCGCATCCCTTTCTCCATGAACAAGTGCTAGTCGTAGTCTCTGAGCCGCTCGAACTCTGCGCCCGTTTCCTTGAGCAATGCATCCCAGGATAGACCGGGGCTTGTGTAGTAGTAGTAGAGCGCGGTGTCCAGACCATATAGCCCCAAACACGTCTTCCAGAATGTATCGAAGACGTCGGCCAAGAGGAGCACGTCAGTCCGGTTGTTGAGGTCATGATACTCTCCCAAACTGCGGAACCCAAATGACACGAAGACCTTCTGCGCGTGGGCATTGTCGTCCTCTCTGTGTGTTCGTCAGAGGACTTGCTGTAGAAGGCCTCATTGTGTGGGAGTTGAGGCTCTGCGAACCGCTCCCAAGAGTCCACGTACTCGTAGGGGTAGACCCCCTTTCGCATCAGTAGCTCTCTCCTCTCTCTATCCGGTTCATACCGAGCTGTAGTCCGGAATGCCTCAGGTTTGTTGGCCGCCACCAGCTTGTCGAGGGAAGCCAGCAGGCACTGGGTACCGTCGTTGAACCGGAGCTGCCTCAGGGAGAAGGAGACGTACTTCGCCGTATTTTTGGGGATTCAGGAAACCTTACCCTCGATTTTCGAGATAGCCTGCATGATGAGATGCGAGTCATAGCCCAGCAAGTTGTGGAAAACCACAGCTATCGTTGTAGCCTTCGGGTTCAACCTCAGCTTGAAGTTACAGGCGGTGTGGGCCGCCTCTCTGTACTGCCCAGTGCGAAGCTGGATCGTAATAGCTAGCAGTAACGTGACCCCGTTGAGAGCCAGGTCTCTTCCTCGAGTTTCTGACGAATCTGGGGGCGAACACCCTACATGAAGACTTTTGGATCTGGATGCCCTTCAGGAACATCCATCTGCCAACCTCCATCTGCTTATTATCCACGGGGTCCGCCTGAAGCCTAGCCCATCCATCCTCCTTGCAACATCAGACAACTCAATAATCACCTTCTGGTAGTCCTGGTTGTTCGGAGCGTTTCTGAGGGAGGAAGTGGGTCAAACTCCTCGACAATCATTATGGTGTTGCGTTTCCTCTGGATGCTTGTCCGAGGTTTCGGGAAATGTCGATAGCTGCTTGCAGCTGCTAGAAGCAACGGCTTGAGCAATCACATCTTCGCCGCTTCCGGGATAGGCTCATATATGGTTTTATGGTCAATACTGGCCATGTTGATTGGGCATACCAAGTGTAAAGCAAGTCTTTAAATATAAATTTAAATCGCTGCCAGTCTGGCAAATTCTTTTTTGAAGATTCTCTAAGCACGGTGCAATACCTTCACCTTTACGCTCCAATACCCGCAACTGATGCAGAGTGATATTTGATTGGTCACCCCCTTTCCACAAACGCGACAAGGCATTGTACGTGATCCTTTCCGTAGACGGGCCAGATGTACTTTACAATACCCCCAAACAACGCTGGTCACAGAGCTCCGTAGAGCTCAACTTAAGCCACTGACATGTGTTTTTACCCAGCCTCATTATGCACCTGATTTGGTATATCTATTGTAGTGGGTATATCTAAATCGAGAGCCTGGCCCGGCGAGGGTTGTCGGCAGCGGCTGTGGATGTGAATGTATTTTGACCGAACTAGTTGGACCGGACCGAACTAGCACCCACCCCCTCCCCCCTCCCCTCCCGCTGCTGAGCTCGGGCCGGCGAGATTGTGGGCGGAAGGTGGGCTGGAAAACCCGACGAGGCCCAGGAAACCCAACACCCACCTTGCTGCTGTTTCTATAGAAATATAGCCCCGGGCTTGTTTTAGAGGGGCGCGTCAGGGGCCCCCGAAAGAAGCTCGATTGGGGTAGAACAAGCGATAAATATTCCGTCTGTGGCTGCGTGTCCGGTGGGGGCAGGGTGGGTTCTCCATCGTCAGAAATGGGGCGGGGCCGCTAGGGGGTGGGGCGGGCCCTACGGGGTGAACTGGTCCAGAAACACCCTTGGTCATACTACTTCAACAGTAATATTATATTATTGCATAAGCACATCATCACAATTTCAAGCTGTATTCATTACATAACATGTTTTATGTAGTGCGCTCATTTGCATATTTAGTACACTAGTGTTTTATGAGTTTTATTGCACTGTGTTATTAAACTGTGAAATCCCATTTTACGCAATAAATTACATTTCATCATGGCGAACGAATACTAATTAGCGTTCAGGAGGCGTAAACTAGTGTATCAGAGAATCGCAGAAACGACGATTAATAATTAAACATCATCTCTTCGCCATGGTCTTGTACACCTCCTACGTACACTAATTATCACTCTTTCGTCACGAAGAAAGTCTACTTATCGCCATTATTGTCGTAATTTTACGAGGCGCACTTTGTTTTATAATTTCTCCTTCGAGCTGTTTTACATTAGTTAGGGGAGGGGTTATACACAGTGGAATTTACACTGATTTCAAAGACGGTATATACTGGTATATCTCATAATCCGTGTAGTATGTTATGGGGCTGCACTGGTCGTGTGTGCCACAACCCTTGGTCAGCCGGGACTCAAATGCATTATATTCGATACTTAACTATTTTGCATTTAAAGTTACTGTTTATGTTCTTCAAGAACCTGTATAATGGAGAGCATCGAATGCGCGGAGCACGGCTGTGCAGGCTGGTTTGTGATAACACTGGTTGTGAAACGTCGGGTGGCAAGGGTGTAATAGGACAATCTGACACCCAATTATTATGCACATAAAAATGTTCTTCATAGTTACAGCTGTGGGCGGCAGGTGGGAGTACGTGAAGGTTTTTAACGTTGGGATTTATCTTTGACGGAATCCAGATATCCCTGGTTTGATCATCAGGTACACTTTTGGCTCTCAGGTAAGCCAGAGTTGAATCCGGTTATACCCATTATACATGTTTTAATATTTGTACTACTCCTATTACTTTTGGAGAGTGGGGCTAAGAAGTGAATCTGGTGTGGTGAGGACCTGTCACTAAGTCAGGTTATTTTAATTGCAGGGCTGAATATATTTGTTTTCTGTAAATATTCAGTTCTAATTGTGTGATTTACCCCCGCCCCGCACCATCACAACAGGTAACACATCGGATTCGACCCTGTTAATCGGGCCTAAAATGACATTAGCTGTTGACAGGCCGCTAAACACCATTCCATCAAATAAAATATGTACAGCTGTCGCATCTAGTTACCTGATCATGATTCACGCTGATCAATAGTTCAATACAAATGAATTTTAGTCCGGATCCGCACTTTTCTACCATTGCTCTACAGTGAGAACCTCAGTACCATTTGCCATATCGCAGATAAATTTATCGCGCTTTGATTGATCAGCTTGACAGGTAATATGAGCCCTTATTGCCTTTCAAGCCCGTAAACATGACTCGACTCAAAATGGCGACGGGTAGAGGCAAAATGGGTCGAAACAAATGGAAATCACCTCCAACAGTCAGATTTTGAAAATCGGTCAGAAATAGCCAAGTTATTAACGAATTTCTACTCGTTTATGTCGGGAAGACTTCGGGCAATATTAACTTTGTCGTAACGTCATGAAGACGTGCCGTTTGGCGCCATCTTTTATGACGTTAAACATGTAACAACACACTTATAAAACTAAATTCTAGAGACGTATACAGAATCTGCGTTACGACAAATACGTTGTTGTGATTCTACAAAGTCAATATGGTGTAATATTGCCCGTCTGAAGCTATATTACCCTCTCGGCTGCTCCTCGGGTGACACCATATTGACTGTGTAGAATCACAATAACTTATAGCATCGTACTAAAATGGGATCCTTCATATTATGTGTACAGAGGAACCCCTCTAAACCGAACATCATGGGGGCCTAATTGTATCTAATTTAGATGGGTATCAATGTAATTTATGTCATTGTCTTGTCTGTTCATAACAGAAAATTACAAAAATTGGCCATCGATTGCTTAATTACAGTGAAACCTCTCTAAACCTGACACCCTGGGGACCTCTCAGTGTGTCCGAATGAGAGGTTCCTCTGTAATGATGAACAAATGTTTATTTTTCCAGAAAATATCATATCTACAGAATATACAAAACTATCTGTCTCCCTATATTATAACCTACTGAGTGGGCATGTACCTTGTGACAAATTGTGAAAGCACAATCCAAACCATTTCCTCTGTACGAGTATTTAAGAAATAAAACCATGAGCTATTTACTGTAGTTTGAAAAACATTTGGTCTCTTTAAAATGCGTGGAGTCCAAAGTAATCCGGTTGACTGACTCCTCGCAAATGTTAAACAGACCAACTGATTGTCATATTAAATATACATACACGCAACATACCATGGCTTATTACTTATATTTACAGTGCATGTTCTGATAGTTTCAGCAATGTAAATAACCAAATATGGCGTTAAAATTATGAATGTTATTGTGGTACGTCATTTTATCGCAAGTCATGGAACAGCGACATTGCCTGTCAATAACAATAAGTGTGCCCCAAACGATGAAAGCAGATCCCCACATACACGTGACCATCCGTCTCACCAGGATGTGCACTGTTTGCATTATCTTGCTCCATGAATGAATATGCATACTATATATCAAATCACGGTATATCATTTAAAATACAGCACTAATGCAGCTGTTGTTAATTGTATGCAAAGGTATATATGCGGTTGTCAATGGAGAAATGGGTCTTATGGGTTTTGTGACCACTGTAGATCCAGAACAGCCTAATATGCTTTAAATACAATACATTTGCAACTCCGCTATTATTCTTGTCATTCTCGCACTTTCAGTGGGCAGAAATAGTAAAACAAAATAAACCCATGTATATAACGTGGTATCAACCTCCTAAATAACATAGGATGGTATGGATGCCCTGGAGGGACTTCTGACTTCAATACTGCTAATTTCATTACTTCTAACTTCCTTATTTGTAACTTCCTATGTCATTACTTCTAACTTCCAACTTCCAACTGCATTACTTCTAATTCTAACTTCCTTATGTCTAACTGCTAACGTCATTACTTCACTACTTCTTCTTTTAACTTCATTACTTCCAACTTCCAACTGCATCACTTCTTACTTCTAACTTCCTTACTTCTAACTTCATTACTTCTAAGACGTAATGAAGTTAGAAGAAAGGAAGTTAGAACTAGGAAGTTAGACGTAAGAAGTGATGAAGTTGGAAGTTCAAAGTAAAAAGTACCATGCACACGAGCTGTGCTATTACAGAAACAACACCTGGAAATGTGTCAAAGATGTGAGTTTACTTATATAATCAGGCTACATGAGTGTGTTTTTGTTATCAGGAGCTTCACGATCAATGGAGGCACGAACCAGTCAGCGCATTCGCCGCGCTCATGGGATGATAATTGTCATATGGTCGCTATCGGGTTAGTAAACCATTATTTATTCATCCAGCACATAAGGGGTGTCATATCAGTATGTATGCTAATTCGGGGCTACACTGATCAGGAGTGAATTATACCCGGCTTTGTCATATTTCGGTGCACATGTACACCATGCTAGTAGCTGCCTGATCGGTAGTAATGTGCATAACTAACATACAAACAACAATTATTTACAAGCAATGAAGAGTAGTATAAGGCAAAGTAACTTTAGAAATATACATGCAACATAATTATACATCAGATCATCCGTTCTGTAAAATTGCCCAATACCCAGATGTTTTCGCCTCCGTACAATCAATGCACATGATGCATGAGAGTGAATTTAATATGTTTGATCATTCATCCAACGTATCATATTTCTAAGAATTGCATCCTGAGAATTGGCTCACATGTGCTAGCCAATCAGAAACTTGACCGCATGCCACACAGTAGGACTACATTTTCTGAAAATATAATTATTGTGACGCATCCCATGCCGGATAATTTCGGTAAACAGATCGTTACAGAGTTGCGTCCCTTATTTATTGTAGAGTAATGTCCCTTGCAATTATCTCTTATCACGTAACGTGACGTTTCGAACGTCACAGGTCCCTGAAGATCTGATATAAGCAGTGAAACCAGAAGCATGAATAAAATACAATTTCGTAGTGGAATCGGACTTTATTTCTATCTTATAGATTCCTATATATATGTTATAATATAGACCGGCACAAATGTCTACATATAGTAGAAATACAATAAGGCATAATTGTATATATCTGTTATCAAATGCTTATGGTACTCATTACATACTTAGTCTCGTTGAGTTAATGCATGAAACGTGAATTACATGCCTTTAATTATATAAAAAATAACCATTGCACGATTTATATCAATAAACAAGTAGGAAATCAAATATGGTCCCAGAAATGTCACCATATTATAATGTGTTACAATTTCATCGTGTTATGCATTGTAGTCGCAGTATCATAGTGAAAAGGACAGAAACATATATAATGTACCTAATTTTGCCTCCTATGGAAAATATTCGAATATTCTTTGCGGCCTGTCAATGACAAAGGTCATTGTATGCTGTGTAAACGGGATAACATTCTATATTCCACCTATACAATTGGAAGGGTATCAAAAATAAGAACTGAATATTTACAGGAAATAATTACATATTCAACTCCGAAATTAGAATAACCTGATGTGGTACCAGGTCTTCGCCATCCAATTACTTAACTCCGAACCGCTACATGTAATAGGATTAGTACTAATCCTACTACATTGAGAATGGGCATCTGTCAAGTAAAAAGAAAAAAAACGTATCTGAGGGCCACTGAAACGAGCGATATTGGAATTCCGGATGAACACATTGTTAAATTGCCATTCACATGCTCCAAACGTACCGCACTTATCAAACGATTCAGACTTGTCATGACATCATATAACGAAAATACATGTATTACCCAAACATGTTGCAATTAGTGTAACACATGTAGTTTCAGGACACCCTTTGTGCATATAACAGTGATGAAATCGATAGTCTTAATAACCCGATGAAGTAACTAAATACGTTTTGATTCTGTTTAATCCAGATTATTGGTCATTGGCACATATTTGGTAACTACATTGGCAGTTGTTATGTGGTGGTAGATGTTTATGTCAATCAAAGAGGTACATTAACCTGTGTGAAGGTATTGACTGTTAATCAACACAGAAGCAGCTCCATCGTTGACCCTTACCTGGGAAGTTTAAAGCTGCAAACACAATAACAATGGCCATTTAATAATTAAATAATACAATAATCGTAAACTTACACGATGTCATATGACTTCAAAAATATATGGCTTACAAATTGGGGTCATGTTGTCATGAACTCATGAAGGACCAACCAATATGTCATATATTATCGTCAAATAAACACATGCCATCCAATTGGGATATCTCTGAGGTGCAGATCACATAAATATCAGTATGACTATTTAAAGAAAACATATATATTGCATACACAAGTGTGCTTGTCTAAATATGTATATGTTAGTACATGTATGCCAAATACCCCTTGTCAGAGTGGACATTTGGCCAGGTCATCTGATCATGAATACTCTGCTGTGACTGTAATAAAAGGTGTGTCAGTATGGATTTGGTTAAGTGATCATGTGTGGAATATACGCAGCACCGGGATGAATTTGTAAGTTCTCCATCAATAATATGTATACATCGTCACCTTCTTGAACACATGACAAGCTTGAATAAAAAAAGTAATGTGCACCCGCTGTAAAATAAGATGGTCATATAGTATAGTAGTGTCTCTTCTATACCATAGTAGGTAGAAGACACGGGGTGCTTAGCCAGATCCATGGCTAACATATCAGAAGTTACATGAATGCAATTTCCCAGTGTATGTACAACACTTTTGGATGCCATAGACAGAGTAGGCGCCAAAATTGTGACAGCTCTTGTCTAACATTCGACTAAAGTGGGGCATTAAATTATGCACATACGCCACATGATTACATATAATGTAATGTTCGGGATATACGTATTAAGTATGCATGTACGTATGATTCTGTATGGATGTCGGGGTGGGTGGGTGATGGGCAAAATCCCTTACATAAAAAACAATATTTAACCCTGAAATCAGAATAATCTGATCCTGTGCCTGATCATCACCACAATAGAGTCACTTATTCCCATCCCCTAAGAGTAATTGGATAATAACTATTTTACTACTCTGATAATAGGTCAGAATTCGTTACAGCGGTACCCATTACAGCGGCATATTCGCCTCCCGGCACAATAAGCCGCCAAACCAATCGGCATGCTCTTTAATCTGCTCGACATACCGGCAAATTCGGCTTACGGCACCGGCATGGAATTCCCGCAAACGAATACACAGTTTAAGTCTTATTTAATGTGCGTTATAACGGCGCCGGTACCCGGCGTCGCTGGTACCAGCGCTGTTACCCAGCTCTGGTATCCGGCATTACGGAAACCGATATTCGGGAACCAGTCACTGACCATATAATGTGAGTCATAACGGCGCCGGTACCCGGCATCGCTGGTACCCGGCGTCGCTGGTACCAGCTCTGTTATCCGGCATTACGTGCCGGAAACCGATATTCGGGAACCTGTCACTGACCATATCTAAACAATTTCACAGCTGATTAACCCCGACCTGCTGTCATAAATCGCGTCAATTAACGTGTCGGTACATTGTCACCTGCTGTGATGTACTATTTCGCAAACATCAATTAAGAAATGAACAGTTAGCAACTAAATTTACAAGTGATTAAATCCAGCAAGGACCGATAGATTGTAAATAAAAAAATATCATAATCGTGAACGATTTAAATAATTATCGTGCAACATTGCCTCTGGGGCGAGTTCAGATAGGGACGGATCGTCATGTAAATATTTAAAGGGAAGCCACTCTACATGTTTTTGCTTTGTATTTTTATAAATTTTAGCATGCAAATTAAAACAAACTGTTTATTAAAATATGTGTTTATTTTGTATATGCACATGTTTGCGAATTGCTAACAATAAGAAACAATTTCAAAGATAATCCGGTAATCACCACGCACTCTACAATTAACAACAGGTTTGCCTGCAACCTAGACTTTGTCAAATACCGGATTAGCTTTGAATGTTGTTGGTTTCCTTGATATAAATTCGTATATATATCTCGCCGATAATGCTAATGTAAAATGACAGCAAATAGCGTTGATACAATGCTTGTTTACCAATTACCGACATGTTCTAATTACCGGAATTATCACGACAGTCTGATAGCGAGGAGAAAATCGCCGATTCTTTATACCAGCATATTCGTTATAACGGCAGATTCATCTCTGACGAACTATGCCGTTGAAACGAATTCTGATTGTAGTGTATAACCTGGTTTAACTCTCAGATATCAGAAAGCCAACAAATGTATGTGAGTGCCAAACCAGGGATTTTGGTATTCCGGTAAGGATGAACCTCATCGTTAAATTGCCCTTTGCTTTCCCCCAAAAAATCACCCGCACAACTAACACGAACGTCAGGATGCAATTGGAATGTATACATGAATATGGCATGCAATGACCGCAGCTGTTAACAGACCGTTAAAGGTGCATGCCCACTCAATAGGTTATTATATAGGGAGATAGTTTTGTATATTCTGTAGACATGACATTTTCTGGCAAAATAAACAACATTCACCATTACGCCACGTATTGATTGGCTTTATTATACATTTTATATTAGACGTAAATTCACACACAGGTATCAGGGGCGATAACAGTGTTTCCTTAAAATGTTAACGGACATTACTATTTATTCTCTGTATTTATTGTTTGGTGATCAATGTTCATATTTTATAATTTTTTCAGGTGACGCATTTAATTAGTATAAATAATTAAAACATATCATGCCTCATTTGCATAATTATGAAAATAGTCTGATACCACCGCGAGTCACTATCGGTAAATTAAATGATTATATCTGCATAGCGGGCACTTAGAACTGGCGGAATCGTGACACAAGTATACACTTATTTAATTCCTACATTGTGTGCCTACTGAGTGGGCATGTACCTTTAAACACAATTAAAAGGAACCATACAGAGGAGAAAGTAATGAACGTTTTCGTGACAATCATTATTCTGGATTTTGTAAAAGTGATTTGATGTGAAAAGGTATATCAGCCTGACATTAAACGGTTATATTTTTGTATCAAATTCCCTATGCATTTTATATTTCATTAAATATGAGTTAGTAGGAGACGTATGCCAGTGCTTTACATGAAAGTAAACTATACATGTGCAAACAACAGCAATGCAGACAATATAGGCCATAATTCAGATACTGCCTGTTATAAGACTGTCATTTACAATGGAACTTAATACATTTAGAGGTCAATAAATGTGCATTAGTGTTGACCAACAGAGTGGCAGTCACAATATCATAAATGTCTTTGTACAAGGTGTGTAGGATATAGGTATGTGACATATGATGTGTAGCGTGGAGAATCCTAGTTGTCATGGTTAAATAACATATCAATGTCAATATTACCATGATTACATTGTCAGACACATATATTCCATCATTTTCTGCCTGTGATCATAAATAATGACATTGCTTATTTAAGATGCAGATACCCAGTTGGAACACGTCAAAGTATGCTAAATATGGCGGCCATTTTGAATTTTAAAAGGACAGACATAATTGTTATAATGCATACAAATGTCGCTAATATATTTGTTGAATCAATAGCATACATAACCAGCCACATTTGTAGTCCAAACCGTTGTTATTCTCTTCCTGATAAAACTTTTTGTTTAAAACGGTGGTCATTTTGAAAGAAAAACCTATAAACAGCAATATAATTTCATTACGTGACATAGTGACATAGTGATACAGGTTGTAATGAACTATTTCATTTACTGCATGATTCTGCATATAATAATCCAGTTTACCA
Organism: Conchocele bisecta; assembly: GCA_029237695.1. Classification (NCBI taxonomy): domain Eukaryota; kingdom Metazoa; phylum Mollusca; class Bivalvia; order Lucinida; family Thyasiridae; genus Conchocele; species Conchocele bisecta. The sequence continues at coordinate 59,490,191 of CM055280.1, forward strand.
ACAAACTTGCTAGTGTTCAATTGAAAATAATACAAATATATTGTTATTGCTGCCACTTTGAATTGAAACAGAAATGTTACTAATTCATTTTTTAACATAGCCCATAAATAGTTTGACTAAATTGTCGTCGAAAATATGTTTATTCTTCTTAATGGCTTATTCTTGGGTGGCGGCTATTTTGAAATTCAAGATGGCCGCCTCAAGTGTGACCGAAAACAATGGTACCAAGTTGTGTGTTGCACTATGTCATATACTCTGTCATGAAAACACATTTCCGACGGCTATAGCAAAACTATTAGCAGGTTCACTTTATGACACCGACTAGTATTACACGTAGACGTGAGTGGTCGCCAAATAGAAACATATGAGACACGCCATGTGGTTCTGTACCTGAGACATTGTAGGATATATCATGAATTATATTTACATAAACTGCGATATTGTCTCTACTTGACGTCGGAAGATGACGATATTTTCATAACAAAGTTTTCATGAGATATCGCACATGTTCTTACTGTCTGTTTCACAAAACCTGCCCAAAGTTTACGGCTATATAAACAATGTACAAAAAAAACAATATTTGTTCCGACAATATTAAACTATAGCAAATTTGATGAATGAGACTTCTGTTTATTTCGTGAAATGTGGTCCAATATTGGTTTGCAACTATTTACCCATGTTAAATTCCAATTCACAGTGTGAAGATGTCTATGGGGATTTAACATAGGGATATTTTTCTAATTTCAGAAATAGTGGACCGATTTTCAAAATTCAACTTTTGTTTTCTTAATTAGATCATCTGACAAGAGTCAATTTCCATTTTTTCTTTTTTTTTGGCTTCTCACCCAGCTCCTCCACCTCCGTTTTCCCCATGTTGAATTCCTTTTAGTTCTGAGTGCACACTTCTGCTCACATTACTTTACAATGTATTACATATAATTATTAAAGGTACATGCCCACTCAGTAGGCACAAACTGTTGTTTATACCAGATACACCATCTAAGACATTTCCTGGCAAGTTAAACACTCATTCACCATTACCCCACGTAATAATTGGCATTATAATACATTTTATACAACAATTCAACTTTTGTTTTCTTAGTTAGATCATCTAGCCAGATTTCGGAGTCAATTTCCATTTTTTTTTATCTGTCTTCTCACCGAGCTCCTCCACCTACTTTTTCCACATGTTGAATTCCCATACATAAATATTTTTTTCGTAATAAAATCAATATTGGACCAAATTTCACCAAAAAAAACGGGCTCATTAAATATTAAATTTAATATTATCGAAACCAAAAAGGTTCTCCATTGTGTATACATCATTACAATTTGGGCATGTTTCGTGAAACAGACAGTGGGTACAAATCTCATACATTGTATTATCAAATGTCACACCGGTGGATAACGTTTGCCGTGGCACGAGGAACTGTTTGAAACCCAAGGCCGTTATTGTTATATTTCCGTCGGAAATATCGTGTAATTTGTGCATATATTTAGTACTATCGGTACTTTGATAACCCGTCCCATTCCAACCACTGATTTACGTATACATATTCCGGGGCCGCAGTACACGTCGCGTGATGCAGGTGCCCCATCCTCCGCATCAATTTCAACATTTCGGTTCGACCGTTGTGAACTGGTCTGCTGACGTAATGGCGCGTTCTAGTAACGTCATGAGACACATGCATTTACTTAGTGGTTGGCCTGGCCCCGAAATGAGCATTGTCTACAGCCATTGTGAAACAGCGCGCGCTGTGCGTTTGAACACGACTGTGAGTAGTGTCAAATAACGGCAGCCATGTAACAATAATGAATTACTTCTCGCCCCTTAGATACTATAAAGTCTAATGTCCAATATATGCGCGCCTCTATCGCCCGCACATCTTCCTAATATAAAAAAATAATACAAGAAGCAACACAAACTTTGATGGATGTACACCGAAACGTTTAATAAAGTTTCAAGCCAATGGGACTGACCTTAACAGAGATAGTTGTTAACAAAACACATTAACGCAAATTCACGATCAGACGGGGGAACAGACAGACACGGTGGCGAGTATACAAACAGAGGTACGCTCCGTCCTACATGTAATTAGTTCTGAATGCACACCTCTGATCACATTACATTACAATGTATTACATATAATTATTAAAGGTACATGCCCACACAGTATGCACAAACTGTTGTTTATACCAGATACACAATCTGAGACATTTCATGGCATTATACACTCATTCACCATTACCCCACGTAATGATTGGCAGTATTATACATTTTATATCAGACGTAAATTTCCACATCGATATCAGGGGCGATAACCGTGTTTCCTTAAATTATTTAGTGTCTGTATTTACTTTGTGATGATCATACTTTATAATCTGTCGAAAAAACTATTTTTTGCAGCTGACGCATTTAATTTGCATCAATAATTAAAAAGTATCATGCCTCATTTGCATATGAAAATAGCCTGACACCACAAAGAATCGAGTACCGTTTATTTCTGACATTCACGGGCTCTAGTTTTATTTACATTTACGGTAACCGGTAACTGTTTCTTCGTCAAAATGACAGAAGCATGAGATTAAAGCTGCATATAAAATAAAGGGCAACGTGTACCGCATTTGATGCGCGGTATATTTCATACAATTATGTCATTCCATTAGAAAGATATTAAAGGAAATCTACTGTAAACACATCTAAAAAAACATAACATCACGCCGTTCTGAATCACGTAATCTCTTGAATTCGATGTTGTGCACTTACCTGATGCATTCACCAGACCCAAGACAAACACAATCATGGCACAGCCAGAATAACAAACACACACCATGTTCTTCCGAGTTTTCAGACGTTGTGTGGTAACTTGCGTTTTGTCACCGTTGTTATGAACTCAATACTACGGCAGCTTAAAAGGGACATGCCCATTTTTCTTCTATCTCGTTCCCCAGACATAGCATATCGTTACCACGACATAGCATCTCGTTCCCACGAGATAGTATCTCGTTACCACGACATAGCATCTCGTTCCCATGAGATAGCATCTCGTTAACACGAATTAGCTATGTAGTTCCCACGACATAGCATCTCATTCACTCGAGATAGCATCTCGTTCCCTCGAGATAGGATCTCGTTACCACGAATTGGCTATCGCGTTCCCACGACATTGTCAGCCAATCAAAATGGTCATTGTCATTCAAGATGGTGGAGTAATATCTACTATCCTATTGGCTGATTATGTCGTGGGAACGAGACGCTATCTCGTGGCAACGAGATGCTATGTCGTGGGAACGAGATGTTATCTCGTGGGAACGACATAGATAACTCGTGGCAACGAAATCCTATCTCGTGAGAATGAGATGCTATGTCGTGGGAACGAGATGAAAACGTAATTGCGCATGTTCTCTTTAAGCTGCCGTAGAATACGCTTCAGTGGGATCAGATTTACAATCTGTTTCCAGGTTAGAAAACACTAAATAGTTGTATTGCATACTGCATACGAGTACCATATGTATATCTCATGGTCTGATACCTGGAGAATTTATATGGATGCTACAAAACATATTGTTACATAAGCTGCCGTCTTTCCGCATTGTATCTCAGCTAACTAAAACAATATATCAGGCAACATGCCCTCTATTGACCGAATGCTCACCGACTGATAAAATATTGTTGTTACAGATATTGGCCTGACACAAACACCCGGGTTACAACGAAGTGAAAACTGACGTTCCATTGGTCGGATGACGCCACGTGATGTTTCCGAATGACTTCAGTGTAATGACGCAACGTAAACAAGTCCGCGTTCTCTCCATAGATAACGACGTCATCTGTGGTCAATTCTGAGGGTAAAACGTTACCTGATAAATATAATACATGTACCATACGTACTGTCTTTTGATATCAAGTTTATCAAGCTCGGCTCGGAAACGGTAGGAATTCCTATCCTTGCCTGATAAACTTGATATCAAAATACACTAGCCTGGTATTCTCTACATGTTCCTTTATTCCAAACAACAGCAAATTCAATCTCTTTTGACCACCGTAATTTTATGAAATGTTCACCGGCGCCAACACTGTTTACACCACGTGACCATCATAACGAGTATTTTTTAAATATCTTACAAATGTGCATGCAAATATAGTCAACTTCGCCTTAGCATGTTTCTGTAAGCAGATTTGAACAACAATTGATCAGGTTGTAAACCACCTGTAGGTTAGAATCGTCGGGACTATTATACTGGCCATCTGTCCAGGAAACGTGTTGGTACATTTTTGTGTGTATTGATACCTATAAAGCTACGAGTCACACTTGGAATATCGCTATACTGTTCAATGTATTAAGTATCGAATTTGGAGCAAGACATCAACTGGTTTAAACACAGGATCTTTTGCAACTCTTTTGCATTTGACGGTCCACATTCCGCCTCAAATTGAGTCAATACAAAGCTATTAATCCGGCTGAATGTGGACTTCACCTGGTGTTGGAGTATAAAGCGTTTTATTGCTGTGCGGATGCACAGGCTGAACTGGATCTACACTGGTCGCAAACGCCCTATAAGCCCCGTGTTGTGTTTGGCTTATTGCACCGTCTCAGTCGCAGTGCCCGGTGGCAGGGACCATTGGCGGGGCATTTAATCGCTCTGATAAGTACAGCGGATGTTGACACAATCGTCAAACAGCATCTCACCCCCGTGGCAATTATATATTATGCATTCGACGGCTATCACCCCGGGCATTTGGCTTTCCTTAATTGACCGCATGTACAGCATTGTTTCATAATTATTGTAAGTGGACAATGGACTACAAGAATAACGTTATGACAGTTTGACCAGCATAGCACCAGCTCCATCTATGCACCTGACAGCTCTGATAAGTGTCTACTATGTTGCCCGTCTGATTTAGCATTATATATAAGTACTGTTGTATTATCACTATTGTGGATGAATACAATTAATTGAACGACTAGTTGTGTTCTATCTTTTAATTGTTACTATGTTCTCTGAGTGCTATTACTAGACTGACTATGTATATGTGTAACATGGGGAGGGCGGGACTTTATAAGCATGATAAGGGGCTGCTGTAATTGACAGGTGCCATGCTACAAGGAGCATGGTCAGGGGTCAGGCTGAGTGGTCACTGCAATCTGAATGGTTGCATAACGACATTGATGGACATAATGTAACAAGTACTTTCAGGGAAAACATAGATTGTAACCTGACGATGCAAATATACATACATGTATATACAGACTGGTATGCTACAGCTGTTTAAAAGTGCACAGTATGTCCGTTTTGTCACCCACTGTCGCATTTCAGTATGTAATTTGTAACTAGGTAATTCTTATGTTTTTACAGTAAAGTACAGTCCCATATATTTATAACAGCACTCAAATAAACTGGAGGTCTAAGTAGTCTGTTGAGCTATTACGTGTAATAATCGCATTATGCATACATTTAGGAAGTACTACTGATACGTGATATACCCACGTGACCGCAAAGGGAAATAAATGTTGTAAGCAAAATAAGGGGAAGCTAGTCATGCAGTGACGGCTGGAAAAACTGGCTGTTCGGAATATGAAATCCCTAAAAGAACGGCACATACTGGTCGGATTACTGTGAAATTTGTTTTATTTGATATATAAATGATGAATACATAAGCGTATCGCGAAAACAGAATATTGTTATACCTCCCATAAGCAACCTTGTACATGTACACTTCGTTATAATATATAAGTTGTGCTAGTCATGCTTTGAGTACAATTTAATACTACTAAATGTAAGTCATATTTGATGTTAATAACACCCTTTCCACCAACGTGATAAATAGATGACACGCGGACAGCGGGGATCGAGGAACATTCAACAGCCAAGCATGAACTTCACGACCAGCAGTGTCCGGTCAACAATATGTGAAATGCATAACATAACCAAATGCAACAAAAGTATCACCACAACTATTCCGAAATTAATTACTAAATAACAATCGCAGCAGAAATCAACACATCACAATGAAGACATGACATCAATGGCCAGCCGTGGAACAACCAGTGAACAAAGCAGTCTACTGGGGCGGTTGCACCTCATTTGATAATATTCGTGCGTGTGTGGGTGCATTAACAGGCACCAGTGCTGATCAATTAGAAAAGCTGTTCATGTGGGTATGATTATACCAGTGATAGTTTATTGTGGGGTTTGCTAAGTATGTCCCATCTGGTGTCTCCGATAGTCATGGTGTACGTGTGTAGCATCATGGCCTGAAACGATACATACAGTGCAACCTCTCTACAACAGCCACCCACGGGAAGACGCAAAACTGGCTGTTGTAGAGAGGTGCCTGTTGTAGGGAGGTTAATGCTTTTTATATATTTGCTACGATAATTCTCATCAAAAACATGCTTTGGCATCATTTTAGAATCATTTGCAATGGAAATGATTCTAAAATTCTGTCAAAACATGTTTTTATTGAGAATGAAGGCACAGCAACAGCAGACGGAAATTTTCGTGCTCAGCAGTCTAATGGTTAGATACTGAGGAAATCGTCCATTTGGGATATAAACTAACGGCTGTTATAGAGAGTGTGTTGTTGTAGAGAGGTGGCCGTTCGGGGAGGTTCGACTGTACATGTATCGAGGGTTCGGGGAGGTTCGACTGTACATGTATCGAGGGTTCAGTGCACTACGATCGTGACTCATTTTTTGTAAAACTCAACAATTACACACATGTATGTACCATCATGAGGGATGGTGCTTTGTTTTGTATACGACCAAAGTTTGTATGCCAATGTCACCGTATCAGCAACTGTAATTATGAAAATACATTTTATCACACACACCCCTTGTCACCAGGATGAACCTTGGTGACATTAATATTGTCACGGATTTCTTCATGGTGCTGCAGGTGGTGCAGCAGTTTCTCGCTGCGATATTCAGGATTTGGATAGCCATACTCGTCAAGCTTATCGATGTAGATGCGTCGTAGAGATGATAGTTATATCAGTTCATTCTGTCCAATGACACCCTCTTTCACAGTCTCGACCACCGCGTGTAATGCTTTGTTGTGAGCAGTACTTTGACGATCCTGCTCTGTGTCCAGTCCTTGCCCTGCACCTTGCGGTAGAGGCGAGTATTCCCTAGTGCGAAAGCTTGATCCGCAATGTGTTGCCAAGCAGTCTTTGTGTTTCCAATGAGCAAAGTTTACAGGCCTTTAAGTTTTCCTGTGTGCCTTTATTTCCATATTCTCACACTCGGGCGAGAATAACGTTGCTGAACACGTGTTTGCACCCACAGTCAATGGTAATTTACGAGGCGAATTATGCCTCTCGGAAGTTGATGCCTCAGCTGATGCTTTATATCGTTGCAATCGACTTAAGTTTGCAGTAAAACGCTAGTAGCAGCCTCTGTGATAACAATGCGATCCAGATCTACACCATCAAACGAATTCGGGATAAGACCACACACTTCATGCATACGATATGTGGAACCAGGTGGCTCGGTGAATGGTCCATTGTCAATGTCAACGACATGTAAGACACATGTGTCAGGTAGGCGCTTCGATGAATCTATTTTCCTCCTTTTGTTAGACTTAGACATATTTAACAGACTTAATATGTACCAGCACCAGTTAATATATAGTTATCAGGAACTACACTACAGTTAGTGTTAGTGACGTAGATACATATATATAGTGACACCATCACCGCACAGTCACAGGATATAACACATGAACAATAGAACAATATATATAGTATAGGTTTTCTGTGATGTGTCTGTATGGAGAAATATGCTTATGTTCTGGAGCAACAATATGTATTACTGTCTGTTACACGTTTTGCTGCCGACGAACACATTAAATCTAAAAAATATTTAAAAGTACATGTAAGTACTTTTTTATCAATAACAAAAAAGTCACCCTCCCCAAAAAAAATAATATTGATTTTATTACGAAAAACTTTTTAAATTGACTCCGAAACCTGGCGAGAAAGCTTGAAAATGATGTAACTAAGAAAACAAGTTAGATTTTGAAAATCGGTCCACAAATAAAACAAATATTTAAAAGAAAATTTATTTTTAGCCCCCCCCCCCTCCCCCATGTTAAATTCCCATAGGAAAATCGTTTTTTTCGCAATAAAATCAATATTTCATTATAAATTTTTTTTTTGGGAGGGTGATTTTTTTGTTATTGATTAAAAAGTACTTACTTTTAAATACTTGTTTACATTTAATGTGTTTAATGACCAAGTGTTCGTCGGCAGCAAAATGTGGAACAGACAGTAGGGTAATATGAACATGTGAATACAGTAACAATTTGATCTCTCAAACCGGCAACGGAGTCGGAAAAATTTCAGGCGTAGTTCGAGGGAAAGAAAATAACTACTAGTCAATGATTTCATTTCATTTAGGAATGACACCATTGATTGACGTTGTAAGGCCTCCTGGAAGAAAATCAAATACACAAATATAATGAATTAATTATTTAATTTCAAAATGTACATGTATACATACGTAAATAAAGAAAAAACTGTAAACATGAATATACACACCGTCTCGTCTTTGTTTCGTTCATATCGAAACCCGGAAGTTCAAGTTGTCGTTACATTTTATACAAGTTGAGCAATTTAAATTGTTCCAATCACAACAATGCTTGCTTCAATCGATTTTTCACGGCAAAATTATATTGAAAAGAGGGGTAATTTGTCTTTCTACGACAATCTACCACGAAGAGACTGATATGCAAACAAATAGCTCAAAATGTCAGAAAATATTGATTTTCACAGTTGACCTTGACCTGTGGACGTGACATATGAAGGTCATGAAACCAATTCATTATAAAGAGCAATGTATGTGCTTCACGTTGGTACCAAATTTACTTTTCTAGCTGCAAAACTAAGTGAGCTATTCTACATTTACTCTCCATAAGTGCATGGGTAATGTTTTTGTCGGCCATCTTGGATATATCCCATGGGACATTATTTTAGGCTGTTAACAACAGTTTTTCTTTGCTATACATGTTTAAGAGTCTAAAAAATAGGTTTCAACAACAATTCAGGGGGTGCATGGGAACCCTATCTACCTGCCATACATGTACTCCTTTTGGGACGGGGCCAAGTGATTCTGGTGTGGCGAGGACCTGTCATCAGATCGGGAGTATTCTAATCACATGGCTGAATATATAGTGTTCTGATTTTTGGATTGTTCAACCATTTGTACAGGTAATATATGGGATTTAGTACTCAATTGACCCGGCCTTAAATGACCTTAGCTGTTGATTTGTCGTTAAATTCCAACAAACAAACACACATCAGCAACTAGAACCACCCTCCGTGAAGAACGTGGTCTACCCGCACACTCTCGTGTATCACTTTGATGAGGCATAATTAGGGCATAGCCACTTGTCCTACGGAAGATCTGTCCTATGAAGCCGACCACATTCCTATCTATGTCTCGATCGGGGACAGGAACAACAAACGGTAATACACCTCTGCGATCCAGATCCCAAGACTCTGGTACAAACTTCATGGAGGTTCATAGAGCAGACTGTGGCCGAGTGGTAACGCCGTCGGACTGTCACGTTGGCGACCCGGGTTCGGTTCTAGGCCAGGGCGTCAATATTTCTGAGATACCTTGTATTTCCTGCCCTACAATGCCTTTCGTATAGGCGGTCACGTGTATCAGGTTTGAATGAGAGTCTGGGCACGTTAAAGAACCAGATGGGACTATTCTAATTTATCCCGTCAACACAGTGCGTATGTGCCGTGAAACACGGTGCCGTCAAACATTTTTGATATCCTGTCAATACGACTTAATCACTGCGTATGAATATGTGCGGTGGCTGGGGTTATTTTTTTGCATTTTAAAGCCATTTGTAGGTGTTGACGGGATATATAATAATAGGTTAGTGCCGTGAATGGGAAAACATATATGGCGCGGCATGGAAACGGGATGTGCTACCTACTATTCTCTATAAGGGCTAGGCCCGTGGAGGCGGTTACCCCTGTATCCACCTTCTTCCTTTCTCCCCTTCTTCTGAGACGACATGCAAGGTGAACTAGCCAATGCCGTCGTTAAATACAACCATTTACATTTGTAGGTTCGAAAACTGTACCTCCCAGAGGCCCTGTAGCCTATTTCACCAACATTGCAAAGTATTCTTTGCTAGCAGAGTATACTTTGAGGGAGTAATCATTGATTTTTCCCGAAATTCATTATTTCATATAGAACTAACGACTGCATATATTTGATGATTAAAAGTATGCGGAATTATTATACTGAATTTATTACATTATCACAGCCAAAATGGCTGTGATAATGTGATAAATTCAGTATAATAAAAAATAATGAATTTATCCTAAAATTGAAAATTTCTCCCTCAAACTATACTTTGCTAGATAAGTATACTTTGCAATGTTGGTGAAATAGGCTACTGGAGCTGCTGCCAAAATGCGCAGCAAACCTTCATTAACGTCTGGTGTGATCAATTTCCGGTTGTCGAATTCAACTGCTGACTTTACGACCTCGAACGTATCCAGAGACACTTCGTTATGGTCAGGGAAAAAGGCCAACATACTCTATTCCTCTTCACTCGGAGTTCAAGCAGACAGTGTAAGCAGACACAATCATGGTTTCCTTACGAGCCATTAGGGCCACTTCACTTTTTTTAATTTCCATTTATGCAAAATCTTTCCTTGAATTTTAAGTACACTTTCTTGAATTTTCAAGATCTTTTCTTGAATTTTCAAGAAAAGATCTCGAAAATTCAAGAAAACATATTGAAAATTCAAGAAAAGATCTCGAAAGTTCAAGAGAAGATCTCGAAAATTCAAGAAACGAACTTGAAAATTCAAGAAAATATCTTGAAAATTCTAAAGAACTTGAAAATTCAAGAATATATCTCGAAAATTCAAGAAAATATCTTGAAAATTCAAGAAATATCTTGAAACATCCTTTATTACAAACGGTCTTGAAAATTCAAAGAAAGATCTTGAAAATTCTAAAGAACTTGAAAATTCAAGAATATAACTCGAAAATTCAAGAAAGTATCTTGAAAATTCAAGAAAAGATCTTGAAAATTCAAGAAAAGATCTTGAAATAAATGGAAATAAAAAATATGAAGTGGCCCTAATGGGCTTCCGTAGTTTGGCAACCGGCAAATGCTAACTTATCCGCACCTACCAAACTATCCAGACTGGTACTACACATGTCGTGTGGGGTTGGGGGGGGGGGGGGGTGGTAATTCGACGGTCTTCACGCTGTATGCTGAGGCACGTCGCTCGAAGATCCGAGATGACAGTAAGCTGTGCCTACAAATCGTGGGCAATGATGCTAACGCGCTGTACTTATCCACCATTTCGGAGGACATGTCGCGTGGTGAAGGTGTGGCACTTCACGGCCCCCAGGAAATTCCCGATGATAAAGCTGTAGAGTGGTGAGTTGTTCGGTTTCGCTGAAGGTGACATTGGTGTACCTCATACACTTCGGCCCACGTTTTAGGAAATGCCATCACTATTCACGAACCGGGAGCCCCACTCGACTATATGCAAAGGATATGCAGATATACATCGAGCAGGCATGCCGCACTAGGACACAATGGCATGACAAGTTATTTGGGGTTTTATCTGCTAAGAAGCACACAGTGTATGCCACTCTATATCGATGGTACATCTCGGGTTGAATGTGACTGCGTTTTATAGAGCAATTGGCTACGAAACAGTAACCTATTTCACAAACATTGCAAAGTATACTTTTCTAGCAACGTATACTTTGAGGTAGTAATCATTTATTTTACCTGAAATGCATTAATTCATATAGAACTAACAAATGCATATATTTCATGATTAAAAGTATGCAGAATTATTATACTGAATTTATTACATTATCACAGCCAAATTGGCTGTGATAATGTATTAAATTCAGTATAATAACAAATAATAAATTTATCCTAAAATTGAAAATTTCTCCCTCCAAGTATACTTTGCTAGATAAGTATACTTTGCAATGTTGGTGAAATAGGCTACTGATGTTTCGTTGACAATGTCACCGAGGGTCGCTGAAAGGGGAATCAATACAGTAACTAAGCCCCGCTAGCAGATAGCTAAGCTCATAGGGAATTCTGCATACGGGAATATGGTTGAAGCAACATAACGTCATTCCAACCTCACGTACATTGTACACACACGATACAAATCCACCGATCATGCTCTCGGTTCTGCCTAGTTCTCAAGTATGTATGAGACATGAGCAGCATATATTAGATCTCGAGCCGAAAGCCATGGGTCATGATCACACGGTTCTACCAAATCGGCATCGCCGTCTACCAACTTGCTAAGATCCGGATGCTGGTGTTCTAATATGACTTCATAGACGGCTTCGTTGAGCTACAATAATTTGAGCTAATTATTATGGACAGTGATAGTCTGTACGTCGCTCTTAGTAACATCAGGTCGGTGGATGTAGTTCAACCTGAGCTCCGGTGAGCCTTTGAGCAGCAAGGTTATGATCACGTGGTACTAACAACAACAACAAGTACTGAAACCTCCAGAATCCATCCGATTACAAATACGTATTTATTTATATTGTCCTTATTACGTAACGGATTTTGATGAAATATGGCGCATCAAATTCGTCTGGTTAAGCTGCATTTTGGTGGTCTCTGTAATTTGCGAAGAATCGATTTCCGTGTCGGAAGACACGGAAATCGATTATTCGCAAAAACGACATAAGTCTGTGCAGAGCTCACTCGACGACCAAATCCAGCTCATGAAGACGTGTTTGCTGCGCCATATTTCATCAAAGTTACATATTAAGGAAAATATAAAATAATACTTACTTTGGAGTGGGCAAGATTTCAACACTTTCAGCCACTGTTGTTGTTGTTATAACCACGTGATCATGCACCTTGAGCAGTACCAAAAACAAGTGGAGCAAACGGAAACCCGGCATATTCAAATAGGAGTTAAAATGCTATTACGTGGAGGGGAAAGACACATACAAATATTCCAGTAAGTGTATGTCCATGAGGCACACCTCTATGGTGTACGAACGGGGTCAACATTAAACTTGCAAACTGCACCTGTAAATGTATAGCTGCACCTATAAAATGTACAGCTGCAGCTGTAAATAGCTGTATTTGTTATAGCTGCATCTATAATAGTATAGCTGCACCTGTAAAAAATACAGCTGCACCTAGGTGCACCTGTAAAAATAATAAAATAAAATGCACCTATACATTTACAACTGCAACTATAAAAAATACAGGTGCAGCTGTATTTTTTACAGGTGCAGCTATACATTTACAGGTGCAGCTGTACATTTTACAGGTTCAGCTATACATTTACAGATGCAGCTGTCAAAAATGCAAGTGCACCTGCAAGTTTAGTTTTGACTCCGTTCGTACACCATACACCTCGCTGACATGGGATGCTACAAAGCGGCTCTAGAAGTTGTCTGAATAAAGCAGCGAATAGGGGCTTTCGACTGGTATAGGGCTCAATACGATCAAAACAAACTCGGTCTCTCGGCATATTACGAGGAGCGCCAAGCGCGGCGTCCTGTCAGATGGAATCCACACGGAATCTCTGGAATATGCGCTCATCGAGGGAAGCATGTCTTTTTTCCTGGTCAGGGCCTTCGTGGCGGAACACTCGTTGGTGACGTACAAGGTGGACTCACCCACCCCCTCAAACAACTGATCAAATTCCCTAAGACAGTCATGGAGGCACTCAGTCGCGTTTGGAACGTATACGTCCGGGTCGGTCCACACCCCCTGTCGTTCTTGCTAGGTACTGTTCCACTTAATCGTGAGATAACGGGTGACGACATGACGAACTCGTTTTATTTTAGTCGTGATAACTTTTAGTTTTTAAAGTAAATAATAAAGAACATATTTGTGTCGATAAATATGACCGTAGAATAGACATATGTTAAGAACAAATAGAGAATAGTAGGTTAGTGCCGTGAATGGGAAAACATATCTGGCAAGGCTTAGGAAACGGGATGGGCGAGGCTCTGCCGAGCACATCCCGTTTCCGAGCCGCGCCAGATATTTTTCCCATTCACGGCACTAACCTACTATTCTATTTATCCCGTCAACACCTACAAATGGCTCTAAAATGCAAAAAGTAACACCAGTCACCTCGTATTGACAGGATATCAAAAATGTTTCACGGCACATACGCATTGTGTTGACGTGATAAATATCACACTCACATGCAAGCTACTTCCGCCATGTACAATGTTGTAATCATGGTAATAACGTTGCTGTAAGGCCGTCATTTAGTACGAATTGGACAGTTTTCCAACACCAAGTACACATCACAAAATATTTAGTTGATACATTGAGAATAATTTTCGTCAATTTACTGAGATATATTTTCAACTATATGACATGTATTAGGTGTTGAGCATGTTGTTATTTAATAGGCGTAGCGTGAACCTAAGGGTAACAACTAGTAACGTTTGTTACAAATTGATCGATACGAGTTATCGCACGTGTACACACACTTTAGGTGGCACTGACCAGTTAGCAGCGAGTTTCGCACAATGGCCCCGGTGTAATTTCTACATATTACACTTTCTGCTGATTAAAATTCACTTTGATTGTTTTATTATTTGTTTCTACTTGTTTTTTTTTATTATAATCAGAGTTTACACCATATTAATTAATGTCGGCTCATTTCAGTCTCGCCTGACTTGTTCTCATTGGTCAGAAATATGCAGATACGAATTGAGGGTATGTTGTGACGAAAATTAACAACGACAACAATTACTGTCTGTTTCACGAAAGCTGCCCAAATTTTACGCCCATATAAACAATTCGAAAACAATATTTTTTTCGATAATATTAAATGTTATCAAAATTTAAGAATGAGCCTTCTTTTTATTTCGTGAAATTTGGTCAAATATTGATTTTATTGCGAAAATATTTTCCCCATGTTAAATCCCCATAGACATATTTACTCTTATGGGGATTTAACATGAGGAAATATTTTAGAATTTCAGAAATACTGGACCGATTTTTAAAATTTAACTTTTGTTTTCTTAGTTAGATCATTTCCAAGCTATCTAGCTAGGTTTCGGAGTCAATTTCCAAAAAATTGTTTGACTCCTCCCACAAGTCCTCTACCTCTTTTTCCCCCATGTTAAATTCCCATAGAGAAATCCATTTTTCGTAATAAAATCAATATTTGACCAAATTTCACGAAATAAAAAGAAGGCTCATTCTTAAATTTTCCTTTAATTTAATATTATCGAAAATAATATTGTTTTTGAATTGTCTATATAGCCGTAAAATTTGGGCAGCTTTCGTGAAACAGATTGTAGTGTTGTGTCCTCCCATGGATGGCTATTGTACATTATTATATGTAGTATATAAGCACATGGTCATACATCAAAGCTGTGCTGATCAACTGTATGAATACTTGTATATAGAGAATAGTAGGTTAGTGCCGAGAATCGGAAAAATATCTGGCAAGGCTTAGGAAACGGGATGGGCGAGGCTCTGCCGAGCACATCCCGTTTCCGAGCCGTGCCAGATATTTTTCCATTCACGGCACTAACCTACTATTCTATTTATCCCGTCAACACCTACAAATTGCTTTTAAATGCCAAAAAAAATAACCCCAGTCACCGCACATATTCATACGCAGTGGTTAGGTGTGATTGACAGGATATCAACAATGTTTCCCGGCACCGTGTTTCAAAGCACATACGCACTGTGTTGACGGGATACATATATGCAAGGGTCATGTGGCTTAAAGTCATATTTAATAAACTTCGTCTTCCCATTTATTACACTACGTCATGTGTATTACGAGTTTTAATATCCAGTGTTAAGTCGCTGTGAAACTCCATTTCATGCAATATAATGGAAATATTTACACTGTCGTTAAGTTCATAAAGCCCCGGTCACACTGGCCTTGCGACGTCGTACGATCGCCTGCGATGGGTGAATTTATGGTGATCGCGGAGACCATCGTGTGACCATCGTGCGACGTCGCACGACATTTCAGCAATCGGGGTCCGTCGCAAGCCATCGCAGCGGTTTTTGGACATGTTCAAAAACCTGGCTGCGATTTCTGGGATCGTAGGGTATCGTACGATCATCGTGCGACGTCGCACGACGTCGCGGCTAATCGTACGATATTTTGTTTTGTTCTCACCTTGAAATATTAATTAATGACATCGCACGACCGTCCCACGATGTCGTGTGATGGTCGTGCGACGTCTTGTAACGTCGTACGACGTCTTACGAAATCGTGCGATGGTCGTGCGATGGTTGTGCGTACTCCTTGTGATTTCCGTCGGAACTTTTTATCTACCTGTTCAGCGTATATATTCTGGGGTCCACAGGCATCACGTCAGAAGCATCGACATCAAAGCATAAAAGTTCACATGCCACATATTCCACCCGAGAGGCTACGCCGGCTGCGCCGGATGCAAGCACTCATGGAGGACCAGGTAGTGCTGGGATCGTACGATGTCGTGCGACGTCGTATGATCGTCGTACGACATCCTACGAGGTCGCACGACCATCGCACGATTTTATCACGTGATCCTACAATGATGTCAGAATCTCGGCAGATAATCGTAGTGACATCGTACGACGCCGTACGACCGTCGTACGACCGTCGTACAATGTCGTACGATTTCCCTGCGATTTCCCTTCGATTGTCCCAGATGCGTCGCAGACCCATCGTATCCGGTGTGACCACAAAACTTAAAATTGTAATATCGTAGACGTGTCGCAGACAATCGTAGCTTTCTAGAATTTCACCCCATCGCAGGTGATCGTACGACGTCGCAGCTTGGTGTGACCGGGGCTTTACGGAAACGCCCATTCAACGTATTACGTTTATATCCCAGTACATTACAATCGTTTGTTTGACGTCATTAAACCGCATGGCGTGCATCGTCGTCGTCAATAACGTCACGATAATGACCGGCAAAGGCGCTGTTCTATGAATTGCGAGAAAATGACGTAAAACATAAGATTCCTAATGTTAACGACGTATTTGGTTTGGTCATTTTTTCAGAACATGCAATGTAAATATTTCATTATTTTCATTTTTGAAACTATCCGAAAATGCTATGCAAATATAAATAATAAAGCCACGCACTTTAAACAGACCAAATCTTTTTTCATAATGTAGTAAACGCAACAGCCCATGCTTCTATTCCTTAATTATTTAAGGAATACAACCATGGGCTGTTGCGTTTAATTATTTAAGGATAAAACCATGGGCTGTAGCGTTTACTGGGGTGAACAATACATTTGGTCTGTTGAAAGTGCATGGAAGGACTCCTCGCAAACTTTAAACAGACAAAACGTACTGTACCAGTAAACGGTACAGCACATGATTTGATTATACTTATATTTGCACTGAATTTGCTGATAATTTAAAAAATGTAAATAACCATATACGGCGTTAAAATTAAGATGTATCTTCTTTTACGTCATTGTGTCGCACTTCCTGGAACAGCGACGTTACCGGTCACTACAGTGAAGTTATTGACAACCCCATGGATATTAATGACGTCAAACGAGCTTTAACCAATCAACAACATCGCGCGACGTCACGTGTGTTTAATGTACTGTATTGGGATGTAAACGCAATACGGTCGAATGGGCGTTTGCATCATGCATTTATAGAAGGTGTAAACAGATTCACTTGCAAGTGTATCACGTGTACATGTAGCACAATCCCTCCACAGATACACACGAACCCAAGGCATTAAAATGAACAACATGACATTTAAAATGTACCTGCGGTCCTTAGGGTTAAAATTGAATTAAATTGTTAGTTTGTGGGCAGTTTAGAAAGTTAATGTTCGTAAATATGCGGCTGTAAACTAATGTCCCCATTCACGGTGGTAATTGTTGGTGCACCAGTCAGCCGCGACTAGGTAACACGTCAGTACCGCACCGCACAACCCTGCACTCACTGGTCAATTATGGTTAGACAACACCAAATGGTGCAAAAACGCAAATTATTCCGGTTTAAAAAATAATCAGTATGTTTTGAGGCTAGTTTAAATTAACCGTTTCATTGCCTCCTTATTTTCATGCACCGCAGATATAGAGAATAGTAGGTTAGTGCCGTGAATGGGAAAACATATCTGACAAGGCTTAGGAAACGGGATAGGCGAGGCTTTGCCGAGCACATCCCGTTTCCGTGCCGCGCCAGATATTGTTCCCATTCACGGCACTAACCTACTATTCTATTTATCCCGTCAACACCTACAAATAGCTTTAAAATACAATACAAATAACCCCAGCCACCGCACATATTCATAGGTCGTATTGACAGGATATCAAAAATGTTTCACGGCACCGTGTTTCACGGCACATACGCACTGTGTTGACGGGATAAATTAGTAAATCCGAAAACAAACGGTCAGCGGCCATTGGCCTGATACATTTCTGACCTTAAATTCTCGGTTATGGAAGGTCTTTGAGCCCAATTCCTACCCTTATATATAAGCTAAATAAATGTTATGTCGCAGGCACAGTTTACTTGCAAATTCTGATTCATTACTCTCCATTTCTATTGGAGGAACATGCTGTGTTTTTTTTACATCAAGTGTTTAGCAAAGTTGTATAGTTTTTACACCGTTACAGTTGCTAACTAATGTAAACAACAGCTGGGGTGGGGGTGGGCGGTAGCATGATATAGTAAAACTATAGTTAAACTATTTGTGTTTTTCCAACCTTATTGTACTTCACAAGTGGCTACGAGCTAATTAAAAAACTGGGGCCCGTTTCACTAAACTTCGTACGACTAAGATGTTCGTAAGTGCAAAATTTTGAAGTCTGTAAATTTCACATTAACAATGTGTTCTTGTAAACGTTTATTGGATTTACATTTATTGAGCATAGGCTGCATATGCAGCCTATGCTCAATAAATGTAAATCCATCAATTGAAACTTACAGACTATTCTAAATCTGCACTTGCGAACATTTTAGTCGTACGAAGTTTTGTGAAACGGGCCCCTGGTGTCTCATAATACAGGTATAAGTGACATTTGAGGGAGTAATTATTTGCCTTCCGAAATAGAAATGTATTACATTGTATCTTATTTACACAACCTCCTGCGTTAATCTCAACTCGTAAGCATGCAGTTTGATTGGCTGTTCGATTTCAAACACAATATTAAAGCTGGGGTCCCACATGTGAGTTCATACTATAGGAGACAGATTGTTTTGTACATTCTGTAGATGTGACACTTTCTGACAAAATAAACATTCATTCACCATTACCCCTACGTATTGATTGGCATTATTATACATTTTATATCAGACGTAAATTTTCACACTGATACCAGGGGCGATAACCGTGTTTCCTTCAAATGTTAACGGACACTACTATTTATTCTCTGTATTTATTTTTGGATGTGCAATGAGCATACTTTGTAATCTGTCAAACTATTATTTGTTTAGGTGACGCATTTAATTAATATAAATAATTAAAATATATCATGCCTCATTTGCATATGAAAATATCCTGATACCACCGGGAGTCACTATTAGTAAACTAAATATTACTAAATAGAGGATATTCATATTTTTGCAACGAATATGACATATATGTTCATCGAGTGGTGTGAAATTATATACCGCTCCATGGAAATTAGCAGTTTTTGTTAGACTGTATACGGTAATGAATGTGTATTTGCAGCCTATTTGCAGTCCGGCACTGCAGGTGCACGTTATGAATATAGTTAGCGGAAGTAGTCGTATTTTCACGGAAGATGTTGATTTCATCGATGAGAACATATGCCTTTTATTGACATCGTATAACTATGTATTTCATGGGTATGTATATAATAAATGATGATATCTTTATAGCTGGCACTTGTAATTGTTAGAACTAATGGACTATTGACACAAATATACACTTATTTAATTCCTATAAAGAACAGTTTGTGCCTACTGAGTGGGCATGTACCTTTAACCCTTTGAACCCGAAATCCCGCTATAGCGGTTCATGCAAAAAGTGCAGATCCAGATGAGCCGGCTCGTAACGAGCCGTCTCATCAGGATCTACACTTTTTGCAAGTAATTTTCATATTTGTTTAGAACAAAAACACACCCTTTTCATAAATGGACTAATCTGAAAACCTTTGAAATAAAACAATTCGCATATATTGGCAAGATAAGCACAGGTGGCAGGGGTGGATCTAGAGCGGGTGGGGGGTCCGGGGTTGCATACCCCCTCCCCCCGTTCAGCCACCGAGTTTACATAGATCACAGTTTACCATCAGTTGGAGTGTGAATTTAAATGCCGTAAAACACAGGAAAGTGCCTTTCGAAGAGCTCGAAAAAATGGGACAACCCACAAGTTGCGAACGGTAACTCTTGCAATTATCCCGTACCGTCCGTAGCTAGCGACGGACGGTACGGGAGTAGATTGCAAGAGTTACCTTAGCAACTAGACAACCATCCCCGTTCCCCAAATGCTGGATCCGCCCCTGGGTGGTGATGTAATATGCATTTCACAGACTGAAGTTTCGGATACACGTATTTCGCATTTGGAAGCGTGGAACTTTCTCTACAGAATTGTCAGGCTAACTTGAACTACATGTACATATACAAAAGTAATGCCAATAAATTTGGTATTGTTGGACTCGTAATGTTGGAACATGGTGTATTTGTAATATTGGAAGGAAGAAACCGCAGTCGTATTGATGACAAATAAGATTTAGCTCACAACGCATGAACGCCGCCATTGTGTAAAACCAAAACAATAGATCACGTGATTCTCCATCGTGATTATATTAAATAGTAATATTTACACTGTCCTTATATTCATAATGGAAACGCCCATGAAACGAAATTAGTTTACATCCCTTTACACTACATTAGCCCCACGTGACGGCCCGCGACGTTGTTGATTCGTTAAAGTCTGTTTGATTAATAACGTCACGCTGTTCACCGCTAGTTGAACGTCGCTGTTCTGTGAATTTCGACAAAATGACGTTTTGACGTTTTACGTCATTTTGTCACAATTCACAGAACAGCGACGTTCAACTAGCGGTGAACAGCGTGACGTTATTAATTAAACATACTTAAACGAATCAAAGGTATATGCCCACTCAGTAGGCAAATGTTCTTTATAGGAATTAAATAAGTGTATACTTGCGTCAATATTCCACCAGTTCTAACAATTACATAAGATTACTAATTCTAACAACGTATTTGGTTATTTACATTTTTGCAATGTAAATATAAGTAATACAACACAGGCTGTTGGGCTATTTCGGAATCGACGCACTTTAACCACACCAAATGTTTTTCATACTACAGTAAACGCTTCGGATTCCACGCACTTTAAACAAAGCAAATGTGTTTCACTACTGTCAACGCAACAGCCCATGATGTTATTCCTTAAATAAATATATTCTAAACATTGAAATGTTATTTCCTCAAATTTCACTTATCATGTAGCTATATTAGAGCACTTTTAGAGCGATTTTGGTGACATTCGCTACTAGTTCAGTACAATTGAATATCACTAAACCTGACACAATGAGGGACTGTGTTTTACATTCTGGCACGGGCCGTCGCAACAAGGTAACACAAGTTTGACTTTTATTGAAATACTTAGAATTCAAATATACAATAAACGGCCGGAGCCGTTTCACTAAACTTCGTTCGACTAAAATGTTCGTAAGTGCAAAATAATGATTGTCTCTAAATTTCATATTAACAATGTTTTCTTGTAAACAAGTATTGGATCTACATTTATTGAGCATAGGCTGCACATGCAGCCTATGCTCAATAAATGTAAATCCATGAATTGAAATTTCCAGACGATCCTATATTATCACTTACGAACATTTTAGTCGTACGAAGCTTTGCTTACCCCAAGAATGTAATTATTATTAATATTCATATCAGCTTGAACCAAACATTACCCGTGCTATTTTTGGCTTTGTTTTCGTGTTGGCCGATACATATAAATCCCCAATGACAATTCACACATTTTAAAATGTTTTATGCATTTGTTCTCTCTTCACATCTATAGATTATGTTGTTACCACTCAACAACATACACATTTTGTGGGGTGGAGGGGCGGCACCCATTACCTTCGCCGGACCAGTCTTATGATGCCTCCGACGCCCCTGATTGTCATATGTATATAATGTTTGTGTATTGTAGTGTCACCCCTGAGACGGACAATTTTGACTTATGAGACACGTTCATCTTTGAACAGCAGTACATCTAAGTGCGCGAACGTGACACAACATTCGGCAAATTTATAAAATTTGTTGTTTTTCGCAAATTGAATATGTATTATATTGCATAACACATGACTGATTTTATTTTCATTAAAAAAATGTAGTCGGTATTTTATCGATAAAAATGTCTGATAGGGTAGGGCTACACGAAACAAACGCTTTTGTATGCCTTATAAAGCGAAAAACGTGCAGCTACGACAACTGGTGTATTTTTTATTTGAAATGAAAAACGGTACCTCTTACGTTGTTAGTTGTTGTATCAAATTCAGCGACCCCGGATGTAACACATGTAATTATACTGTGTTTATGTCTTTGCTTTGACGATTATTATTTTCGATAATATTAAATTAAAGGAAAATTTAAGAATGAGCCTAGTTTTATTTCGTGAAATTCGGTCAAATATTGATTTTATTACGAAAAATTGATTTGTCTATGGGAATTTAACATGGGGGAAAAAGTGGTAAGGAAGTGTGGGAGGAGACAAAAAACGAAAAAGTTTGGAAATTGACACCGAAACCTGACTAGATAGCTTGGATATGATCAAACTAAGAAAACAAAAGTTAAATTTTAAAAATCGGTCCAGTATTTCTAAAATTCAAAAAAATTTCCCCATGTTAAATCCCCATAGACATCTTCATTCCTCCGTGAAGATGTCTATGGGGATTTAACATGAGGAAATTGTTTTTTCGCAATAAAATCAATATTTCACCAAATTTCACGAAATAAAAAGAAGGCTCATTCTTCATTTTTCCTTTAATTTAATATTATCAAAAGAAATCTTGTTTTTGAATTGTTGATATAGCCGTAAAATTTGGGCAACTTTCGTGAAACAGACAGTAGTTGTGACCGAAATATACCGTCTACACTGAAACCTCAAACTCTCTTAAGTCAAAGTCAAGGTGCATGATCCCGTGGTTACAACAACAACAAAGTCGTCCACTCCAAAGTAAGTATTATTTGATATTTTCTTTAATATGCAACGGATTTTGATAACATATGGCGCAGCAAACGCGTCTTCGTGTGTTGCATTTGGTGGTCTATGGAGTTTGGCACATACTTATGTCGTTTTGCGAAGAATCGATTCTTCGCAAAAACTACAGAAGTTTGGGCGAAAATAAAGAGAGCACCAAGTGCAGCTTAACAAGACACGTTTGATGCGCCATATTTCATCAAAATCCGTTACTTAATAAGGACAATATAACAGAATACGTACTTTCATTCGGAAGGATTCTGGAAGTTTCAGTACTTGTTGTTGTTATTAGTACCACGTGAGTATACACCTTGAAAGTACTGATAACACAAAATCAAATGCTTGGTTCCCGGTCCCAGTTTTCAGTCGTTCGTATCAATTGTTTATATTC
This sequence comes from Conchocele bisecta, assembly GCA_029237695.1. Classification (NCBI taxonomy): domain Eukaryota; kingdom Metazoa; phylum Mollusca; class Bivalvia; order Lucinida; family Thyasiridae; genus Conchocele; species Conchocele bisecta. The sequence continues at coordinate 59,513,789 of CM055280.1, forward strand.
GATGTAATTTACCAACAGATGCATATTTGACCCGTTTGTGTTTTATCCCGTCAACACAGTGCGTATGTGCCGTGAAACACGGTGCCGTGAAACATTTTTGATATCCTGTCAATACGACCTAATCACTGCGTATGAATATGTACGGTTGTCATACTAGTCGATTCTCCGATTTTGAGGATTCTGCTGGGGTTATATTTGGTATTGTAAGGCTATTTGTAGTGTTAACTGGATAAGTAGAATAGTAGGTTAGTGCCGTGAATGGGGAAACATATCTGGCGCGGCACGGAAACGGGATGTGCTCGGCAAGCCTCGCCCATCCCGTTTCCTAAGCCTTGCCAGATATTTTTTCCCATTCGCTGCACTGACCTACTATTCTCTATATACACACCACCGCCTGCGTTAATCTTGTCCAGCTGTCAACGTTTCTGAACATCTATTTGCCATCTCAACTCGCATTAAGTTTGATTGGCTGAGCCTGAGCCGGAGGACCTCTCCGCCACAGCCAATCAAGCGGATTGATTTCAAACACAATGTTGAAGTATTTTGAAGTACAACAATTAACAATTAAGTGCAAGATTATCGCAGTTGGTGGTGTCTAATAGCGATTGTCTACAGTAGAACCTTTCTATACCGGGCACCCTGAGAGGGAGGTCCCCCAGGGTGTCCGGTATAGAGATGTTTCACCGTAAATCAGGGACCTGGGGGCCGTTTCACTAAACTTCGTACGACTAAAATGTTCGTAAGTGCAAAATTATGATAGTCTGTAAATTTCACATTAACAATGTTTTCTTATAAACAATTATTGGATTTACATTTATTGAGCATATGCTGCATATGCAGCCTATGCTCAATACATGTAAATCCATAAATTGATATTTCCAGACGATCATAAATTTGCACTTACGAACATGTTAGTCGTAAGAAGTTTAGTGAAACGGCCCCCTGATAACTCCAAAACTTGATTTAGTACTTTGTGATCACGAACAGGCAGTGTCGTCGACGATAAATAAAAATGAAACCCAACAACATCAACCACACATGGGCAGAGCTCCAGATAAGCTGCGTATTTGCTTAAATACCCAATTAAAATGGCCAATAACCCAATTGAAATCAGAAGTAGTGAGTATTAAAAAGCAATGAGAACAATTGTGCTACCTTTATCATGCTGCAGAAAACAATAAACAGACCACAAATATAGCATACTTTTCTTATTTTTCCATGAAAACACATCATGGTATTTCATTAGAATTGTCTCCAATGAGACAATTCTAATGTAATGCCAAGACATGTTTTCATTTCGAAAACAAACTATTAAATAATTGCTGTCTGTTGATATGTAAACAGTAGTTTGATTTTATTTTACCCAATTAAAATTTTGAAATACCCAATTTCTTCAGAAATGATGGAGTAACAATACTCAATTACTAATTCCTTATCTGGAGCCTGCATGGGTGTCCGGTTTACAGAGGTTCCCCTGTAGTGGCAACACGGGAGACAAAGTTATGATGAATATTTAAGCACGGATGCTTGTTTTTCTTACCCTGTACAGCTTATATTGTGAACAAAAATTAGATGATCTCAAATGAATTTGCATTAGATATGAGATTTATGTAACGAGTCACGCAACATGTATGCACAGAGCCTCTGGCGAGGTGCATACAATTGCTGACGAGTTTCATAAATATACTATCAAATAGAAACGACTTTGAGATTCTGTTTAGCGCATAACATCACCCTGAAAAGAACAGAACTAATACATTTCAATAAGCAAACGAATTGACTATTTTCGCATTTTGTTGAAAATCAATCTCAATGTTACATGTAGACAAGCATCAGTACGTTATTATTCAGACTGTTCAATGTAATGCATCCATGCGTATGAACTGACATACATCTGTACTTTGTTCACTGAACTGTTTGTATATCTTGTGTTTGTACATGTACATGTAGCAAAGTGAATAAAACAACATTAAACTAGATTGGTCAGTAAGCGAGGCTTACGGAATACCCCCGCGTGGCCCAGGTACCCCTAAATATGTAAAATTGTCCAAGTGTGGGCTTGTGACCTTGACTCTGGGCTTAGCGGGGGCGGCACGAACGTGAATGTGAAGCAGATCCGAGCAAGGAAATAGAAGTTATAACCGATTTATCTGATGTTAAGTTTTGTAAAGAGACTAAGTATGTGATCTTGACGGGATATGTCACATCATGATAGTAGAGCCTTAGAGGAATGCATGCATGAAATATTAAGAATTTTAGATGAAGTTATAACATATTTCTCTAATGTTAAGTTTTGTAAAGAGACCATGTATTTGACCTTGACCTTGGGATCAGCGGGGGTTGGACAGTCGTGGATTTGGCACAGCATGGTAGTAGAGCCTTACAGGAATGCACAAGTGAAATATTAAGCATTTTAGATGATTGAAATAGAAGTTATAACAATATTTCTCCGATGTTAAGTTTTGTAAAGAGACTAAGTATTTGACCTTGACCAATGGATCAGCGGGGGTTGGACGGTCGTGGATTTGGCACAACATGGTAGTAGAGCCTTACAGGAATGCATGTGTGAATTATTAAGCATTTTAGATGAAGGAAATAGAAGTTATAACAATATTTCTCTTATGTTAAGTTTTGTAAAGAGACTAAGTATTTGACCTTGACCATGGGATCAGCGGGGGTTGGACGGTCGTAGATTTGGCACAGCATGGTAGAAGAGCCTTACATGAATGCATGTGTGAAATATTAAGCATTTTAGATGAAGGAAATAGAAGTTGTAACAATATTTCTCTGATGTTAATTTTACGGACGCACGGACGGACGCACACACGGACGGACGGACGGACGGACGGACAACCTGACTCCAGTATACCCCCCCCCACAACTCGTTGCAGGGAGTATAATTATAAAAAAGAAATCAATCTCCACAGAGGAAAGTAATTATAATACTAGCAATGCAAACAATACTAGAGACAATACGAAATGGTGCGAAGTCGCAAATGGGGTATGCAAAAATTGTCCGGTCTAAAATACATAGCGCGGGTGTTTTTATGTCGCATACACAGTTGGCTTGCAAATCTTGATCCATTACTACCCATTTCACTTGAGGAACATTTTGGGGTGTTTTTAACACCGGTCTTCAGCATATATTTTGTAGCATTTAAAAGAAAACACTGAACCTGTTGGTCACGTGTTGTAAACAGAGTTTCCTTGGCCAAACAATGTAAACAACATTGGGGGACATGACGAGGTTGGAATTTTCTTTCTTAGGAATAATTTGACATATTGTTTAATTCATGCAGAACCAGTACAGACCGGCTGCAGGTCATGTACAATGTATTGGATGGGACTCGGTTAAATTATGTAGTAAAACTATTTGGTGTGTTCTAACCTTATAGGTTCCTGGCGGCCGTTTCACTAAACGTCGTACGACTAAAATGTTCGTAAGTGCACATTTAGGATCGTCTGTAATTTTCAATTGATGTGCTTACATTTATTGAGCATAGGCTTGTTGGGTTTCACTGTTTTTTTATCGTCGATTACACTGTCTGTTCGTGATCACAAAGTACTATATCAAGTTTTGGAGTGATCAGGGGGCCGTTTCACTAAACTTCTTACGACTAAAATGTTCGTAAGTGCAAATTTAGGATCGTCTGTAATTTTCAATAGATGGACTTACATGTATTGAGCATAGGCTGCATATGCAGCCTATGCTCAATAAATGTAAATCCAATAATAGTTTACAAGAAAACATTGTTAATGTGAAATTCATAATTTTGCACTTACGAACATTTTAGTTGTTCCTTGTACGGAACGCGTACTTACACGTATTACGGTATTACAGTAACTTTTCCGAGTCACTGATGCTTCGAATGACAATTCAAACATGATGATGTCATCGTCAAAACAGTATTGCTTTGTCGACGGGCCTGTATATGATTGGTTCGGTCTCTTTTGTGTATACTGCTCCCATATCGTCGGGGTGTGGGAGAGGGGGTCAGACATCGCTAGTTATACAGTGTTTAACCCTTGCAATGCTGAATTAATTTGCGTCGTCTGCTGAATATTTTTCATATTTCTCATCAAAAACTTGGTTTGGCAGCACTTTATAATCATTTCCACTGGAAATGATTCTAAAATGCTGCCAAACCATGTTTTTACTGAGAGAAAAGACAAAATATGAATTAATAGCAGACGACTATTTTCGGTTCCCGCGTTCTAAGGGTTATTGAAGACTGTGATCACCGTTGTGCAATTGCCTGTTGTATAGAGTTTTAAACGGTTCATCCACCTACTCGTATTTAGACAGTTCTATAAAAGGAAGAATAAAATGGTCTCGGTTTCGGTCACGTTCGTCAATAAACCATGTGTAACCGGTTTACTATTCGTTAAATCCCTCGAATCAAGCTGGCAAGTAAGAATAATGTCACATTCACACGTATAAATGTCTACTGTCTGTTTCACGAAAGCTGCCCAAATGTTACGGCTATAAAAACAATTCAAAAACAATATTTGTTTCAATAATATTAAATTAAAGGAAAATTTAAGAATGAGCCTTCTTTTTAGTTAGTGAAATTTGGTCAAATATTGATTTTATTGCGAAAAACAAAATCCCCATGTTAAATCCCCATAGACATCTTCACAGAGTGAAGATGCCTATGGGGAATTAACATCGGTAATTTTTTTAATTTCAGAAATTCTGGACCGATTTTCAAAAAATAACTTGTTTTCTTAGTTAGATCATATTCAAGCTATTTAGCCAGGTTTCGGAGTAAATTTCCACAATTTCCTCCCACATCTCCTCCATCTCCTTTTCCCCATGTTAAATTCCCATAGAAAAATCTATTTTTCGTAATCAAATCAATATTTGACCAATTTTCACGAAATAAAAAGAAGGGTTCATTCTTAAATTTTGATTACATTTAATATTATCGAAACAAATATTGTGTTTGCATTGTTTAATGGCCGTAAAATTTGGGCAGCTTTCGTGAAACAGACAATAATTTTAATCTAGTACTAGATCTACGAAAACAATACATATATAGTATATTATGCGCGCACCACAACTATGTTTATGCCTACTGGCCGTTGGGGATGCGTGGTGCGATCATCGCGATACATATGACACACGCCATATGATTTTGCACCTTCGAACAACTGCGTAATTTCATTAAATACGTTCACAAATTTTACAATATTTTTCATAAATAAAGTCAAAAGTTGACAATATTTTCAGAGTACATGTTCCCCAGGGTGTCCGGCTTAGAGAGGTTTCACTGTAAATCAGGCATTTTATCATTCCGGGTCATAGTTGTGTGCTATGCGATCACGAACAGACATTATCACCTGAGATAAACATGATAAATGACCAAGAAACTGATCAACAATAAGATCACAGTGTTTTCCTGGTGTCCGGTTTAGAGAGGTTCCGCTGTATAGAGAATATCAGGCTAGTGTCTTTGGATATCAAGTTTATCAGGCAAGGCTAGGAAACGCGTAGGAATTCCGAGGCTTGCCCAGGAATTCCTACCGTTTCAGAATCGAGCCTGATAAACTTGATATCAAAAGACACTAGCATGGTATTCTATTTATCAGGTAACGTTTTGGCTACATAATTAACAATTATGACGTTGATTTCGTTGTAAAAAACGCGAACTTATGACCGTATCGTCATTCCACTGACGTAATTTGGTAACGTCATGTGACGCCGTTCGACCAATGAATCGTCAGTATTCAATTTGTTGTAACCCGGATATTCGTATCAGGTCAATGCCTGATACAGCAATATGTTTATCAGTCAGTACGTAAATAGAGAATAGTAGGTTAGTGCCGTGAATGGGAAAAAATATCCGGCAAGGTTCAAGAATTTCTTTATTTCTCATCAGAAGTATAGTTGTGACCACTCATTTGAACCGTCTCGCCGTCACAACATATACTTTGGTTCAGAAATAAGGAAAATAAATAAAGAATAGTAGGTTAGTGCCGTGAATGGGAATAATATCTGGCAAGGCTCAGGAAAAGGGATGGGCGAGGCTCTGCCGAGCACATTCCGTTTCCGTGCCGCGCCAGATATTTTTTCCCATTCACGGCACTAACCTACTATTCTATTTATCCCGTCAACACCTACAAATGGCTGTAAAATGCAAAAATAGTATTGACTGGATATCAAAAATGTTTCACGGCACCGTGTTTCACGGCACATACGCACTGTGTTGACACTGGATAATCGGCCAATACAGGGCAGGTTTCACTAAACCTGCCCAAATATTTATTTCGTGAAATTTTGTCAAAATATTGATTTTATTACGAGTTCTCTATGGGAATTTAACATGGGGAAAAGAGGTGGAGAACCTGGAAGTGGAGTAGAAAAACGAAAAAAAAAAATGAAAATTGATTCTCACATCTAGCTAGATAGCTTCGAAATGATCTAATTAAGAAAAGAAGAGTTATATTTTGAAAATCGGTGCACTATTTCTGAAATTAGAAAAATGTCCCCATGTTATATCCCCATAGATATCTTCACAGATTGAAAGACACTAGCATGGTAGTGAAGATGTCTATGGGATATCTATGGGTATTTAACATGTGGATATTGTTTTTTCGCAATAAAATCAATATTGGACCAAATTTCACGAAATAAAAAGTAGGCCGATTCTTAAATTTTCCTTTAATTTAATATTATCGAAAAAAATATTGTTTTTGAATTGTTTTTATAGCCGTAAAATTTGGGCAGGTTTCGTGAAACACAGTAATAACCCCGCCTCTGATTCGACAACGTAGAAGGCCGTGATAAAGCTAAAATTTATTGGATATCAACAGCAATTTAACCGGTTCTATATTGGGAGAAAAACTGCGGTATTTCGTAGGTATGCAAGACGGACATGTGGTTTGTGACTTGTGATTTCGTACGAAGTCATTCAATAATCGCGTTTTGATCATGTTTCATTTGCTGACTAAACGTCGACTAAAAGTGTTTTAAAATTGCATACTTTTAAAGTGAGCGTGTTATGTCTGTCTACAGATCGGGAGAGAAGCTAATAAACATGTTAGGGGCGGGGCCTGTCAACTTCTGTGGTATTCAAATACGCAAAGGGTCCACGCGGAGAAAAGGGACACAACTGCATCTATACCAGTTGTATAGACGTACCATCGTGTACGTTGAACACGATGAGTGAATCAAAACAGTTTGCTGGCGGTAAAGCGGTTATGTCAGGGATCGAATGGCGAACAGCGTAGGCCCTGATCAGACTGCGCGGATGCGCAGGCTGATCTGGGTCTATGCTGGTCGCACACGTTACCGGGTGCATTTTTCGCGACTAGGGGCACAACTATCACATCTCCATGTCATGATACCATCTTGTTTTCTCGTTTTATATATATGCGACTTTGAAAACTCATGAATTAAATATGTTTTCATTATTTCAACCAATTTCCCTAAACGAAGTAGAAATGCGATATAATGTCCTAATGACTTCACTCTTCAACGCGTTGTAATTAATTACATACTAAATTGACGATTTTACGTGTGATAAAAACTGTAAGCTACCCATACAGTGTTCATTTTTTTCGACACGGCAGAGAATGGCGGTGTTTTATCGAGACTGTTCATAAACCGGTGATCAACGATCCGTGACAATAGCGCCATCTGGCAGACTAGAAAGAAACCGACAGTGGTCTACCGTCTATATACATGCCGGACATACTGAGGAATTTCGTCACAAATCCATTTCGAGCAAATCGTCATTGTAGACACACTTACTAAGGTCACCCGCCATTTGGAAACGTCAAGTGAATTGAAGAGCGCACTCGCGATAATAGAAACGCTTGTTGTGTCTTGATCATTGTCAGACAAAAGCGGTTTACTTACAAGAAGACGCTTTAATGATCTTCTTCGCTAATGGCATGGTCATTTCGGTAATTTAATAATACTGGATTAACGCATCGGTGTCATCTTCAAGGTTGCTAAATAAATTGTATAAACCGTTTCACACATTTTGTATAGGCCGCGAATTGGATACGTTTAAGAGACACTTGAAAGAAATTCCTAAACGCTTAAAAGATGATCAAGCGTTCAGCCAATCAGTGGTAAATAAGTATAGACGCTTTTTTTCTATTGATCAATGAAAGGGACGTTTAAACCTTTCGGGTAAATGATCTGGAAGAGATAATGCAACACGTTTGACCAGAACATACCTTTCCCAACGAGTGGCTATATTACCGAGTGTCGACAGTGTGGAATTGTGTGAAGAAGTTAACGTCTTATTGACGTCATAGTGTCTATATTGACTTCCATGTAAAATAACGTAGTTTGGTTCGTGCTTACACAAACAATGAACCAAGTATTAGTTTAAGTCTATCTAATATGCCGGAGTTTAATTATTAACATAAATAAATGTGATTACTATTACTGATTGGATTATAATTATTGTTTCGTGAAGATTATTTCAATAGATATCGTGCAAATTAACATTTATTTTGTTCCTAATCATCCGTCAATATTGTGCGTTCGTTTCCTAAGACTTCTTTTCGTGAAACTCGATTTTTTTTCTTTTCGGAATATCGACAGGGAATACTAAAACCAAGATTTTGTAAAAAGAAAAAAATATTAGAAAGTGGTGTTGATAGTGGACGGATACCAATGACGTCACGAAGCGACGAGACGAACCAGGGACGATGAGGCTATTCCACTGGTGTCTCGTATTGTTCTTTCTGTTCCAAGTCTCCGCGGGAAAGAAACGGAGACAGAAAGGAATACAGTGGTGGTAGGTACAGTACTGCCGGCGCTAATCAGGATGTCCATTGGTTAATGTTTTACGCAACGAGTTGCCCGAATCTTTACAATGTTGGTTGGTTAATAATTTACATAGTTGCGAACGGTAACTTGCAACCTACTCCCGTACCGTCCGTAGGCTACGGACGGGAGTAGATTGCAAGAGTTACCATTCGCATGTATAATTTACACAACTAGTTGCGTTAACCATGAAAATACAACCCGAATTATCTGTCTGTTACAGCCAGATAATTCGTGTTCATGCTACTATTGACGGCTTAATGATTTACATAACTGGTTGCGCGAGTCATACCAATGCTGGCTGGTTAATGTTCTACACAACTCGCTGGCCATGAATGATTACATAACTACCTATGACAATCATGTCAATTGTTAAAACCTGCTAGCTACGTTAGTAAATGTCAATGTTGGTTGGTTAATAATTACACTACTATCTGCGTTAATTATACCCATGTCGGGTTTATTAATAATAAAACTGCAAACTGCTTAATAAATTCTGTATTACACGTACCGAGTACACATGAATATTGAGCCTTATGAGAGATATAATGTTTACAAAATGCCATAGTACAGCACCAGCTGCGGCGGTGGTTGGTTAATACTTACACTACCAGCGGCGGTAAAGATTATGTTAATGGGTTAATTATTAAAGTAACATTTGAACGCTTGCGGATGATTATTTTCGCTGAAAACGACGTCAAATGTCTGATGTAAATGCAATTATATATCCAGAAATAATGATAAGTTGCATGTAAGTTACATGTCGTGTAATATATAGAGTTTATTTCATTACCATTTTTAAATACCAGATTTATTTCCCGAGACATCTGGAAATCCGTTGAAGAAACGAGTGCGGAGCACGAGTTTCTTTGTCGGATTTACAGATGTCAAGGGAAATAAATCCGGTAATTAAAAATGGTAGAAGAATAATTTGTATATTACTTGCTTTTCAAAAAATGTGAAATTTGCTCTTAGACCAGTTTATAACGTTGTCAAAATTGAAAATGTTGACGTTAGCGTGAGAATTGTTTCTCTGACGGTAATGTAAAACGTGACGTCAATTACGTCTCGCGAACGTCTTGGAGGAAATACTTCCTTCGAGGAATACATCCCTACCGAATCAAGGAATACCTCCCTCCCGAATCAAGGTAAATCACTGGATAGAATGTAATATTTATCATTATGAGCACGCACATGTATCATAATGTCCACACTAAGTATGTGCTTGTTTTGCTATGCTCAGGCTAGCCAAGTAAAACATTTTGATCACGTGCTCATACTTCGAATAAATATTCTGAGTGTTATTATAAGGGACACTGTGTAATTGGAACTGTATCCGACCGATATGGTAGCTACACAACCGCCTGCGTTAATTCTGCCCAGACTTTGAACGTTTCTGAACATCTTATGGCAATGCCAAGTCACAATCAAGCACCTTGATTGTCTGAGCCTGAGCTGTTGCACAGCTCAGGCTCAGACAATCAAGCTGCTTGATGTCAAGAATCATGTTCAAGTAATTTTTAACAAAGCAATTGACATATATTGTTAAGATCAGTGAAGGCGGTTGTGTATGTCAAACGTTTCCGTATTACAATTCGGACAGTTATTTCAGGATAATTATTCAATTAGAAGACGTGGGAGGAGTGTGGTAACATAAGGGCGGAATTATTGCTCTCTAATTTGCCAGGACAATAAGTATGTGCATCGATTTCTGCCGATATATTGTCGTTATTAGAAAACACACTGTTTAAAGAAACAAATAAAGTTAACTTAATTTAGTCGTTTAGGGCAGCACCTACATTTACTGTCAACAATATATACCCTGATCTTATTGGTCGCAAAATTAATAATTCCAGCACAAAAATATTTACACAATTCCCTAACATTTGATTGGCCCGTAGCAAGTCTCTGTCCAAAATTTATACCCCAGTAAACTCCAATGCCGAACTACTTTCCGTAACCGTCAGTCGCAGTTAAAATAATAAAGAAAACTGAAAATAAACACATTTTCTTGATGAATTTATTTCAAATGCTGGAATTATAAGGAATGAATGGCCTTTTTGTGGAATTTTTCGGGGATATAAACTTGAAAAAGTCGCGGGAATACTGAACGAAGGCCGGAAGGCCTCGTCCAGTATTCCCGCGACTTTTCCAAGTTTATATCCCGATAAATTCCACAAAAATACATTCATTCATTCCTATAATAATCAACACGACCGCCTGCGCTAATCATGCCACTATTTGTCCATTTCATTAAAGGTGCATACCCACTCAGTAGAGACAAACTGTTCTTTATAGGAATTAAATAAGTGTATAATTCTGCCACTGTTCCACCAGTTTTAAACATTACGAGTGCCCGCTTTACAGATATAATCATTTAGTACTATTCATTTTACTGGTAGTGACGCGCGGTGGTATCAAGTTATTTTCATATGAAAATCAGGCATGATATTTTTTAATTATTTATACAAATTAAATGCGTCACTTGAAAAAAATAATATTTTCGACAGATTATAAAATATAATAATTGGACATCAAAAAATAAATACAGAGTATAAATAGTAATGCCCGTTAACATTTTAATGAAACACGGTTATCGCCCCTGATGTCAGTGTGGAAATTTACTTCTGATATAAAATGTATAATAATGCCAATCATTACGTGGGGTAATGGGTGAATCAATGTTTGTTTTGCCAGAAAATGTCTCTGATGATGTCTCTGATATAAAGAACATTCCGTGCGTACTGAGTAGGCATGTACCTTTAATATAACATGCGTGAATATTGTATTTCAAAGGAAGCAGATTGAGTTACTGAGCCTGACCTGTGCTACATTTAGAAAGAAGTGTCCATTATAGACGATAGTGTAATTAATTGCAAAACGCGCCGGAATCATCATACTATTGGTTGGTGCCCCCGCTACCCACCCAAATGGTATGTTGCTACCACTCAGTTGAACCGTCTCGCCGAGACGGTTCAACTGAGTGGTGACAACATACACTTTTGATGAGAAATGAGAAAAATTGCAGAACAAATAATTTACATACAACGCATGCGCAGTCAAACACACTGCATTATTGCGTGATAATAGTGACAATGTATGTTCCGTTTCGTTGACATCTTCGTAAGATTAACGCAGTAGCTGGTGTATGTACACATCAGTAAATATTAAAAGAAATTGTCTTAAATATGTTCCCAAAACTTTGTGACAAAATAGTCCGCCATATCTACAGGTGTATAGTGTATTGTCTTGCGAAAATGTTGTTTTGCGAAAATGGACAGCAGTTTGCAATCAAAGAAAATACAGCACTCTCGGACATTTGTGTACCTTTTCGATAGCTATTGAATTCATATGTTCATTTCTTCAAGTAGTGAATTTTAACATTTATGTTTACTTCGTTTTCGGAGAAACAAATTTGCTTTTTTACTTTACGTAGTTTCCCGATCGCTACGTTGGTTAAATGTATCAAGTTACGTAAATTTTAAACTTGTAATTAATTCAGATGTTTCCGTAATTTTCAAATTACGATATCGAATATTTTCGTAGTTTTCGAAAATCGAACGACTGTCTAAAGTTTTCACATCGTTTTGACACCGTTCTCGTTTTTATGATTAGAAAACAATGTTTTCGTTGGTTTAAACGTGTCACGTTGAAACCGACGAAAATATCGTTTTCTAATTGAAAACAATGAAAACGATGCGTTGAAAGAAACGACAGGCGTTTAAATAGTTGAAAGCCGGTTATGTAAACGAAAGTATCATATTAACGTGTACAACAAAACGGTACTTGTTTCTATGCATATCGTTTTCACTTTGTTTTCGTTTTTTTCGTTTGACAAATATTCACTGTAATGGCAATTATTTCTGTGCTGGATATAACATTGCATCGTATCATATTAAATTAAATCAGCACACAGGTTACATAGTGTTTATTGTATAAGCACATCATGGTGCATTGAAGCTGTACTGGTCACCTACTGTCTGTTTCACGAAACCTGGCCAAATCTAACTAAGGAAACAAAAGTTAAATTTTGAAAATCGGTCCAGCATTTCTGAAATTCTAAAAATTTTCCCATGTTAAATCCCCATAGACATCTTCACTCTGTGAAGATGTCTATGGGGATTTAACATGGGGAAAATATTTTTTTCACAATAAAATCAATATTTGACCAAATTTTACGAAATGAAAATAATTTTTCTTTAATTTAATATTATAAAAAAATATTTTTTGCATTGTTTATATGGCCGTAACATTTGGGCAGGTTTCGTGAAACAGACAGTAATTTGTTGTATGTACCGGTTTCATTTACAAATTTATTACTCTAGAGTGTGATCAGTTTGAATATATAGAGGATTTTGTATTAGTGAAGAGTCAATATGATATTTATTTATGAAACGAGTTTACTGATGTCATAAGAAACGAGGCCATGAAATCAGTCAACGAGTTTAATAAATATCACTTATTAGTCAAAATTAGTCAACGAGTCACTAAATTAGTCAACGAGGTTAATACATGCCATATTAAATCATCACAATGCTATATTATATGTATTGCATAAGCACATCGTCATGCATTGAAGACAAACCTGTTTCTGCAACGAGCTAATTTGCATATTTATTACACTAGTGTATTATGGTTTATATTACACTGTGTTAATGCACTGCGAGCGTCCATTTTATACAATAAAGCGTGTTATTACACTGCAAAAGTGAATTTTGTGTTATAAAGAAAGTTCAGCTTCAATCGGGTGTATCTGGATTCTGAGCCACTCATCTTCCCGATCGAACATAAAACATACTGAAATATTAATATTTCCATTTTAAAGTTTCAATTTTCTTTCAATTTCTTTGTACTTTTATAGCGCATACTAATATGTGGCTTTGACTGGTGAAATGGGGCTTCGGGGCTATGCGATCAGTGTAGCACCAGATCAGCATGTGAATCCACACAGTTTGATCAGGAGTGTTCGCCATTCCATCAATGAAATACCTGGCATGCTTCTAACAAGCAATATAAATTGTTACCAGGCTATAGGAGTGTGCTATTTGATCAGGAGCTACACTGATCACAGTCCCATACGCCCCACTTGTCAAGTCACATCTTGCGGATCATCGCAGTCTGATCAGGGTCTACACTAGATGCCATTCATTTAGTACATCACATGTCCCGCTTCAAACAAACATATTAGGTTCATGTCAGAAGATCAGGATCTAGACTGACCAGAAATGCCTTAAGCCCCGTTTCTCCATTAAAGGCCACATATATAATTGCCTTTATAGCTGCGTTGTTAAAAACTTTGACTGATCCTTTATGTACTACATGTACACACCCGCGTGCGTTAATCTTACCCGTAGTATTAACGTTTCCGAACATCTATGGACACTGTCAACTCGCCATCAAGCACTTTGTTTGTCTGAGCCTGAGCTGTGGCACAGTTCAGGCTCAGTCAATCAATCTGCTTGATTTCAAGTACGATATTCAAGTATTTTGATATAAAGAAAATACAAATGTTTATATGATTAGCGCAGGCAGTAGTGTATGTTGTGGATGCATACAACACATTGATGTTATATTTTGGGGGATTTAAGAGTTTTATGTATTTTCATCTAAGTTGTATTGTATCACACAGATATAGCTTGCATACTGAAACTACTTCTGTCATTCTCGGACTGACAATGTTTTCCGAAAAAAAATATTATTGTCACGTTCTGGCTAAATGTACATGTATCACCATTTGGCCATTAACTTTACCCCAAGCCCCAAATACTAACATAAGCTTGACATTTCTAAACCGCACGTCACATGTTCGGACTGTTTCCGTATTCGATGACCAGTTTCAAATGTAAACGTTCCTATATTATTTTTTTTTAATAATAACAGTTTTATTTACTTTTAGTAAGACTATCGGTCGAGCGGTCTTTTATTATTTCATTAATTAATTATGTAAGCCATTCATCCAGGCGTTTTTATCATTCATTATTATTCCACTAATTGCGGGATTGTTTGACTGATTGTATTCTTGCAAATAGACACTTCAGAAATACCCATTTACATGAAACACGGTGCCGTGAAACATTTTTGATATCCTGTCAATACGAACTAATCACCGCGTATGAATATATGCGGTGGCTGGGGTTATTTATTTGCAATTTAAAGCCATTTGTAGGTGTTGACGGGAAAAATATCAGGCGTGGCACGGAAACGGGATGTGCTCGGCAGAGCCTCGCCCATCCCGTTTCCTAAGCCTTGCCAGCTAGTTTTCCCATTCACGGCACTAACCTACTATTCTATATATGGCTTCTTCTTGCAGCATCATTATTTTAGGTTGCAAGTTCCTGAGTATATAATAGAAGATCCTATGTGACTGCTTTTTAATATTAGACTTACTTACTAATCAAGTTTGCTGTTTAATATGAATTTATGAATTTAATAAGTATCTCATTGAACAAACACAAATGTAGATTGCACATATAGTATGAAAACAAAATACACGTTTCGTTTCGGCTTATATATAAGGGTGGGAATTGGCTCGAACACCTTCCATACCCGGGTTATATAGCCCAGTAAAGAAGCAGGCCGATGGTCGTCGGCCTGCTCTATATTTCCGAATTTTGATAAATGTTGCATTTATTCAGGCTCCAAAAGTGTGCCCCAAATATAGGAGAATCTATGTAGGTATGGTATACTATAATTTGAGACCTCAAAAATACACGTCCCCTACATGTATGCCATGTATGTACATGTACACTGCTGCCTGAGCTAATCGTGCCGATTTTTGTCAATTTATTTATTTAAAAATATTTGAATATTCTGCTCGACATCAAGCAGCTTGATTGGCTGAGCCTGAGCTGTGCAACAGCTCAGGCTCAGACAATCAAGTTGCTTGATTGCGAGTTGGCATTGCTAATAGATGTTCAGAAACTTTGATAGTCCGGGCAAGATTGACGCCGACGGTTGTGTAGTGGCAGTGTCCTTTCAAGCATGCTCCCGCGCACGTGGGTTACAACGCGTAGTTGTGAAACAAAACAAAGACACTAATAATTATTGCTTACTAATTGCTTAAATCAATTTATTATACCAGATAAGACAATGTGATTTCACGATAAAACAGATCGAACATTGATATACTGGCATTTCCAATTAATTCATGAATAGGAGTCGGTTAACTAAACACGATCCGTGTGAATCCAAATCACGACAGTCTCAAGGCAAAACTAGTCAAAAATTGTAAATGCTTGGATTTAACGCCGGCACTGGCTCGATGACCTCGCATGTCGTCTCCCAAGAAGGGGGGAGAGAAAGGAGGACCTAGCACAGACACCCCTTCAAATCTGATACACGGGACCGCTTTTTAATGTCACCATCAACTTGTTTTATAAATATTATATTACATCAACACAAATACAATACATTTACAAGTTAATTAACCCTTTCAACCCTTAGGAACTGGAATGGACTGTGATATGCTAATGTTCCGACCAATCCAATGGTCACAAAATGATTTTCAGATTCGTTAATTTATGAAAAGGGGGTGTTATTGTTCTTAGAAATATGAAAATTACCTGCAAAAAGTGCAGATCCTGATGAGACGGCTCGTTATGAGACGGCTCGTTACGAGCCGGCTCATCTGGATCTGCACTTTTTGCATAAACCGTTATAGCGGGATTTCGTGTTCAAAGGGTTAAGATAGTATATTCGGAAAGTTTGTGTAAGAATTATAAGAGATTAATAATAATAAAAATAAATGTTAACGGACATTAAAAAAAAAAAAAAAAAAAATTATAAGAGACAAATAGTACATATACTAGTGTATTTACTGTATTGTACTTTTTTGTAACGATCTGAGGTCTGTTTAAGTTGTCATAATAATAATGGAGAAAGAACATGGACAGTGAACAAGAGAGGCGACCCACAAGTGGAGTTGTTCTTTTATCCCGTCAACACAGTGCGTATGTGCCGTGAAAGACGGTGCCGTGAAACATTTTTGATATCCTGTCAATACGACCTAATCACTGCGTATGAATATGTGCGGTTGTCATACTAGTCGATTATCCGATTTAGAGGATGCGGCTGGGTTTTCTTTTGAATTTCAAAGCTATTTGTAGGTGTTGACGGGATAAATAGAATAGTAGGTTAGTGCCGTGAATGGGAAAATATATCTGGCGCGGCACGGAAACGGGATGTGCTCGGCAGAGCCTCGCCCATCCCGTTTCCTAAGCCTTGCCAGATATGTTTTCCCATTCACGGCACTAACCTACTATTCTCTATATTATGGCACAGTCTTCTCTGGCTCTTATACGGGCACATATTCTCATTTATTGCATAAAATGGGAGTTCGCAGTGTAACAGTATATTGTATTAAATTACTACGCTAGTGTAATAAACATGCACATTAAATTACACTGCTACAGACAACACGTTATTTGACTAGTATAACTTAAATGCATGACGATATGCTTATGCATTAGCCAGATATTCAATACATGAAAATGTATACCTACAGAAGAATTTCTAACTGACCTCATTAAGATAATAATTAGTTGACTTGTTGATTACATTAGCAGATGTTCGCATTGATAGAGGACGTATTATGCATAGATAGACGCGATGTCTCTGATAGTAATATGTCTGTTTGACAATCTGACTTTATCTCACGAAATCGGCAACATAGTCAATCGAATATATTAAAATATTCGCCCGCGTATCAAAATATAAAAATACTACGTGCAGTTCGAGGATAAATGGAATACACGTACAAGTATATATATATATATATATCATCCTCAACTATGCACCTACATGTACTAAAGGCAATGGATCTAAGCCAAGGGGCGTATCTGGGGCGGGGGTCCGGGGTTGCAATTCCCCCCACGGAGTTTACATAGATCAAAGTTTACCACCAGTTGGAGTCTGAATTTAAATGCCGTACGGACGGTACGGAAGTAGATTGCAAAAGTTACCTTCGCAACTAGACACCCCCACCCCCACCCCCACCCCCGTTCCCCTGATTGTTACTAACTGATTTTATTTCAGTTAATTACTATAGCGTCTATAATGGGCACTAATTTGTAATTGCAGTATATTATTATATTAAATTTACCCAGTGATTTACCGTAATTCTGGAGGGATTTATTCCTTGGATGAAATATTTGCTCCTAGACGTTCGCAAGACGCAATTGACGTTTCTGGCGAAGAAACCATACGCTAACGTCAAATTGACAATTTTGACAACGTTATAAGCTGGTGTAAGAGAAAAATTCACATTTTTCATCGAGCATGTAATATACAATTTATTCCACTTCAAATACAAAATTTATTTCCCTTGACATCTGTAAATCCGACAAAGAAACTCGTGCTCCGCCCTCGTTTCTTTATCGGATTTCCAGATGTCAAGGGGAAAAAATCCGGTATTTCCAAATGATAGTTGACTAAGCTTTATATTATTTCCATTTTTGTTTTCACATTCTCTCCTTACTGATACTTGCATAACGTGTACTTGAATATAACTCATGTTTTGGGGAATTTGATGACATAAAATGAGCGATTTATTGATACATGCCATTAACTGTGTATGAAGCGAAAAACCACATATTGTATATTGTCACACCGTCTGAGACACAGTCGCTGTCTAATTTACGAATCTAATTCCTCGCGGAGTCCGCGAGGAATTAGATTCGTAAATTAGACAGCGACTGTCGAATTTCAATAATAAATATAGAAATAGGGGGGTCAATCAAGTCATACAAAACCGCCTGCGCTAATCTTGCTACTATTTTTCTTTTGTTATTTCAGAATATTGTGCTTGAAATCAAGTAGCTTCATTGGCTGAGCCTGAGCTCATACGTGTGTCCTTGTAACGCTATTTATGTTATTCTTGTAGCTGATTAGGAGCTACACTGGTCAGAAATTCAACAAGCCGAATGTTGCCATATCATGTCAAATATACACTATATTTACGTTCAAGAACCCTGAGCTTGAGACCGCAATATGTAAATAGATATGGCTGTGTCTTTCTGCATACCGCAATAATGCCACAGAAGCTTGGAACTCAATGATATGTAAGCAAGTAGTGTCAACACGCCGGGCTTTAAATCAAAGGCCGCTACAAATATTTTCATTATTTTTGTTTGTTTGGCGATGATACTTAAGCATTGGAATACGCTTATGAAGTGCCTAACCATATATTTTTCAATAACATTTGAGAGAAATCCACGATACCCAGCCCTACAAGAATACGTGCCTTATCATATTGCCGTAATGCGCTGACATTTAGTCCAACAATATAAAAAAGAATTCACCGAAAGTTGGCGAAAAAATCAGAACGCATGCGGAATTAAATTCCGCATGCGCTCTGGATTTTTCATCAACTTTAGACCTCCATTACCGAAAATATGACAAATTTTAGAAATCGACTTCGGGAAATTCTAAAATGCGCTAATTCACAAAATATTACAATCGCAAAGGTGTGTGTGCAGTGTACATCCACCCGATAGTGAATCACCCCTAACACTTTAACCATTTTGCAAAACCAAATTAACTCTGAATACCAAAGTACCCATTTAAACCACATCAAACGAATACCGAGTCGCTCGCAGCGAGTTCAACCTTGTAGTGAGCGTGACCAGTATTCGACCACGTCCAGTTACCGGCACACTTGCTCACTTGTCCAGTTTGTACGACATATACAATGAAATACTGGTTCCAAATATCCAGGGAGGAAGTATTTACATGTCTGTGCTAAACTTGCATGGTTTCAACAGAAGGGGGACACCAGACTGAACAAAGCACTGGGTATATGTATATCACCCGGGGATGTTCCCACATCAAACGCCATGTTTTACAAGGAAAATGAAAGGATCGCTCGCCTGAATTAGACCTTATCTTAAAAACACTGTTAACTGGTGTATCAGTATTCTTAACACTTTAACCGTCAAAGGGCTAACTAGCTACGTTCGATCACCCACATTGATTGCGGTAACCAATACGTTCAAAGGAGGACAGTTTGGAAATAAAGTCATAGATCATTAGATAAAACTTACAAGCCGAATAATGTATCAGAGCTCATAACGGATATGACGTTTCCGTTGGATCACCATTCATTATTACACATGGTCCCATGATACTATACCAAGGTGCATGATCACGTGGTTACAACAACAACAACAACAGTAGCTGAAAGTGTTGAAATCTCGCCCACTCCAAAGTAAGTATTATTTGATATTTTCCTTAATATGCAACGGATTTTGATGAAATATGGCGCAGCAAACGCGTCTTCATGAGCTGCATTCGATGGTACCGGGAGTTCGGCACATACTTATGTCGTTTTTGCGAAGAATCTATTTCCGTGTCGGTAGACACGTAAATCGATTCTTCGCAAAAACGAAGTTTGGGCCAAAGTAAAGAGACCACCAAATGCAGCTTAACAAGACTCGTTTGATGCGCCATATTTCATAAAAATCCGTTACATAATAAGGATAAAATAGAAGAATATGTACTTTGAATCGGAGGGCTTCTGGAAGTTTCAGTACTTGTTGTTGTTGTTGTTGTTGTAACCACGTGATCATACACATTGTATACTAAGGTCAGTCAATACGACGATCAATCGACATCACAATCAATTGATATATCATTTTAAAAAAATCCAAAGCATTAATAAATCGGGCAAATATGTCAATCATTTAATTAAATATATCAACCAATCGATAATTTAATAAATTTATCAACGAATCAATATATCAATCAACACAGGCAATCAATCTATCAACCTAACACTCGCTTAGTCAATCTATCACACGATCGACCAGCCAATCAAGCCGTCATCTTGACACTCGCTTAGTCAATTTACCAAACGATCGACCAACCAATCAATCAAGTTATCGACCTAACACTCGCTTAGTCAATGTATCACACGATCGGCCAGCCAATCAATATATCAACCTAACACCGCTTAGTCAATCTATAACACGATCGACCAGCCAATCAATCAATCAATAAATTCAACAACATAGCACTACGTCATACTACAGCAGGTCAACACGGCCCATTTTCAAAGCTGATTGTTCATACATTTCTGCAAACTGTTGTACTGTGGAATCATACATTGATAAACAAATAAATGACAGAAAGTATAGAAAGTAAATACAAAATAATGAGCTGTTCTAGGTGTCTGATTTAGGGAGGTTCCGCTATACATTGTATATAAATGTAATATTGCATAAAATGGGAATTTACAATATGATAACACAGTATAATGTAAATTATAATACACTAGTGTAATACATATGTAAATTAGGCTACAGAAAATATGTTAGAAAATTGGAACACCTTCAAATTATGATGATGTGCTTATGCAATAAATATAATCTAACATATAATAATCAGTCACAGAGCGGTTCCACTGTATTTGTGCCAGTACATGTATATGGTCATTCCGAGATATGTGTGTCGACATTGCAATCGCGAACATGCATTACAATCACCGATAATCCCCTGCCCCCGATACTAATGTATCAATATCATCGACATGTAATGGAACAATATCATAGACATGTAATGGAACAATATCATAGACATGTAATGGAACAATATCATAGACATAAGACATTATGGAGCGGAGCAACATGCACACAAACCATGGGTCATGCATCATTGTTGTGAAAAAACACTTGAAATGACCAGTGCTAATGACATATAGGAAAATTTGTGACTTACTTTTGACCCTTATCAATTAAAAAAAAGTACATTAAATTAACTATTTCCTGAAGTAATTTATGCTAATAAAACATACATCCAGTGTAGTATACATGTGCTATGGTTTTATTAATTTCATAAAGAGGTTGGTATATAATTACTCAGACAATAACATTGCTTGATTGCTAGCTGGAAATTGCCAATAGATGTTCAGAAACGTTGATAATCTGGGCAATATTAACGCACGCGGTTGTGTACTTGTGCCGCTCACTAGTTAATTTGGTTTACTTTACTTTTCTTTTAAATTAATTAGCTATTCGCTATGTGAATGTGTGCCTTCTGTAGTTGCTGTATTCGGATATCTGCGTAATTTTATTAAAATACGTTTACAAAATTTACAATATATTTCATGAATAAAGTCAAAGGTTGACGAATTTTTCAGAATACATGCGGAATATAATTCCGCATGTACTCTTAAAAGTTTGTCAACTTTTTAGGCCATTTACGGAAAATATTGCAAATCTTGTAAACGTATTCATGAAATTACGCAGATGTTTGAAGGTACAAAAACACATGGCGTGTCTCATATCTGGTCGCTGACCAGCTACAATGTACATGTACTAGGTGACCACCAGCCAATTTGACCTGTGAGTATAGACATTAGGTCTGGTACAAATTGCTACGCTATTGGTGTAAGCTCGAGAACCAGTACATGTCGGCCTATTGTAAACAAACGTCACATATACATAAATATAAACAATAAGGACGATAGCGTCTAGCCGCTGACCAGTTACTGGGTGACCACCAACCACTTTGACCCGTGAATATGGACCCGGGGCCTGTCACCACTAGTGGTCAGTTGATAAAGACGGCGATAGCTGGCCACCTCGGGACAATCTGTCATGAAAATTTAATCAAATACATTCACCCGTAAATACATAGAGAATAGTAGGTTAGTGCCGTGAATGGGAAAAATATCCGGCAAGGCTCAAGAATTTCTTTATTTCACATCAGAAGTATATGTTGTGACTACTCATTTGAACCGTCTCGCCGAGACGGTTCAAATGAGTGGTCACAACATATACTTTGGTTCAGAAATACGGAAAATAGATAGAGAATAGTAGGTGTGAATAGTGCCGTGAATGGGAAAAAAATATCTGGCAAGGCTCAGGAAACGGGATGGGCGAGGCTCGGCGAGACGGTTCAAATGAGTGGTCACAACATATACTTCTGATGAGAAATACAGAAATTCTTGAGCCTTGCCGGATATGTTTTCCCATTCACGGCACTAACCTACTATTCTCTATGTGCCTACTGAGTGGACATGTAGCTTTAGAGTCATTCTAGCGCTTGACCTATCGTGTGCTGTACAAGAACGCATTTTATCCCACATTTTATCCCACATGAAACATGGTGCCGTGAAACAGTTTTGATATTCTGTCAATATAACCTAATCACTGCGTATGAATATGTGCGGATGGCTGGGGTTATTTATTTTGCATTTTAAAGCCATTTGTAGGTGTTGACGGGATAAATAGAATAGTATGTTAGTGCCGTGAATGGGAAAACGTATCTGGCGCGGCACAGAAACAGGATGGACTCGGCTCGCCCATCCTGTTTCATAAGCCTTGCCAGATATTTTTCCCAGTCACGGCACTAACCTACTATTCTCTATCTATTTTCCTTATTTCTGAACCAAAATATATGTTGTGATCACTCATTTGAACCGTCTCGGAGAGACGGTTCAAATGGTGGTCACTACATATACTTCTGGTGAGAAATAAAGAAATTTTTCAGCCTTGCCGGATATTTTTTCCCATTCACGGCACTATCCTATTATTCTCTATGAATTTACGGGCGAAAGTATTTGATTAAATTTTCATGACAGATTGTCCCGAGGTGGCCAGCTATCGCCGTCTTTATCAACTGACCACTAGTGGTGACAGGCCCCGGTTTTAGCAACAACTATCCAAAGGCTGCTGAACCAGAATTAAAACAAATAACAGTGCGAGATGGGATGGTGGACGTTACTGTAATTAAATAATGTAAATACTGTTCATGAAAAATCTCACATAATCATTTGGTACAAAGCACACGCCTTGTATAATTTGATTGTATAGATGGCGTATACACATTAGATTTGCATAAAACAGGTTTTCGCAGTGTATAAAACAGTGCATTACGATCAAATTATCCGTGTGAGCTCATTTCAAAATCATGATACTAGTAAATTATTAGTACAGCTTTAATGTATGATGCCATGCTTATTCAGTAAATATAATCTACCTTGTGTAGTGACATAGTATGGTATTTATTGAACTCGTTGACTGATTTCATACAAAACTCGCCATAGCCTCATTTGTTATGAAATCAGTAAACTGGTCATATCATATTAATCATCATTCATTGAAAATGCTCTATAATATCACCTGATAAAACGTAAAATGCATTCATGTACACATTTTCCTGTATACAGTATAACGGACACTAGTGTAACCTGCGTTAATCTTACCGAGATTTCGACGTTTCTGAACAAATATTGGCAATCTCAACTCGCAAACTAGCAGCTTGATTACCTGAGCCCTAGCTCTAGCACAGCTCAGGCTGAGCCAATCAAACTGCTTGATTTCAAGAACGATATTAAAGTATTTCGAAATAGAAATAGACACATTGGCGATCTCAACTCGCAAACTAGCAGTTTGATTGACTGAGCCTGAGCTGTAGCACAGCTCAGGCTCAGCCAATCGAGCTGCTATCAAAAGTATTTTGAAATAAAAAATACAATGCTTTGAACAGGCGATGGCGTAGTACATGTATAGGGTATATGGTAATCACGATAAGGCACCTTATTTCGCTAGTGCTTTACGGTTTAATAGCATACCTCGTGTCTGCGTCACGGTACGTTCATGACCATTCTGCGTCTATAAAAGATTTACCATCTAAGTGAATCTGCGTCATGCACAGAAATAACAACCATAACCAGGCAATTATTGAACACAAATGTATTTTTTCACCAATTAACAAACATTAAAACGTTCAATTTCTAGGTTGATATTGCGCAATAAAATAGTATGCCCGTCTAGCATGTGTCTGTAGAAATGAACCACTAGATGCACTGGAAATATATTCACTCTACGATTCAATTGATGTCATACTTGGGGATTTTATTTCTATGGCAAATGCATGTAAGGTCGATTTTTGTTAAAAGAAATAGTAGGTCGACGGAAACTGGCAAATCTCGGACAGACAAACGAACATGCGGACGAACGGACAGATGAACAGATGGACAGACGAACAAATAGACAGTATGGCGACTATACGTACGTTTTTCGGCGTGCATAACGATCTGCTAAATTATAAATCATATTTGTACAGTAAACTTTAGCAAATAAATCATGGTTACACCAAGTATATACAGTGGAACATCTCTAAACCGGACACCCTGATTCACCGTAAATCAGGGACTCCAAAATTTGATTTAGTACTTTACGATCACGAACAGACAGTGTCATCGACGATAAATAACAGTGAAACACAAAAACATCAACCACACATGGGTGCAAATGGTGTCCAGTTTACAGAGGTTCCGCAGTAGGAAATGGCACACTGCACATTGAAAGTCCATTTTATGCATTATTGTATCGAACCCATTTCCAGAGAAAAGTATTTTGTAAGTAGCATTACTCCAAACCTGTCGTCATAGTCGTTGTGTTACTGGACACTATTCGTCGTAACCCGAATTTTCTGTATTGTAAGTGGAACTGCGTGACAGCAAGAACAATCGGATACGACTCGTCAGTTCATACCTTTCTGATAAGTGATAGTCGAGATAGTTTGACTTCAAAGTCGATAAATGTTTATTGAAATTGTTTCCAGATACAGTATGGTCAGCGTGTAAGTGCACACACGAATGAACACGACAGGTTGGTTCCAACCTGTTGTATTCATTCGTGTGTGCACTTACACGCTGACCCCACTAACACGTTTATGCTTAGATACACTTTTTTGGAATGCATTTGCTTTTATTTGATTTCCAACATTTAAGAAATAAAACCGTGTGCTATTGTGTTTACTGGGGAGTACACTAAATTTGGTCTGTTTTAAGTGCGTGGAGTCCGCAAACTTTAAACATTCTGTAACTTTAAACAAATCTGTAAATAACCAAATATGGCCTTAACATTAACAATAATCTTGTTGTACGTCATTTTGTGGCAATTCGTGGAACAGCGACGTTGCGAACTTTAACCAATCAACAACATCGCACGATGTCACGTGTGTCTAATGTATTGTATTGGGATGTAAATGCAATACGTCGAATGCATTATGAAGTTATAAAAGGTCTAAATATTGGTGCATAATGTAGAATACCGGACAAATGTATATTGATATCTTGCTTACCAGGCAAGACATATAGGAATTCAGAGGCACGCCGAGCCGAGCCTGATAAACTTGTCATAAATACACTAGCCGTGCATTGCATTTATCAGTGGCCTATTTCACCAACATTGCAAAGTATACTTATCTAGCAAATTGGCTGAGATAATTTAATAAATTCAGTATAATAATTCTGCATACTTTTAATCATCAAATATATGCAGTTGTTAGTTCTCTTTGACATAATGCATTTCCGGAAAAATAAATGATTACTCCCTCAAAGCATACTTTGCTAGATAAGTATACTTTGCAATGTTGATGAAATCGGCTACTGGTAAACTTTCATACTATGAACATCATGTACACTACATCTTGCGCTAATCGTCCCAAAACTTGTCAATTTCTTTATTTCCCAATAATTGAATATTGTGCTTGAAATCAAGCGGATTGATTCGCTGAGCCTGAGCTGTGACACAGCTCAGCCTCAGACAATCAAATTGCTTGATTGCGAGTTGGCAGTGCAAATACATGTTAGAAACATGTATAATATGGGCAAAATTAACGCAGGCGGTTGTGTACGTAGGTTTAATGCTGCAGTTGTTGTTTTTTGTTGAAATGACCGATGACAGTTTTACGGTGTGTCATTATACTGTCGTCATTCTTTAACGTTACGTCACGACGTTGAAACAATGAAACCTAAGCGACAATAGAATTTGAATTTTGATTGTACATGTTTTAGCAACTATAAATGATACAACATTTTGTTATTAATCGGCGTGTCTATTGTATTTAACCAAATTGAATGCTTATCTAGGCTCCAGATAAATTGAAAATGAACACTATCACTTTCTACCTGCTCTGATGTCATGCGGGTATCTCACACCATGGATATCACAAAGTGTTGTTTTTAAAAAAAAACAAAACAACATATTACACAATTATCACAGGCGAATTATTTCCACTGAGCACATATAGAAACGTATTCCAGAGTTAACATATTGCAACTGAACTTACCATACAGACAAATGTATCTGCGTTTTAAGCGTTTTACTTAAAACATACCGTGTCTTTCATGTAATGTTTTTGATGTTTAGCTACCTTTGAAATGTGATTGTGTTTGTTTGAGCATCAACAGAAACTTGCAATATCAAAGGCAGTGAATGCACTCTTGGAAATTGGTAATTCTAAAGGAAGCTGTTTCGCAGGTAATAAAAAACAGTCAAAGATGAAACGATCGCCGTATGGTTCTACATATTACCACTGCAGAAATAGCGGATCAGACATGAGTGTTATGTAAATATTATATTTATTAACCTTGTTGTTTGTATTCATTATAGGAATGAATGGCCTTTTTGTTGAATTTATCGGGGTATAAACTTGGAAAAGTCGCGGGAATACTGGACGAAGCGATACAAAATTACAATTTTCGAAAAAAAAAAACTAAAAAAAAAAAAAAAAAAATTTTTCTTTTTTTTTTTCGAAAATTGTAATTTTTTAAGGCCTCGTCCAGTATTCCCGCGACTTTTCCAAGTTTATATCCCCGATAAATTCAACAGAAAGGTCATTCATTCCTTATAATTCCAGCATTTGAAATAAATTCATCAAGAAAATGTTTTATTTTCCGTTTTCTTAAGAATTATTTTAACTGCGCCTCACGGTTACGGAAAGTAGTTCGGCATGGGAGTTTACTGGGATATAAATTTTGGACAAAGACTTGCTACGGACCAATCGAATGTTAGGGAATTGTGTAAATACTTTTGTGCTGGAATTATCACTCATTCAGGCTAATAGCGCGGTATTCAAAAGTAATTCGTATACAGAATACAATATACATGTGTTTTAGGTAATGTTTGGCAATGTTTATTCAGCAGTAGGCCTACTGGCCCTTGATCATACAATATAATACAAACAAATAGTTATCACAAGACATAGGTCATATTGCACTGTTTGCTTTCATAACCCAGTCAACTGATATCGTGATTTATCCCGTCAACACAGTGCGTATGTGCCGTGAAACACGGTGCCGTGAAACATTTTTGATATCCAGTCAATACTATTTTTGCATTTTACAGCCATTTGTAGGTGTTGACGGGATAAATAGAATAGTAGGTTAGTGCCGTGAATGGGAAAAATATCTGGCGCGGCACGGAAACGGGATGTGCTCGGCAGAGCCTCGCCCATCCCGTTTCCTGAGCCTTGCCAGATATGTTTTCCCATTCACGGCACTAACCTACTATTCTCTATTTATCAGGTAACCTGCCCTGTATTGATCGAATACGTACTGACTGATAACATAATGATGTATCAGGCATTGACCTGATACAGACATCCGGATTACAAAGAAGTGAAAACTGACGTTCATTCGGTCGGTTAATGTCACGTGACATTACCGAATATCACAGGTAAACAATTCCGCGTTCTGTCCATAGCTAACGACGTCATATATGGTCATTTTCGAGTATAAAACGTTACATGATAAATAGAATACCAGGCTAGTGTCTTTTGAGATAAAGTTTATCATGTTCGGCTCGGAAACGGTAGAAATTTCTCGGCAAGCCTCAGATTTTCTACGCGTTTCCTAGCCTCGCCTGATAAACTTGATATCAAAAGACACTAGCATGGTATTCTCTATCAAGAGCTTGTGAAGTAGATAGAGAATACCATGCTAGTGTCTTAAGTGACTCTACTGAATTAAGTATCAAGCATAATACAATACAAAATTTGTGGCATATGAATATCACATTTTTTTCATATGAATTTCATAATTAAAATTTCATATGCAAATGATATAAAGTGAGCCGATATGCAATCCATATGCAAAATCTTCACATGCATTTCATTTTCAAATCATATGAACTTCATATGCAAATCATAAGAATTTCGTATGAAGACCAATGTACAATGATTTTAAATCTATAAAATTTTCATATGAATTTCATATGAAAAACATATGAATTTCATATCGGCTCTTTTCATATGAATTTCATATGCAATTCATATGTTTTTCATATGTTTTACATATGAAAACCATATGATTTTTTTTCATATGAATTGCATATCGGCCCTTTTCATATGAATTTCATATGCAATTCATATGTTTTTCATATGTTTTACATATGAACAGGATATGATTTTGTTCATATGAATTGCATATGTGGCATATTTTGCTGTGTATAAGGATTTCAAAATCATTCCGAACATGTTTGTCATGTGACGCAGTTTCAATTCCATCTGCTGAAACTTTCAGCCACCTCCAGCGTCGTGACAGGATACTAAATGTATGTTTCTTATCAATAGTTATCCTATAGTTTAATTATTAATTAAACTTGTATTCCAATTAGTGCATATCCAGAACAGGACGGGCATACATGTATGAAAACAATAGGTTCAGCATCATGCATACGAAAGAAAAATATACGAGTTAGCGGTGAATACGACATATATAGGCTACATGGTTAGGTTATAGAGAATAGTAGGTTAGTGCCGTGAATGGGAAAAATATCTGGCAAGGCTCAGGAAACGGAATGGGCGAGGCTCTGCCGAGCACATCCCGTTTCCGTGCCTCGCCAGATATTTTTCTCATTCACGGCACTAACCTACTGTTCTATTTATCCCTAACACCTACACATGGCTTTACAATGGCAGAAAAATAACCCCAGCCACCGCACATATTCATAGGTCGTAATGACAGGATATCAAAAATGTTTCACGGCACCGTGTTTCATGGCACATACGCACTGTGTTGACGGGATAAATATCGCAGAAAAGCAACGGTGGTGGCCCACAGAAACTCAGGCAACCAATCATATCACAGACACATATTATCGTACACAGTAACCGATCACACAAAACATGACGCACAGACTCATGACGCTTTGCCAATGAGTAAACCAGGTTTGTCTTTGACTCTGTCGGAAAAAATGATTTTCCCAGAACTTGGCGATCCCTGTATTAATTAAAACCTCTTCAAACACAAAAACACTCCCCATCCTCTCTATGTTGGGAAAGTCAAAGAAACTGCGCACTCGAGAGATTGTTAAACGCTTAGCGAGGCCTTAGCAACCAGCGATAGCTTCTTCTAAATGACTTGAACGTTACTGGGACTGGGGAACTGTTACTTATGACATCTGCGAGCAGTGTAGATCCTGGTCAGACTGCAGTCTGACCAGGATATACACTGCTTGCAGTACAGTACGAGACACACGGTATAGTTTTGTTAAACGAACCGATCTGTGCCAAACCACATGTGTTAAGTGTTTTTGCGGAACGACTACAGCAGGAACTGGTTGCAAACGTCATAATTCCATTTGTCCCAGTAGGGTTTTCAAATAACCATCGACGGTGATTAAACTAGATAGTGCCCATCTCGTACATCATCACAACAAACACATCGTGGAACTGAATATTGCAGAAACAGACTTACTTCATTGTAGCTCGGTATAGTCCCACAAATATGACTGGCCTGGTGTTCGGTTGTCACAATTGGTAACGAGCTCGCTTTTCACCAATACGGCCCGGGTACGATCCTCGACAGGTACGCGAGATGGTGTGGTGGTCGCCGAATCGGAGAAGTGGGCTTTCTCCGGGTGCTCCGGTTTCCTCCCGCATAAAGGACCATACGTATGCCGCTATGGTTTTCGTTGAGACCCAGTGCCTTTAAAGTACATGAACGAAACGTGTACTCGTACACAACCACCTGTGTTAATCTTGCCAAGATTATAAACGTACATGTATGTAACATATATTGTCGCAGCCAATATTCGCAATCAATCACTTTGATTTGCTGAGCCTGAGCTGTGTCACAGCTCAGGCTCAGCGAATCAAGGTGCTTGATTTCAAGCACAATATTCAAGTATTCTGAAATAAAGAAATTGACAAATATTGACAAGATTAGCGCTGAGGTAGTGTATTTATGGGTGACCCCGACCATAGAAAACACAGCTCGGGCTCAGCGAATCAAGGTGCTTGATTTCAAGCACACTGTTCAAGTATTCTAAAATAAGGAAATTGACAAATATTGACAAGATTAGCGCTGAGGTAGTGTATGTGTGGGTGTCCCCGACCATAGACAACACAGCTCGGGCTCAGCGAATCAAGGTGCTTGATTTCAAGCATAATATTCAAGTATTCTAAAATAAATAAATTGACAAATATTGGCAAGATTAGCGCTGAGGTAGTGTATTTGTGGGTGTCCATAGACAACACAGCTCGGGCTCAGCGAATCAAGGTGCTTGATTTCAAGCACATATTCAAGTATTCTGAAATAAAGAAATTGACAAATATTGACAAGATTAGCGCTGAGGTAGTGTATTTGTGGTTGTCCCCGACCATAGACAACACAGCTCGGGCTCAGCGAATGAAGGTGCTTGATTTCAAGCACATATTCAAGTATTCTAAAATAAATAAAGATGACAAATATTGACAAGATATGCGCTGAGGTAATGTATTTGTGGGTGTCCCGGAGCATAGACAACACGCGCCATGCCTCAACATCGTCGTGTTCAATTTCCGTTGATTGATGTTGCTAACAAACTTGGCTGTATGCGAATCGTACACCGCACAAAGACGGAATGTATCTTATGGTATGTGTGCGGTACATTCGGTGTATTATTTCGACCTATTTTATGTTTGACAGATCTCTGTCTACCGGCCAACAAATGTCCGTCATTCACAAATATTAGAATAAAATGCACAGCAATGCGTGGTGTTCCTCAATTAAAGTGTAAGGAAGTACATTGTGCAATGAGTTCATGTTCATGAGTTGAACGATTAATCAAATCCCTACAAGTAATACTTATCCCGTCAACACAGTGCGTATGTGCCGTGAAACACGGTGCCGTGAAACACTTTTGATATCCTGTCAATACGACCTAATCACTGCGTATGAATATCTGCGGTGACCGGGGTTCTTTTGTTTTGCATTTAAAAGCCATTTGTAGGTGTTGACGGGATAAATAGAATAGTAGGTTAGTGCTGTAAATGGGAAAATATCTGGCGCGGGACGGAAACGGGATGTGCTCGGCAGAGCCTCGCCCATTCCGTTTCCTAAGCCTTGTCAGATATTTTTTCCCATTTAACTACGCATACATATATGTACCCTCAACCCTTTCAACACTGCTGTCTTTTCCACGTTTTTCTGCCGACGAACTTTTGGCTATTAAACACATTAAATCTAAAAAATATTTAAATGTAAGTATTTTTTCATCAATAACAAAAAAGTAACTCTCCCCAAAAAAAAATTGTTTGATGAAATTCCATCAAATATTGATTTCATAGCGAATAAAACCCTGCCTGGATAGCTTGGAAATGACATAACAATGAAAACAAAAGTTAGATTTCGAAAATCGGTCCAACAATAAAAAACAATATAAAATAAATCTATTTTTAGCCACCTTGTTAAATTCCCATAGGAAAATCATGTTTTTGGCAATAAAATCAAATAAATAAATTTGAATCCATGAATTGAAATTTCCAGACGATTCTAAATTTGCGCTTACGAACATTTTAGTCGTACGAAGTTTAGTGAAACGGGACCCAGGTACATAGTTGCACATATTATTACCAGTATATACATTTATGTATCATGTTCGAGTTAACTAGCTATTATTCTGCTAGCAACAACAAGTGTACGACCAATAGATCGGCCATTTACAATACGTACAGGGGGCTGTTTCACTTAACTTCGTACAACTAAAATATTTGCAGGTTTAGAATAGTCTGTAAATTTTCAATTGATGGATTTACAATTATTGAGCATAGGCTGCATATGCAGCCTATGCTCAGTAATTGTAAATCCAATAATTGTTCACAATAAAACATTGTTAATGTGAAATTTACAGACTATCATAAGTGTGTACGTGCGAAGATTTTAGTCGTACGAAGTTTAGTGAAACTGCCCCCAGGTATCCAACTGCTTAAGCAACATCGTTTTATTATTCAGGACGCTTGCCAAGACGGGCGAGCCATCGAATGATCTGTACTCACCGACTGCGCAGGCGCACCTGTACACGTCACCGACACTGCTTCCCCTCACGAAGAAACAGCGACGTCTGGTCACCAAGAATCCGGGAACCATCCTGGCCGTAGCCAAGGGGGCCCGAATGGCGGTGGACGAATGCCAACACCAGTTCCAGAATCGACGCTGGAATTGTCCAATAGAGGAGAACGGACACGGGGGTTCCATTTTTGGCAAGATATTGGATAAAGGTGGGTGGAATTGCTTCTATATACTTGCTTCAAGGGCAGTACCAGACCAGATAAAGTAACGAATAACTGGAATACTTGTTTTAACACAGATGTGTATCTTGACAGAAACTAGCACACATGTTTGAGCTTCATTTTGACAGGAAGACGTTAATAAGCCTTAGGATGGTTTAAGAACCAGATGTTCAATACTTATATTAACAATATGCCAGAAACACTACGTGTTCGATATAGAGAATAGTAGGTTAGTGCTGTGAATGGGAAAACATATCTGGCAAGGCTTAGGAAACGGGATGGGCGAGGCTCTGTCGAGAACATCCCGTTTCCGTGCCGCGCCAGATATTTTTCCTATTCACGGCACTGACTTACTATTGTATTTATCCCGTCAACACCTACAGATGGCTTTTAAATGCAAAAGATAACCCCAGTCACCGCACATATTCATACGCAGTGATTAGGTCGTATTGACAGGATATCAGAACCGTCATTTCTCCAAACTGCTTGCTTACATATCCAATAACCTTTTTTCGCGACGGGTGATACGATATAAATTAAGTGTGCGTTATAAGCAATAACTATGCATTTTATACATGTACGTAATAGCTATGTACATTATAAGCAAATTACTATGTACGTTATAAGCAAATTACTATGTACATTATAAGCAAATTACTATGTACATTATAAGCAAATTACTATGTACATTATAAGCATGTTACTATGTACGTTATAAGCAAATTGCAATGTGTGTTATAAGCATTACTGCGTTATATGTCTTATAAGCATTACTATGTACTTATAAGCAAATTACTATGTACTTATAAGATATTATAAGCAAATTACTATGTACATATTATAAGCAAATTACTATGTACATTATAAGCAAATTACTATGTACATTATAAGCATGTTACTATGTACGTTATAAGCAAATTGCAATGTGTGTTATAAGCACATTACTATGCAAGTTACTATGTACGTTATAAGCAAGTTACTATGTACGTTATAAGCAACTTACTATGTACGTTGTAAATAAAAAGAGAACGGAACATGTATTTGAGAAACAAATACGTTATGGCCACACACACATGTGCTATAGGGGACAACATATGCATGTCAAATTCTAAATTTCACAACTCGAGTATAAAGGTACATGGGCGTCACCATCATTTTTGAAAAGGGGGTTCGCCTTTCAGCTGTGAAGCAACCGAAATCTGTAATCTTGATTTATACATTGATATTAATGTTGCATTCGGGTATGTTTGGACAACAACTAGCTTACATAGTGTTTGGTCAATTTAAGAAGCGGTTTCTGACAATTTGCAGCATATTGCAATATGTTTGGCGTCGCTTGACTGTGATTCATTCGTAGTCCATTTGAATAATACAATGTTTGCTCAATCATGCACTGAAAATGGCTATTGCGGACCTCATTCATATAAAAAGTCTGCTGGCTCAACAAATGGGGGGGGGGGGAGGTTCGTATTAACCAATCAAACCTTCTCTGATGACGCCCTTGTGCACTATTGTGCTTTTTCTTATCTTATATAAGGGTAGGAATTGGCTCGAGGACCTTCCAAACCCGGGCATTTGAGCCAATTTGTTTCCAAATTTACTAATACTATGTATCTGCCATACAGTCGACATATGCGCATTAAATGAAGGAGGCAATGAGACGGTTAATTTAGCCTAGCTAGTTCATTCTACTATCGCCGTGAAAAGGGCTGAGTGTGAGTGCATGTGATATATGGAGACTCAGTCGTAACCGTGTTATCCTATATCAAATATGACGTGTTCGAGCCATTTGCCAGCCTTAACTGTAAGCCGAATGAATGAATGAATATTGTCATGTGCTCAATGCGTTCACGTCCTTGTGACAGAACATTTAGGATTGTTACTGTTCAATATGTCTGTTCGACAGACGGCAAAGGCAATGTTAGTACACCCGATAATTCACTGTGCATTATCCATGACCTCTTTTACAGCCCAATTAGGCAATAAAGCGGAAAACATGACACTAAAACAATTAGGCAATTATCTCATTAGTATGCAAAAAGACTCTGAGATTTCCAAGCTGATACCTCTTTGATCTTGCACCCATGTGGGTGGCTCCCACGTGCTTGGTAACCCGTTAGAATGTACCCGGGTGTAATTCATTACTAGGACATTAGTTCTGGAGGTATGGCCGCGCTTAATAACAAGGCGCGCTAATTTGTGGGGCGGCACCGTACCTGCAGTTTACGCGCTATAATTAGTAACTCGCCCATCATGCGCTTGTTTTCACCTTGCTTAAGTGAAACTAATCGCTGTCAACCACGAAAATAGGGCGAATATGGTTCTCACACTTATATGCAGATATATGTATAGAATATCGGGCAGTGTCCTTTTGTATAGAGAATAGTAGGTTAGTGCCGTGAATGGGAAAACATATCTGGCAAGGCTCAGGAAACGGGATGGGCGTGTTTCACGGCACATACGCACTGTGTTGACGGGATAAATAACAAAAATGGCGAAAAGAAACAATATCTCTAAAATGTCATTCTACTGTACATTGTAAATGTATCCGACGGATACTGGGTTATATATATATATATTAGATCTAAGCAAATGTACATCCATTTACATACCAATTACAAATGTATGTTTATTATATGTTTTATGAGACTTGGTCCAGTAGTAGTATCACCCACAGTATTTCGCCATTATTGATTTCGAAAATCAGTCAATGCCATATTTGTCGTAAAACGCCTTGCACATCAACGAAAAGTTCAGTTTTCGTGTAGGATTAAGCATTAAAGGTACATGTCCACTCGGTAGAGACAAACTGTTCTTTATATCATCAGAGACATCATCTGAGACATTTTCTGGCAACATAAACATTCATTCACCATGACCCCACGTATTGATTGGCATTACTATACATTTTATATCAGTTGTGCCTATTGAGTGGGTATGTACCTTTAACTGACTTGCATACAATATTGTATTTACTCGAAATCAATATCGGCAAAACACGGCGATGCAATAAATGCCGTGATTCCGGTGGTTGATATACACGTACCCGTCCTCCAAATAATGAATTCATTGAATTGGACAGTGGAATAAGGGGGCTAACTCCCTGAGGGAGTTGAGGGAGTTAGCCCCCTTATTTCACAGACCAGTTCAATTGCCTCTTAGTTTAAATTGCTAATATACCCGTGCTCCAACTGCGGAAAGTGTTGTATTCAAGTATAGTTGAAAGTGTCACATTTCACTAAATTACCATCCTTTCCATTTGTTGTCAAACGTTGCATGTCTAATGCCGCTTTGATCCCCGCAATCCTCATATATGTGGCCTGTTTGTGACGACGTAATTAGAAACTAATTTAGTCAAGGTAATTGAGCGATGAAAACGCAGATATTTCAGACATACATGTACGCACTAGACGTTGTATTCACAAACGGTATGATATTAAACGGACAACATGGTTTAAATGTTTATTAAAATTCTGTCAATGAAGAGACATACGCTCATACGCTCATATGTAAACTAATCAATGTACTGCATTGATAATTTAAATAAGAATTATAAGAGACTATACAGTATACGTTTTATTAAATGTAAAACATCAATACGAGCACACCATCGATTGTAAAACTCAAGGAGTCATCGTTAATCGTTATCTTAATTCTGACAATGTCTAAAATATAATAAATAAACTGCTTAATAATAAATGTACTTGATCCGCACAGGCTGATCATGATCTGCATTGGTCGCCATTAAATGTAATGAACCATCCGGAATGCTTTTAATACAAAACAATACAGATCGTTATCAGGCTGCAGGAGAGCGCTATTTTGCTATGGAGTTACACTGGCCACAACTCCCATAAGCCCGGGCGACCGTTTCACTAAACTTCCTAAGACTAAAATGTTCGTAAGTGCACATTTAGGATCGTCTGGAAATTTCATATTGATGGACTTACATTTATTGAGCATAGGCTGCATATGCAGCCTATGCTCAATAAATTTAAATTCAATAATTGTTTACAAGAAAACATTGTTAATGTGAAATTTACAGATTATCATAATTGTGCACTGACGAACATTTTAGTCGTACGAAGTTTAATGAAACGGCCCCCAGTTCTCCAGCCAAAGTCACACACTGGTGCTTCTTTAAGAATATTTCAGTTCGCCCTACTTTCTAAGGCAATCGCTGGCCAGTATTGTGCTCCATCTATTTCAGATATTACCACATATAGCCCCAATAAGTTACATATTACCGGGTATGAAAGGTATTCCAGCCAATTCCCACCCTTAAATATAAGTTGAATGGATGAATGAAACATATTACCGGAATACCCTAACGAGCGACAATACATGGACAGTGTTCGCATGTCGAATATGCATCTGATATGCAAAGCATATTAATATGAAGCTCTATGAGTGTAATATTGTTTTATAAAAAAGGCTACAGTTGTTTTAGAAGTGAAATAGAATGACACATCTCTAAACGGGACACCCTTTGACTCACACAGAGGGTCCATCTTAAGGTTTCACAGTTATTCTAATATATGGACTATGTATGCCATAGTTTACGCGGTTTAAAGGTACATGCCCACTCTATTACCATAACATTTCTCACAGGTGATAATCTGGATTTTGTGGTGGCAATGCATGGCGGCCATTTTGAAAAATGGCCGCCATGCATTTTCACCGCAAATCCAGGCTATCACCTGTGAGACATTTGGTGGGAATGGAACATGTAACTGATTTCATATGTCAGAAATGTTGCCTCTCTGATTGTAAGCTGGGGTATAGGCCAGAGCCTGGACTATAGTGTTTTGGACAGAGGATCTTACATGAATGATGATTTAAAGGTACATGCCCACTGGGAGACAGATCGTTTTGTATATTAAGTAGATAGGACATTTTCTGGCAAACTAAACATTCATTCACCATTACCCCACGTATTGATTGGCATTATTATACATTTTATATCAGACGCAAATTTCCACACTGAACTCACACACAATAACCGTGTTTTTTCTTAAAATGTTAACATTATTGTTTAGTGGCTGTATTTATTTTTTGATGTGCAATGATCATAATTTATAATCTGTCGACAATAATTATTATTAAATTTTATTCAGGCGACGCATTTAATTAGTATTAATAATTAAACAATATCATGCCTCATTTGCATATGAAAATAGCCTGATACCACCGCGCGTCACTATCAGTAAAATAAATATAACTAAATGATTATATCTGTATAGATGGCACTTGTAATTTTTAGAACTGGTGGAATTGTTGACACACTTATACATTTATTTAATTCCTATAAAGAACAGTTTCTGCCTACTGAGTGGGCATGTACCTTTAATATTAAACAAATTAAGTGCCATGAGGTGCCCGGGTTTGACGGCTACATGTTATTAAGCCTTGTTTCGTCAAACGTTGGTCCCTTTAAGTATTTGTTCCCATGGCAACTATTTTATATTTTCATTTATTTGTAATACAATAGGAATGTTAATATATCAATAAATGTTTAATATATTTTCGCTATACAGAACGCTTCACCTCTCCTGTCAAAATATAATGGCTGTGGCAGAGCTCCAGATAAGCTACGTATTTGATTAAGTACAGTGTACTCGATTAAATATTCATTTGTGGCTATGACTGGGTTATAGGATTTGTGACCAGTAGCCTATTTCACCAACATTGCAAAGTATACTTATCTAGAAAAGTATACTTCCAGTGAGAAATTTTCAATTTAAGGATAAATTTAATATTTTTTATTATACTAAATTTATTAGATGTGTGAAGTTGGCTAGAAGATCGTAGATCGTACATCAACATGCAATAACGACCTAGGAGGTTGAATGTACAGCTATGACATCGATATTCGGAATCCAATATCGACCTAGGAAGTTGAATAACGAGCTCTGAGATCGTTATTCGTATTTGTAATCTATGCAATTTGAATATCTAGCCAGGAACTTGAATTTCCAGCTCTGAGATCGTTATTCGATTGTGTAAGGTATGTATTTTGAATTTCTAGCCAGGAACTTGAATTTCCAGCTCTGAGATCGTTATTCGATTGTGTAAGGTATGTATTTTGAATATCTAGCCAGGAAGTTGAATTTCCAGCTCTGAGATCGTTATTCGATTGTGTAAGGTATGTATTCTGAATTTCTAGCCAGGAAGTTGAATTTCCAGCTATGATATCGTTATTCGATTGTGTAAGGTATGTATTTTGAATATCTAGCCAGGAAGTTGAATTTCCAGCTCTGAGATCGTTATTCGATTGTGTAAGGTATGTATTTTGAATTTCTAGCCAGGAAGTTGAATTTCCAGCTCTGAGATCGTTATTCGACTTTGTATTATATGCACTTTGAATATCTAGCCAGGTAGTTGAATTTCCAGCTATGAGATCGTTATTCGATTGTGTAAGGTATGTATTTGAATTTCTAGCCAGGAAGTTGAATTTCCAGCTATGAGATCGTTATTCGATTGTGTAAGGTATGTATTTTGAATTTCTAGCCAGGAAGTTGAATTTCCAGCTCTGAGATCGTTATTCGATTGTGTAAGGTATGTATTCTGAATTTCTAGCCAGGAAGTTGAATTTCCAGCTCTGAGATCGTTATTCGATTGTGTAAGGTATGTATTTGAATATCTAGCCAGGAGTTGAATTTCCAGCTCTGAGATCGTTATTCGATTGTGTAAGGTATGTATTTTGAATTTCTAGCCAGGACGTTGAATTTCCAGCTCTGAGATCGTTATTCGATTGTGTAAGGTATGTATTTTGAATTTCTAGCCAGGAAGTTGAATTTCCAGCTCTGAGATCGTTATTCGATTGTGTAAGGTATGTATTTTGAATTTCTAGCCAGGACGTTGAATTTCCAGCTCTGAGATCGTTATTCGATTGTGTAAGGTATGTATTTTGAATTTCTAGCCAGGAAGTTGAATTTCCAGCTATGAGATCGTTATTCGATTGTGTAAGGTATGTATTTTGAATTTCTAGCCAGGAAGTTGAATTTCCAGCTCTGAGATCGTTATTCGATTGTGTAAGGTATGTATTTTGAATTTCTAGCCAGGAACTTGAATTTCCAGCTCTGAGATCGTTATTCGATTGTGTAAGGTATGTATTTTGAATATCTAGCCAGGAAGTTGAATTTCCAGCTCTGATATCGTTATTCGATTGTGTAAGGTATGTATTTTGAATATCTAGCCAGGAAGTTGAATTTCCAGCTCTGAGATCGTTATTCGTTTGTGTAATTGGTATGTAATTTCTGAGCTCCAGGAAGTTGAATTTCCAGCTCTGAGATCGTTATTCGATTGTGTAAGGTATGTATTTTGAATTTCTAGCCAGGAAGTTGAATTTCCAGCTATGAGATCGTTATTCGATTGTGTAAGGTATATATTTTGAATTTCTAGCCAGGAAGTTGAATTTCCAGCTCTGAGATCGTTATTCGATTGTGTAAGGTATGTATTCTGAATTTCTAGCCAGGAAGTTGAATTTCCAGCTATGAGATCGTTATTCGATTGTGTAAGGTATGTATTTTGAATTTCTAGCCAGGACGTTGAATTTCCAGCTCTGAGATCGTTATTCGATTGTGTAAGGTATGTATTTTGAATTTCTAGCCAGGAAGTTGAATTTCCAGCTCTGAGATCGTTATTCGATTGTGTAAGGTATGTATTTTGAATATCTAGCCAGGAAGTTGAATTTCCAGCTCTGAGATCGTTATTCGATTGTGTAAGGTATGTATTCTGAATTTCTAGCCAGGAAGTTGAATTTCCAGCTATGATATCGTTATTCGATTGTGTAAGGTATGTATTTTGAATATCTAGCCAGGAAGTTGAATTTCCAGCTATGAGATCGTTATTCGATTGTGTAAGGTATGTATTTTGAATTTCTAGCCAGGAAGTTGAATTTCCAGCTCTGAGATCGTTATTCGACTTTGTATTATATGCACTTTGAATATCTAGCCAGGTAGTTGAATTTCCAGCTATGAGATCGTTATTCGATTGTGTAAGGTATGTATTTTGAATTTCTAGCCAGGAAGTTGAATTTCCAGCTATGAGATCGTTATTCGATTGTGTAAGGTATGTATTTTGAATTTCTAGCCAGGAAGTTGAATTTCCAGCTCTGAGATCGTTATTCGATTGTGTAAGGTATGTATTCTGAATTTCTAGCCAGGAAGTTGAATTTCCAGCTCTGAGATCGTTATTCGATTGTGTAAGGTATGTATTTTGAATATCTAGCCAGGAAGTTGAATTTCCTAGCTCTGAGATCGTTATTCGATTGTGTAAGTATGTATTTTGAATTTCTAGCCAGGACGTTGAATTTCCAGCTCTGAGATCGTTATTCGATTGTGTAAGGTATGTATTTTGAATTTCTAGCCAGGAAGTTGAATTTCCAGCTCTGAGATCGTTATTCGATTGTGTAAGGTATGTATTTTGAATTTCTAGCCAGGACGTTGAATTTCCAGCTCTGAGATCGTTATTCGATTGTGTAAGGTATGTATTTTGAATTTCTAGCCAGGAAGTTGAATTTCCAGCTATGAGATCGTTATTCGATTGTGTAAGGTATGTATTTTGAATTTCTAGCCAGGAAGTTGAATTTCCAGCTATGAGATCGTTATTCGATTGTGTAAGTATATATTTTGAATTTCTAGCCAGGAAGTTGAATTTCCAGCTCTGAGATCGTTATTCGATTGTGTAAGGTATGTATTCTGAATTTCTAGCCAGGAAGTTGAATTTCCAGCTATGAGATCGTTATTCGATTGTGTAAGGTATGTATTTTGAATTTCTAGCCAGGACGTTGAATTTCCAGCTCTGAGATCGTTATTCGATTGTGTAAGGTATGTATTTTGAATTTTCTAGCCAGGACGTTGAATTTCCAGCTCTGAGATCGTTATTCGATTGTGTAAGGTATGTATTTTGAATTTCTAGCCAGGACGTTGAATTTCCAGCTCTGAGATCGTTATTCGATTGTGTAAGGTATGTATTTTGAATTTCTAGCCTGGAAGTTGAATTTCCAGCTCTGAGATCGTTATTCGATTGTGTAAGGTATGTATTCTGAATTTCTAGCCAGGAAGTTGAATTTCAGCTCTGAGATCGTTATTCGATTGTGTAAGGTATGTATTTTGAATATCTAGCCAGGAAGTTGAATTTCCAGCTCTGAGATCGTTATTCGATTGTGTAAGGTATGTATTTTGAATTTCTAGCCAGGACGTTGAATTTCCAGCATCTGAGATCGTTATTCGATTGTGTAAGGTATGTATTTTGAATTTCTAGCCAGGAATTTGAATTTCCAGCTATGAGATCGTTATTCGATTGTGTAATGTATGTATTTTGAATTTCTAGCCAGGAAGTTGAATTTCCAGCTCTGAGATCGTTATTCGATTGTGTAAGGTATGTATTCTGAATTTCTAGCCAGGAAGTTGAATTTCCAGCTATGATATCGTTATTCGATTGTGTAAGGTATGTATTTTGAATTTTCTAGCCAGGAAGTTGAATTTCCAGCTCTGAGATCGTTATTCGATT
This sequence comes from Conchocele bisecta, assembly GCA_029237695.1. Classification (NCBI taxonomy): domain Eukaryota; kingdom Metazoa; phylum Mollusca; class Bivalvia; order Lucinida; family Thyasiridae; genus Conchocele; species Conchocele bisecta. The sequence goes on from CM055280.1 coordinate 59,556,375, forward strand.
GTGTAAGGTATGTATTTTGAATTTCTAGCCAGGAAGTTTGAATTTCCAGCTCTGAGATCGTTATTCGATTGTGTAAGGTATGTATTTTGAATTTCTAGCCAGCACGTTGAATTTCCAGCTCTGAGATCGTTATTCGATTGTGTAAGGTATGTATATTTTTGAATTCTAGCCAGGAAGTTGAATTTCAGCTATGAGATCGTTATTCGATTGTGTAAGGTATGTATTTTGAATTTCTAGCCAGCACGTTGAATTTCCAGCTCTGAGATCGTTATTCGATTGTGTAAGGTATGTATTTTGAATTTCTAGCCAGGAAGTTGAATTTCCAGCTATGAGATCGTTATTCGATTGTGTAAGGTATGTATTTTGAATTTCTCGCCAGGAAGATGAATTTCCAGCTCTGAGATCGTTATTCGATTGTGTAAGGTATGTATTTTGAATTTCTAGCCAGGAACTTGAATTTCCAGCTCTGAGATCGTTATTCGATTGTGTAAGGTATGTATTTTGAATATCTAGCCAGGACGTTGAATTTCCAGCTCTGAGATCGTTATTCGATTGTGTAAGGTATGTATTTTGAATTTCTAGCCAGGACGTTGAATTTCCAGCTCTGAGATCGTTATTCGATTGTGTAAGGTATGTATTTTGAATGTCTAGCCAGGAAGTTGAATTTCCAGCTCTGAGATCGTTATTCGATTGTGTAAGGTATGTATTCTGAATTTCTAGCCAGGAAGTTGAATTTCCAGCTCTGAGATCGTTATTCGATTGTGTAAGGTATGTATTTTGAATATCTAGCCAGGAAGTTGAATTTCCAGCTCTGAGATCGTTATTCGATTGTGTAAGGTATGTATTTTGAATTTCTAGCCAGGACGTTGAATTTCCAGCTCTGAGATCGTTATTCGGTTGTGTAAGGTATGTATTTTGAATTTCTAGCCAGGAAGTTGAATTTCCAGCTATGAGATCGTTATTCGATTGTGTAATGTATGTATTTTGAATTTCTAGCCAGGAAGTTGAATTTCCAGCTCTGAGATCGTTATTCGATTGTGTAAGGTATGTATTCTGAATTTCTAGCCAGGAAGTTGAATTTCCAGCTATGATATCGTTATTCGATTGTGTAAGGTATGTATTTTGAATTTCTAGCAGGAAGTTGAATTTCCAGCTCTGAGATCGTTATTCGATTGTGTAAGGTATGTATTTTGAATTTCTAGCCAGGAAGTTGAATTTCCAGCTCTGAGATCGTTATTCGATTGTGTAAGGTATGTATTTTGAATTTTCTAGCCAGCACGTTGAATTTCCAGCTCTGAGATCGTTATTCGATTGTGTAAGGTATGTATTTTGAATTTCTAGCCAGGAAGTTGAATTTCCAGCTATGAGATCGTTATTCGATTGTGTAAGGTATGTATTTTGAATTTCTAGCCAGGAAGTTGAATTTCCAGCTCTGAGATCGTTTATTCGATTGTGTAAGGTATGTATTTTGAATTTCTAGCCAGGAACTTGAATTTCCAGCTCTGAGATCGTTATTCGATTGTGTAAGGTATGTATTTTGAATATCTAGCCAGGAAGTTGAATTTCCAGCTCTGAGACCGTTATTCGATTGTGTAAGGTATGTATTTTGAATATCAGCCAGGAAGTTGAATTTCCAGCTCTGAGATCGTTATTCGATTGTGTAAGGTATGTATTTTGAATTTCTAGCCAGGAAGTTGAATTTCCAGCTCTGAGATCGTTATTCGATTGTGTAAGGTATGTATTTTGAATATCTAGCCAGGAAGTTTTGAATTTCCAGCTATGAGATCGTTATTCGATTGTGTAATGTATGTATTTTGAATTTCTAGCCAGGAAGTTGAATTTCCAGCTCTGAGATCGTTATTCGATTGTGTAAGGTATGTATTTTGAATTTCTAGCCAGGAAGTTGAATTTCCAGCTATGAGATCGTTATTCGATTGTGTAATGTATGTATTTTGAATATCTAGCCAGGAAGTTGAATTTCCAGCTCTGAGATCGTTATTCGATTGTGTAAGGTATGTATTCTGAATTTCTAGCCAGGAAGTTGAATTTCCAGCTATGAGATCGTTATTCGATTGTGTAAGGTATGTATTCTGAATTTCTAGCCAGGAAGTTGAATTTCCAGCTCTGAGATCGTTATTCGATTGTGTAAGGTATGTATTTTGAATATCTAGCCAGGAAGTTGAATTTCCAGCTATGAGATCGTTATTCGATTGTGTAATGTATGTATTTTGAATTTCTAGCCAGGACGTTGAATTTCCAGCTCTGAGATCGTTATTCGATTGTGTAAGGTATGTATTCTGAATTTCTAGCCAGGAAGTTGAATTTCCAGCTATGAGATCGTTATTCGATTGTGTAAGGTATGTATTTTGAATATCTAGCCAGGAGTTGAATTTCCAGCTCTGAGATCGTTATTCGATTGTGTAAGGTATGTATTTTGAATATCTAGCCAGGAAGTTGAATTTCCAGCTCTGAGATCGTTATTCGATTGTGTAAGGTATGTATTTTGAATTTCTAGCCAGGAAGTTGAATTTCCAGCTATGAGATCGTTATTCGATTGTGTAATGTATGTATTTTGAATATCTAGCCAGGAAGTTGAATTTCCAGCTCTGAGATCGTTATTCGATTGTGTAAGGTATGTATTCTGAATTTCTAGCCAGGAAGTTGAATTTCCAGCTATGAGATCGTTATTCGATTGTGTAAGGTATGTATTCTGAATTTCTAGCCAGGAAGTTGAATTTCCAGCTCTGAGATCGTTATTCGATTGTGAAGGCGTGGCTGCTAGATCGTTATTCAAATATATCACATTTTTCCCAGAACCGTAGTCCGACGGTATGTCTAATGGGACATAGTTTTCCAAACAAGAACGGCAGTCCGAAGGTCATACCCAATGATAAAACCAACTTTACGCCACTTGTAGAATTCGAACAGGATTGGTCAGATCCCAATCCCGTCCTATACTCTACAATAGGTTATACAGTTTCAATTAAAATCTGCCTATTTGGTATGAAATAATTAATTTAGGCTAGGTTTATGCATATCTTTAAATTTTTGTTTTTTAGATCATATTAAATCGGAAATTCAATATCATGTCAAGTAATTATAGTAATCTATTTGAGCCATTCATTTTTACTAAAATTTCAATGTTTTATTATATTTTACGTTTCTATGGCAGCGTAAATAATTGGATTCGTTTCACTGATTTGTACAGTACCAAGGGAAATAAGTCCTTGATCGTCCAGAATAATTCTTAATAGTGTGCGAAAAGATGTTCCCTTTTGGAGGAAAGCATGACACTTTGTATACGGGGGGTTTCGAGGTATGCTGAATTCAGATAAGACGGAACCATTTGATCCGCCGAGGGACGCAAAATGTCCGAAATTCAAGATGGCCGCCATAAATAACGATTTGGCTTCAACTTGAGATATGATCGAGATATACCGATTATTTTGTTGTCCATACCCATCTTATCATATATGGCACATGTGCTGACAATGTGCAAATGTAGCTCTGATATAGATGACCACTATAATCCAAAAATGGCCGCCATAAATAAAGAAACTGATAGGACGTAGCAACAACTCGGTGACAACATCCGTCCGTGTCTACTGCTCGACCACTGCACCTATTAAGTTCCAACGGTTTTGGCCCTCATGTATCTGTGGATTCACGATACGTGAGATCTGAATCATATTATGCACGAATTAATTCCTTTTTGAGTTGTTCCTATTACTTCTGACATTATAGGTAAGTGCTTTTGGTGTGGCGTGAACCTGGTATCAGGTCAGGATATTCTAATTTCAGAGCTGAATAAATTGTTTTCATAAATATTGAGCTCTAACTTTGGCATTTTCCCTCATTATGGACAAAATGAATAAGGGATATTCAACTTCGCGGCCCTTTGGTCCGGACCTTAAGACTCTGGCACTGTTGATAGGCGGTTAAACACCAATTACTGTTAAACACCAATTACTTCAGATACTGTTTGTTGGCTTTCTTGTATCTGGAAGTTAAGTTCGGTTATATCCCATAAAAAAGTAAAAAACAGCGCTAATCCTATTACTTTTAGGTGATGCTGATAAATGATGCCGTGTGATGAGACGACAGGCTTAACATGCATTGCGTTATGCGTGTGTGGAGGAAACTGATTGAGATTATTAACAACTTAAAGTCTGACTATGCGTAACTCTCCATCTTCTCAGGCACATTCCAGGGTTTGTAAAATTAATTAGTATATAAACATGTACTACACACAAATGAAACACGAATTCTCGAAATTTGTATATAAATTGCAGTCTGGAAACCAAAGAAAGTTGTTGGGATATCCACCCCTTCTGTTTACATTATGCGTGTAGATTACTGTCCAGCTATTATTGATTGGTCAATTTGAAACATCACAATAAAATTTATCCAATACCAGTCGACACACAATACACAAGCCACAATTATAACACTATGTGAGCGCTATATAAAAGGTTGTATCTAAGACATTGTTTCATTTTTGAATGCATGTGCCTGCTTTGTTTGTTTATATTGGATATACATTTATTTATTGAATTGAATCATGTAGCCTGATTTACGGATAGTTACGCATAGTCAGACTTTAATGTACTTGGTGTCCACGTTTAGACTTAACATCTATATTGTTATAAATTGGAGCTATAATTAATTTGATAAATTAAGCTGATATAATGTATCATATATGTGTGAAAATTGTAATATACAGTTGGATAGAGCCAATATTAAAATGTTGTAGGTTTTTCCCTCCCGCTACCTACTCACTAAAATTATAAAAGACAAATACTGTTTGGGCTGCTGGGTAGGAAGTATATTTTATTTCTGCAGAAACAAAATATAATGCATTCATTGCAAAGGCAGTGCACTAAGACAGTGCATAGTATTACGAAAATCAAAAGTAGTTACCTTATTCAATTTTTACAATATAAATATTAGAAATAAAAAAAATAAAATATTTACCCTACCTACCGACCCACACCTTGAAAGTCTGGGTCATGGGAGGAGAAACAAGAAATAATTTTTGGTTGGCCTAGTGGTATATGGGAGCCATCTTGGATTTTACCAACGCAACAAAATTATTTGTTTGGTGATTAAAATGATCTGAATGCCTGATAGTGTCCAAACACTACTTGATGGTATTATTGAAATACATGATTACATCGTCTATATGTGAATACTTGCATATACATAACAAACACTTGCTAGTTGGCGGCCCATTTCGGATTATTCAAATGAACAAATAATCCAATTTGATAGTTGGAGTTGTTCAAATACCTTATCGTGGCTTTACACTCAATTCTGGATTTTTTAAATCATTTTAATTAATATTTGATGAAAAATACTGATAAAAAAATTTAAAATGCTTATATTTGGCGGCCATCTTGGTTTTATGCAAATGATGCAATTACAAAATTAGCTTTGTTAAATGATTATAGTATACATCTGCGTCCATGTACTACATTCCATATTTATAAATTTATAAATGTGGCTTACATGGGCAAAAACTGAGATATGGTGAAATATTGTCCAAAATTGGCGGCCATCTTGGATTTATAGCCAACCTGGGCCAAATATGAGATGGCTCCACTTCTAAAAAATTGTAGTTTGTTGTTCTCTACAATTCCACCAAATTTCATGCCTGTATCCGAAAGTGATCAATTTCTCTATACTATTGAGCTAAAATGGTAAGAAATGGCGGCCATCTTGGATTTTTAGCCAACCTGGGCCAAATTTGAGATGGCTTTCCATCTAAAAAAAATTAGTTTGTTGTTCTCTACAACTCCACCAAATTTCATGCTTGTATCCGGAAGTGATCAATCCCTCTATAATATTGAGCTATGACCCCACACTAATATATTACAAAGTCGAATAACGATCTCAGAGCTAGACATTCAACTTCCTGGCTAGAAATTCAAATTACATACCTTACACAATCGAATAACGATCTCAGAGCTGGAAATTCAACTTCCTGGCTAGATATTCAAAATACATACCTTACACAATCGAATAACGATCTCAGAGCTGGAAATTCAACTTTCTTTTGGCTAGAAATTCAAATACATACCTTAAACAGTGGAATAACGATCTTCTAGCTAGAAATTCAACTTCCGGCTGGCAAGAAATTCAAGACGCATACATGATAAGGTCGAATAACGATCATCTAGCTAGAAATTCAAGTTAAAAACGTTATATATTGTCAATGGTATGTTGTTGTTTTTTATGCTTTTTTTAATTAGGCGGGACCGCCGGCATATGCAATGCATATGCAAAACATATGAATTACACATGCAAATGTTGCATATGAATTGCATATGCAAATCATATGAATTGCATATGCAGTGCATATGAAAACGATGAGAAAAGAGCACATGCATTGTATAGGTGTTGCTTGACTTGAATGGGTTTAACATATTTACAAACACCATATTGATGCCTGTGATAAACGTATTAAGGGTTCAACATAATATGCTGATTCGTTGTAATATATATGTGATGGATCGAATGATTGATAATTGGTGTTTAACCACCTATCAACAGTGCCAGAGTCTTAAGGTCCGGACCAAAGGGCCGCGAAGTTGAATATCCCTTATTCATTTTGTCCATAATGAGGGAAAATGCCAAAGTTAGAGCTCAATATTTATGAAAACAATTTATTCAGCTCTGAAATTAGAATATCCTGACCTGATACCAGGTTCACGCCATACCAAAAGCACTTACCTATAATGTCAGAAGTAATAGGAACAACTCAAAAAGGAATTAATTCGTGCATAATATGATTCAGATCTCACGTATCGTGAATCCACAGATACATGAGGGCCAAACCGTTGGAACTTAATAGGTGCAGTGGTCGAGCAGTAGACACGGACGGATTAGTTGTCACCGAGTTGTTGCTACGTCCTATCCGTTTCTTTATTTATGGCGGCCATTTTGGATTATAGTGGTCATCTATATCAGAGCTACATTTGCACATTGTCAGCACATGTGCCATATATGATAAGATGGGTATGGACAACAAAATAATCGGTATATCTCGATCATATCTCAAGTTGAAGCCAAATCGTAATTTATGGCGGCCATCTTGAATTTCGGACATTTTGCGTCCCTCGGCGGATCAAATGGTTCCCGTCTTATCTGAATTCAGCATACCTCGAACCCCCCGTATACAAAGTGTCATGCTTTCCTCCAAAAGGGGAACATCTTTTCGCACACTATTAAGAATTATTCTGGACGATCAAGGACTTATTTCCCTTGGTACTGTACAAATCAGTGAAACGAATCCAATTATTTACGCTGCCATAGAAACGTAAAATATAATAAAACATTGAAATTTAGTGAAAAATGAATGGCTCAAATAGATTACTATAATTACTTGACATGATATTGAATTTCCGATTTAATATGATCTAAAAAAACTTTAAAGATATGCATAACCTAGCCTAAATTAATTATTTCATACCAAATAGGCAGATTTTAATTGAAACTGTATAACCTATTGTAGAGTATAGAACTTGGGATCTGACCAATCCTGTTCGAATTCTACAAGTGGCGTAAAGTTGGTTTTATCATTGGGTATGACCTTCGGACTGCCGTTCTTGTTTGGAAAACTATGTCCCAGTAGACATACCGTCGGACTACGGTTCTGGGAAAAATGTGATATATTTGAATAACGATCTAGCAGCCACGCCTTCACAATCGAATAACGATCTCAGAGCTGGAAATTCAACTTCCTGGCTAGAAATTCAGAATACATACCTTACACAATCGAATAACGATCTCATAGCTGGAAATTCAACTTCCTGGCTAGAAATTCAGAATACATACCTTACACAATCGAATAACGATCTCAGAGCTGGAAATTCAACTTCCTGGCTAGATATTCAAAATACATACATTACACAATCGAATAACGATCTCATAGCTGGAAATTCAACTTCCTGGCTAGAAATTCAAAATACATACCTTACACAATCGAATAACGATCTCAGAGCTGGAAATTCAACTTCCTGGCTAGAAATTCAAAATACATACCTTACACAATCGAATAACGATCTCATAGCTGGAAATTCAACTTCCTGTCTAGAAATTCCAAATACATACCTTACACAATCGAATAACGATCTCAGAGCTGGAAATTCAACTTCCTGGCTAGATATTCAAAATACATACCTTACACAATCGAATAACGATCTCAGAGCTGGAAATTCAACTTCCTGGCTAGTTATTCAAAATACATACCTTACACAATCGAATAACGATCTCAGAGCTGGAAATTCAACTCCTGGCTAGATATTCAAAATACATACCTTACACAATCGAATAACGATCTCAGAGCTGGAAATTCAAGTTCCTGGCTAGAAATTCAAAATACATACCTTACACAATCGAATAACGATCTCAGAGCTGGAAATTCAACTTCCTGGCTAGAAATTCGAAATACATACCTTACGCAATCGAATAACGATCTCAGAGCTGGAAATTCAACTTCCTGGCTAGAAATTCAAAAATACATACCTTACACAATCGAATAACGATCTCAGAGCTGGAAATTCAACTTCCTGGCTAGAAATTCAAAATACATACCTTACACAATCGAATAACGATCTCATAGCTGGAAATTCAACTTCCTGGCTAGAAATTCAAAATACATACCTTACACAATCGAATAACGATCTCAGAGCTGGAAATTCAACTTCCTGGCTAGAAATTCAAAATACATACCTTACACAATAGAATAACGATCTCAGAGCTGGAAATTCAACTTCCTGGCTAGAAATTCAGAATACATACCTTACACAATCGAATAACGATCTCAGAGCTGGAAATTCAACTTCCTGGCTAGAAATTCAAAATACATACCTTACACAATCGAATAACGATCTCAGAGCTGGAAATTCAACGTCCTGGCTAGAAATTCAAAATACATACCTTACACAATCGAATAACGATCTCATAGCTGGAAATTCAACTTCCTGGCTAGAAATTCAGAATACATACCTTACACAATCGAATAACGATCTCAGAGCTGGAAATTCAACTTCCTGGCTAGAAATTCAAAATACATACCTTACACAATCGAATAACGATCTCAGAGCTGGAAATTCAACTTCCTGGCTAGAAATTCAAAATACATACATTACACAATCGAATAACGATCTCATAGCTGGAAATTCAACTTCCTGGCTAGATATTCAAAATACATACCTTACACAATCGAATAACGATCTCAGAGCTGGAAATTCAACTTCCTGGCTAGATATTCAATATACATACCTTACACAATCGAATAACGATCTCAGAGCTGGAAATTCAACTTCCTGGCTAGATATTCAAAATACATACCTTACACAAATGAATAACGATCTCAGAGCTGGAAATTCAACTTCCTGGCTAGAAATTCAAATACATACCTTACACAATCGAATAACGATCTCAGAGCTGGAAATTCAAGTTCCTGGCTAGATATTCAAATTGCATAGATTACAAATACGAATAACGATCTCAGAGCTCGTTATTCAACTTCCTAGGTCGATATTGGATTCCGAATATCGATGTCATAGCTGTACATTCAACCTCCTAGGTCGTTATTGCATGTTGATGTACGATCTACGATCTTCTAGCCAACTTCACACATCTAAATTTATTACATTATCACAGCCACTTTGGCTGTGATAATGTAATAAATTCAGTATAATAATTCTGCATAAGTTTAAACATCAAACATATGCAGTGGTTAGATCTATATTAAATAATGCATTTTGGGAACAATCAATGATTGCACCCTCAAATTATACTTTGTTAGATATGTATACTTTGCAATTTTGATGAAATCGGCTACTGAGTAGTTCATGGTTAAATAGTACAATCATTCATCTTGATATATTGTGTTAGAAGAATGGCGGGTGTTTCATTGATGGAACGGCGGACAGTGCAGAAACTGATCAGGCGGATACGGATCTATACTGGTCAACCAACTCATAAGCCCGATTTCTCCAGTCACAGCCCACACTTAACCCTTTGAACCCGAAATCCCTCTATATCGGTTTATGCAAAAAGTGCAGATCCAGATGAGCCGGCTCGGTCTCATCAGGATCTGCACTTTTTGCAAATAATGTTCATATTTCTTAGAACAAAAACACCCCCTTTTCATAAATGGACGAATCTGAAAATCATTTTGTGACCATTGGATTGGTCGGAACATTAGCATATCACAGTCCATTCCAGTTCCTTAGGGTTGAAAGGGTTAAACTGTCACATACCCAATAAAAGCAGAAGCAGCCAGTACCAAAACGCAAATAAAATCACTATAGTCTGTTTCACAAAAGCTGCCCAAATTTTACGGCTATATAGACAATGCAAAAACAATATTTTTTTTGATAATGTTAAATTTTATCAAAATTTAAGAATGAGCCTTCTTTTTATTTCGTGAAATTTGGTCCAATTTTGATTTTATTGCGAGTGAAGATGTCTATTGGGATTTAACATGGTGAATTCCTTTTAGAATTTCAGAAATACTTGACCGATTTTTAAAATTTAACTTTTGTTTTCTTAGTTAGATCATTTCCAAGCTATTTAGCTAGGTTTCGGAGTCAATTTCCGTTTGTTTTTTTTTTCGTTTTTTGACTCCTCCCACACTCCTCTACTTCTTTTTTCCCCACGTTAAATTCTCAGAGAAATAAATTTTTCGTAATAAAATCAATATTTGATCAAATTTCACGAAATTCCTTTAATTTTCCTTTAATTTAATATTATCGAAACAAATATTGTTTTTGCATTGTTTATATGGCCGTAAAATTTGGGCAGCTTTCGTACCAATATATAAAATTCTCGTGAGTATTACCAACTATTGCGCAGAGGATTTGCAAGAAATTCTTAAAATTTTCATAACATATGCAGAATAATTGCATTCCATTCAAAGACGAGCATTTAAATACGAGTATATGTAATGATATATAACCATTATTGACTACAGTGCATGTTCCGGCTATTTTCTTTTACATTATGTGTGTGCTACTATTTTATTTTAATATTCTGCAATGCCCAATTGACATGACACCAGTCGAGTGAATTATATTAATGTATCTAACATAATTGTATACATTGTGGTGTAACGGGGCCCACTGTCTTATGTCCGTTTCCTGCAAGCGTGTTGGTGGATATAGAATAATATATAGGCCGCCGGGTTTAATTTTAGATATATCGCAACCACGTGTCTGTGTATTCGCGTCGTCACGGATACGCATTGCCTAGCAACAACGTAACCCGAAGTTTCTGTCTGCAACGCAGGGCAAGTCATTTACAGCGACGTCATGGGTCGTCATGTGACGTCGCTCGACAATTGTTCAGCAAACGCAGGTTTCAATTCAGGATTGACCTTGCTACCTCAGCGCCAATGCATTTTTCAGACAGTATGCAATCAATGAAAATATACTTGCCTGAAAAACATACAATTCAGCCTCTCTGCATGGGTAAGACATGCCACTGGTTGTAGGGAAGTTAAATAAAGAGACAACTGTCCAATTGGTATTGTGGAACCTCTCTAAAACTAACACGTCTCTGATCTAAGTTTTGATGGGTTTCTTTGTCATTTATCTCAGATCATAATGTATATTAATGATTGTAAACCATCCAAATACGTATCAGAATGGGTAAAATGCCTGATTTACAGTGGAAACTCTCTCAACCGGACACCCTGGGGACCTCCCAGTGTGTCCGATTTAGAGAGGTTCCACTGTATATAGAATATAGGCTGTTATACTGAAGGGGTTGTTGTAGACAGGTGGCTGTACGTTCCAGTACATATGCATTTATTGACTACACTGACTCACGCATGCAAACTGTGTGATGTTCAAATGAGCATGCGCAGATTGAAATACCTGAGCAATCAGATAACGCACCTGTTAATAGACTAACCCTAATGGTAGACGCGTAAAGCGTTAGTTCCGTATTAGTTGATGTGAAAATAATGTTAAGATTCGGCTTGAAAACGTGTATAATGTACGATATATTGCTGTATTCAACCAGCATAGAGCTACAGGCATCACGGGACGGTTAAAAAATAGCCAAAATTTACCACGCGGGTGACTTATAAAAATCACCGCCTATCGCAATCATTTAAGGAGACTCTTGCGACAAATACTGGAAAATACTCACAAATGAAGTATACATCGTGTATCATAATACAAATGCAGTAATCGCCTCAGATGCGTATATTTATTTTTTACAAAGTTACCCCACCCACCTATTTTTGTCCAGACATTTCAACACGACTGAATTTGTTGGAATTGTTTTCATGAAAATATGAGGCACGGGGGCTTTGTAATGACTTGATCCATCGCTTGTGATACCACACCGTTTCCTGAAAATTATTCCAAAGCCACCTTAATGTTTATATGCATATGTTCGAAAAAATACCTTAACCCTTTGAACCCGAAAACCCGCTATATCGGTTTATGCAAACAGTGCAGATCCAGATGAGCCGGCTCGTAACGAGCCGTCTCATCAGGATCTGCACTGTTTGAAAAGTAATTTTCATATTTTTGAGAAAAACAAATACCCCCTTTTTATTAATGGAATAGTCATTTTGTGATGATTGGATTGGTTGCAAAATTAACATATCGCAGCCAATTCAGCTAATTGGGGGTGTAACTTGCAGGGTCGGTACTGAAATATATAGAAAATCGTCCACCCCCTTTTTACCGCTATCCCAGCACAGAACATATCAGTTACATTTCACTTGTAGGTACAAAATCACATGGCGTGTCTCAAATGAAGGAACGACCTTTTTTCATGGATCTTCGTTTTTACATGGCGAAGGTACGACGTACCAAAATACCACTCCAACTGGCCACCGCATTGTGTGTACACGACCGGCTGCGCTATTCTTGCCCATATCTGTCGATTTCTTTAGTTCAAAATACTTGAATATTGTACTTAAAAATCAAGCAGCTTGATTGGCTGAGCCTGAGCTGTGCTACAGCTCAGGCTCAGACAATCAAATTGCTTGATTGCGATTGGGCATTGCCAATACATGTTCGGAAATGGTGATGATCTCGGCCAGGTTAGCGCAGGCATATGTGTATGGTATGGTTGATGCGCAAACCCTCAGGTGGTTTAGATAAATTTAAGCAAATCCACATTTCCCACTCGCGGTAATGAGAAAATCCAGATTTGACGCAGATTAGTATATCGAAATTTGCCACTTTCCACATTTTGCGATATCATCTGTGTTATAGGACGCTATGCGTAATTTACGACCAGCCTTTGTTTTGATCAGTCTGATCAAGAGCTATGACGTACGCCATACAGCCACTGAAACAGGGTTTATTTATAACATTTGCTCTTTTAATGTGAATACACAGCATCATAATTCCAGCACAAAAATATTTACACAATTCCCTATCATTTGATTGGTCCGTAGCAAGTCTCCGTCCAAAATTTATATCCCAGTAAACTCCATGCCGAACTACTTTTCGTAACCGTCAGGCGCAGTTAAAATAATTCTTAAGAAAACGGAAAATAAACACATTTTCTTGATGAATTTATTTCAAATGCTGGAATTATAAGGAATGAATGGCCTTTTTGTGGAATTTATCGTGGATATAAACTTGGAAAAGTCGCGGGAATACTGGACGAGGCCTTCCGGCCTTCGTCCAGTATTCCCGCGACTTTTCCAAGTTTTTTCCCCCTATAAATTCCACAAAAAGGCCATTCATTCCTATATTAACACTCAGAATACTATGTTGTAACAACTACGTTCTTAACTCCAGAAAACAAGTCAGATGATTAATACGGCTTATATACGGCTTATATTTATGTGTGATGCTTGTCATAAATGGTATGCTGTTTATTGAGCTTGTTTACTGATTCCATGAGCAACTCGACAAAGCCTATTTTCTTATGATATGCGGTGATCAAGATCTGCACTGTTCGCCATTCCATCAATGAAGCACCCGTTATGTTTCTGGCAAGTAATATAGATTGTCTTCGGGCGACATGATATTAATTTAATCAGGAGCTACACCTGCCACCAATGCTCCCAGTTTTCTAGATACTATCAGCAACTTGTTGAATAAATATAGCATTAAAGGCACATGCCCACTCAGTAGATAGATAGATAGATATTCTTTATTTATAGATGGTGACTCGGTTGGTCGGAACCAATCTTCCCCGAGGCCCTCTTAAGAAGTGCATATACATGTACATATATAAATATACAATACAATTTGAAATGATTACATGATGTATGCATACGTGAATTTAACATGAAAACATAATAATGATGAGTCATAACGAAAAGTGGTACCTGTGTCCCGACAGTCCCATATCAGACTGCGCATCGACGCAGCTTGAACTGGGTTTAACACGTTTATTTCTCAGTGATAGTTACACATTTTGCTATAAGACGCTAAATTCGTTCTCGTGCGCCTGAGACAACCTGTTCTTTATAGGAATTAAATAAATAAGTGTATAATTGTGTCACTATTCCACCAGTTCTAAAAATTACGAGTGCCCGCCATACAGATGTAATCATTTAGAAATGTTTATTTTACTGATAGTGACGCGCGGTGATATCTGACTATTTTCATATGCAAATGAGGCATTATATTTTTTAATTATTTATACTAATTAAATGAGTCACCTGAAAAAATAATATTTTCGACAGATTATAAAGTATGATCATTGCACATCAACAAATAAATACAGAGAATAAATAGTAATGTCCGTTAACATTTTAAGGAAACACGGTTATCGCCCCTGATATCAGTGTGGAAACTTACGTCTAATATAAAGTGTTTAATCATGTGATAATAATGCCAAACAATACATGGGGTAATGGTGAATGAATGTTATTTTGCGCCAGAAATTGTATCCGATGATGTCTTTGATATAAATAACATTTTGTGTCTACTATACAATACAATACATTTTATTCACTCTAAGCCACATACGTGACACACGAGGTATACAATAGATTACATAATACAACGATGGATAAAAATACAAAATGCATATGTATAAGCTCACTAGTCATTATAACCATAAAGCATTTCTTATAAAAATAGCTAAATTTCTTAATTGCTTTCCAGATTTTTTCTCAAATAGCTGTGCGAATTTTAAAATATTTGGTCTTCTAAAATAAAATTGCTTGATATACCGTTTTCGAACTTCATCATAGAAGCGGCACTCGAAAAGGAAATGAAACTCGTCACCGAGAGCACCAGCGCTACCTTTAAATCGTCATTCATGTAAGATCCTCTGTTCAAAACTCTATAGTCCAGGCTCTGGCCTATACCCCCCCCCCGCTCAGAGAGGCAACATTCAGTTTCTGACATATTAAATCAGTTACATGTTCCATTCCCACCAAATATCTCACAGGTGATAGCATGGATTTGCGGTGACAATGCATGGCGGCCATTTTTCAAAATGGCCGCCATGCATTGCCACCACAAAATCCAGATTATTACCTGTGAGAAATGTTATGGTAATGGAGTGGGCATGTACCTTTAAACCGCGTAAACTATGGCATACATAGTCCATATATTAGAATAACAGTGAAACCTTAAGATGGACACTCTGTGGGAGTCAAAGGGTGAGAAATGTTATGGTAATGGAGTATGTAGCGGATTTCATTTGTCAAACATTTTGCCTCTCTGATTGTAAGCGGGGGTATGGGCCAGAGCCAGGACTACAAGACATGTATAGCATTCATGAGAGTGTGAATGTTCAGTATGTTGCCAATGGAACAACGACTTTTACAACAGATGTAATCGGATACATTTTGTAAGCCGGTGAAAATGCGCAAGATAATTATTAAATGTCAGTGATTTGTTTCTCATTATTTGATAATTTATGATGAAATACATGTAAAATGAAAACAGTAAAAACATATTTTTCTTTTTATTAAAACCTTTTTATTGGGATTTTCAACATTTTGCTAGAAAAAAGTTGCATAAATTTGCATAAAATGTACAATAATGAAAACTTGCATACCTTTTGCTCGGAATATATTTTTTGCATGTTGTTTTCTGCATGTCATTTTCATTGGCATTATCTACCAGTATACACGATATGTTTAATATTTAATTTTTCTATTTACATGACCTTTAGGAGCAGATTTTGTTAAGTGACAGTCAGGGCTCGGTTGCTCAAAGCTTCTGTTAGCTTAACAGACTGTTAAATCCTTAGCATTGCTAAGGATTTAACAGTCTGTTAAGCTAACAGAAGTTTTGAGCAACCGGGCCCTGATGATAATCTGCATACTTAATTGACCGATATTGTTAGATGGGTGGCTGGTTGAGAGCATATGAAGGGCACATTTAACGGTAGGATTCATCCCTTATGGAGTACCGATATCCCTGGTTTGACCCTCAAATACATTTTTGGCTTTCTGGTATGTGAGAGTTCAATCCGGTTATACCCATTATAAAAGTAGTAAGATTAGTACCAATCCTATTACTTTTGGGGAGTGGGCCAGATGACAACCAGGTCAAGTTATTCTAATTTCAGGGCTGAATATATATTTGTTGTCGGCATATATTAAGTTCTGATTATCGAATTTACCCGCCACCCCCCACCCCCTCCCGCCCCCTTCAAAACAGGTACTTCCCGTACAACTGCTTTATGGGCAACATCAATGTGTTAGAACGTTCAATACTTATCGCAAATCTAACGAATTCTAGCAAGCATAATAAAATGTATCCCGTCAACACAGTGCGTATGTGCCGTGACGTGAAACATTTTTGATATCCAGTCAATACTATTTTTGCATTTTACAGCCATTTGTATGTGTTGACGGGATAAATAGAATAGTAGGTTAGTGCCGTGAATGGGAAAACATATCTGGCGCGGCACGGAAACGGGATGTGCTCGGCAGAGCCTCGCCCATCCCGTTTCCTGAGCCTTGCCAGATATTTTTTCCCATTCACGGCACTAACCTACTATTCTCTATCTATTTTCCTTATTTCTGAACCAAAACATATGTTGTGACCACTCATTTGAACCGTCTCGGCGAGACGGTTCAAATGAGTGGTCACAACATATACTTCTGATGAGAAATAAAGAAATTATTGAGCCTTGCCGGATATTTTTTCCCATTCACGGCACTAACCTACTATTCTCTATAACACATCAAGAGCATACTCGCTCATTGTGTATTACGTTTTTGTTGCGCCTTAAACGATTTACAATTAAACGTTTTTACAATGTCACAGTCGTGAACGTAATTGCGATGCCTAAATGTGCGTGTCCCATTATCCAATATTTATGACTTTATGCTCGGTGTTGTGTCTACGTCTATATGGATAGAATTCTCAACCAACTGCCAGCGAGTCTGTGAAACGTCGGTCTAGACTCTCGAAGGTACTTTCAGCTGGTAAATAAGTCACATTAATTTGGTCGTTAAGCCAAAACAAGGGTAGTTATAGACCAATTATTGGTTTGTGGCAACCTGCCGTCGTCATGATGTACGGACTTATAAAACTGCACCGAGAGATGATTACCGGAATATATAAGTGCGTATAAGTACGAAGCACAAATAATTTATTACAAATTTTATTTTCACAGAACCTTGGCAAATTCGTTATTCAGAATATGTCATGTACATTAGTTTTCGAGTGTTTCTTCTCAGATCGCAATTGTAAACATTGTTCATTGGCAAGTTTCCTTTCTATAATTACGGATATAATCATTGTAGCATTTTTTCAGTGTTGTGTATTTGTCTTCCCAGCACTGATGCATGTAGTTGCGAACAGGAACTGTTGCAATCTACTCCCGTACCGTCTACAGACGGTACGGGAGTATATTTCAAGAGTTACTGTTCGCAACTATGATGCATGTAAAAGTTAATACATGTAATAGTATACTTGGCTTGAAGAAGAAGTACAGTGCAACCTCTCTACAACAGCCACACATGGGAAGACGCAAAAGTGGCTGTTATAGAGAGGTGGCTGTTGTAGGGAGGTTAATGCTGAATTAAATTTTATCGTCCGATGTTTATTTATTTTCTTCAATAATTCTCAATAAAAACATGTTTTGACAGCATTTTATAATCATTTCCATTGGAAATGATTCTAAAATGCAGTCAAAACATGTTTTTATTGATAAAGAATGCAAAATCAGACGACAATTTTCATGCTCAGCAGTCTAAGGGTTAGATATAGAGGAAATCATCCATTTGGGATATAAAATAGCGGCTGTTACAGAGAGGGTGTTGTTGTAGAGAGGTGGCCGTTCGGGGAGGTTCGACTGTATCGTGTATTGCCTCGAGATAATTCTCGCATGTGAACACATACAATACTTGAACGTTTGTATTGTTTTAGGAAAGTACTTCATTTATGGATGAAATTAAGAAACACTTAACCGACTTTCTCAGCTTTTAAGAACTATTTAAAAGAAAATAGAGAGCTTGCACATCAAATTGCAGTAAATAGAAACAAATCTGAAACACACAATAGAAAATTGAATGGTCTACGGCTAGACTAATTTATTTCTTCTCGTATTCTTTCCCTTAAAATATTTAATCCAACAAAAACTAATGCAAACATATGATCATGCTGCTCGTCATCTAATTAAACTGTTCTGTTTTCTATATGGTGTTTTTTTGTACCTCCTTAATTTGTTTCTTCTCTGTATCATCATGATTATTAATTGATACTTATTTTTTTCTTTTTTTTTTCTTTTCGTTATAAAAAATTCAAACATATACATATACAAACATACAAACAGGTAATTACATGTGTACTATATATTTACTCAGTAATTTAGAAATATGGAATGGAATGTAATTATGCACATGCATGTTACTAGTTTATCCCGTCAACACAGTGCGTATGTGCCGTGAAACACGGTGCCGTGAAACATTTTTGATATCCATTCAATACAATTTTTGCATTTTACAGCCATTTGTAGGTGTTAACGGGATAAATAGAATAGTAGGTTAGTGCCGTGAATGGGAAAACATATCTGGCGCGGCACGGAAACGGGATGTGCTCGGCAGAGCCTCGCCCATCCCGTTTCCTGAGCCTTGCCAGATATTTTTCCCATTCACGGCACTAACCTACTATTCTCTATCTATTTTCCTTATTTCTGAACAAAAGTATATGTTGTGACCACTCATTTGAACCGTCTCGGCGAGACGGTTCAAATGAGTGGTCACAACATATACTTCTGATGAGAAATAAAGAAATTCTTGAGCCTTGCCGGATATTTTTTCCCATTCACGGCACTAACCTACTATTCTCTATAACACATCCAGAGAATACACGATGCTACGAAGCCCCGCATGGGACATAGATTTTTTTTATTAATTCGTTCCCACGAAATAACAATTCGTTCCGTCAATTTAGCAATTCGTTCCCTCGAATTAACAATTCGTTCCCTTAACGTATTAATTCGTTCCCACGAAATAACAATTCGTTCCCACGATATAACAATTCGTTCCCACGAATTAACAATTCGTTCCCACGATATAACAATTTGTTCCCTCGAATTAACAATTCGTTCCCACGATATAGCAATTCGTTACCAAGAATTAACAATTCGTTCTCTCGAATTAATAATTCGCTCTCTCAATTTAACAGTTCGTTCCCTCGAATTAACATTTCGTTTCCACGATATAGCAATTCGTGAGGAAACGAATTGTTATTTCGTGGGAACGAATTGATAAAAAAAACATTATACATCCCCTGTGGGGCTCCGTACGATGCCGTACATGGAAATTATACAAATGTGCGAACTGCATCGATATCACACAAATCAATACCTATGACAGGTCCGGTAGAACTTCTCTAAACCGAACTTATTTTTGATGGTTTTCTTGACCATTTATCTCAGATGTTAGTGTATGTTCACGATGGCATAGCATCCAACTACGTATCAGAATGTGAAAATGCTTGGTTTACAGTGGAACATCACTAAATCGGACACCCTGGGGACCTCCCAGGGTGTCCGGTTTAGAGATGTTTCACTGTATATAACACGTTCAATTTGATGAATGTCCCCGGTGTGTGTCATTTGGCTACACGTTTTAGCCAGATGGCTAAACTGTACATCTACATGCACATTCTTAAAATGGTAGTAGCTAATGCATAACAAAAATGCTGTCAAACGATTCCAAGCCACAGTTATATCACGGTTCGTCCGCATGTACGAGGAGATAATCCGCGAGCTTTAGCGAGTGGATTATCGATCGTACATGCGGACGAACGTGATCTAACTGTGTTATCACTTTCTCATGTCCATACATTGCCCATGTGATGTGTAAATGCAGAAACTAAAATCGAAAATGCATCAAAGATGTGATGACAATAATCAGTACGCCATACAATACATGACGCTAACATATATAAATGATAACATATGGTAATGCACTCGAACAGTTAAGTAAACATACACATATAATACATATGTACATATATTGCGCGCTGAAGTGCATGTTTGATAGCTATAAATGTACATGAATGGCGACGTTTGACGTTTATAGATACGAAAGAAAATATATCCTTAACAGGTGTCTCGTTGACAGTCAATTCAAATATGGTCTCAGTACAAACGTTAAGCCGCCTCCCACTGCGAGTGTTGTCACATATTCGTGTCTCTTAACGAAAGATAATATGACTTATTCGTATGACAATTTCCCCGTAGGTGACTTTGAAAATCAGTCATATGTTCTGTAAATGATGTCGCAAGTTGGCGAAGCTTTCACGGTAGATGCGGGATGGCATCCCGCATCTACAGTGAAACTTTCGTCAACTTACGACCTCATTCATACAAGATATACCAATTCTCAGGAATCTGTTTCGGACCGTTTCATCAGCGATAAGCGACATATCTCATTGCAATGGGGATATGTAATAAAGTATCTCAGCAATTCTGGCGCCCAACGGGGGAGCCGCTAATATACCCGCGATGTCTTTATACGTTAACGCTGGCGACGAGGCGGAAAATCAGTCAATTCACGAGAATATCTGTATTATCTGAAATATCCAGATTTATTTGGATTACCTCCCCTTTCGCCGTAATTTCGTTGACTTTGGCATCAACATCAGGGATATGTTTCGTAAATGGAGTTGAAAATTGACGAAACTTGCGTCGATGGTGGGGAATTTAATTACACATTGCTTGCCAAAGTTTCGTTAGCTTCTGACGTCAATGACGAATAATATGGCATATTTTCGAAATCAGTATCGGCGAAAATGTGATATGCGAGAAGGGAGATAATATTCAGATACAGGTGAAATTAATATGTGACCGGCCACGAATAAAAAATTAACTAATCTATCTCATATGTGCAGGCTAACCATACATGTACAACATGACAATATTAGAAAACTAGACCTTGATTCCGAGGCTGGACTGACTATACTCGCGCGAAACTGTCAAGATTTGCCAGGCTTCGTCAACATTCTGATTTCATCCGCTGTCGTGATTCCTTTATATACAGTTAATATTCATATTCACCCGCTTGTTCACTTGACCGCGTTGCTTAATATCATACTAATACGCTAGATGTTAATACATCGCGCAGCAGGTGAAACATATTTAATATTTAATGCTATTTATGCTTCTATACATCTCAGTTAGCAACCATTCCGACTTCAATTATGGACGACAGGTATCCCGTAGCGCCAGGTGTGCCTGTCCATATGGTGCGCCGTCGTACCGAATGTATATATAGAGAATAGTAGGTTAGTGCTGTGAATGGAAAAATATCTGGCGCGGCACGGAAACGGGATTTGCTCGGCTCTCTGCCGAGCACACCCTCGGCTCTCTGCCGAGCACATCCCGTTTCCGTGCCGCGCCAGATATTCATCAATTTAACATAGTTTGTATGTATAAACAAGCTTTGACGGGCGGGGACATTGCAAAAAGGGGCGAGGGTATAGAGAATAGTAGGTTAGTGCCGTGAATGGGAAAACATATCTAGCAAGGCTTAGGAAACGTGATAGGCGAGGCTCTGCCGAGTCCATCCCGTTTCCGTGCCGCGCCAGATATTTTTTTCCCATTCACGGCACTAACCTACTATTATATTTATCCCATCAACATTTTACAAATAGCTTTAAAATGAATAAAAATAACCCCAGCCGCATCCTCAAAATAGGAGAATCAACTAGTATGGCTACCGCACATATTCATACGCAGTGATTAGGTCGTATTGACAGGATATCAAAGATGTTTCACGGCACCGTGTTTCATGGCACATATGCACTGTGTTGACGGGATAAGTATATTTATACCTACCCATGAAATACATAGTTATACGATGTAAATAAAAGTCATATGTTCTCATCGATAAAATAAACAACTTCCGGTGAAAATACGACTACTTCCGCTATCATTATTCTATATCTATATATCTATACGCGCATCGGCAGTAAAACAGCGCAAATAGGCTGCAAATACACACTCATTAATATATACAGTCTAAAAAACTGCTAATTTCCATGGAGCGGTATATAATAAATAGAATATTCATATGTTTGCAACGAATATGACATATATGTTCATCGAGTGGTGTGGAATGTCCATAGTTCACGAGTGCCGTAAGGCACGAGTGAAATATGGACATTTCACACCACGTTATGCGCCGTTAGTTGAGAAAAGGGACCATTTGTTTGATTTGTCCTGTGCAAATCCCGGTCGTACATCGTACATGTAGATTTTGATTCATTGTGAAGGTGTCAGTGGAAGAAGGGGGTTAAGTTCACAATTGACTTTTATCCCGTCAACACAGTGCGTATGTGACGTGAAACAAGGGAAATGAGTTCTCTATGGGAATTTAACATGGGAGAAAAAGAGGTGGAGAACCTGGATGAGGAGTCGAAAAACGAAAACAAATGGAAATTGATTCTGAAGCGTAGCTAGATAGCTTGGAAATGATATAACTAAGAAAACAGAAGTTACATTTTGAAAATCGGTCCACTATTTCTGAGATTAGAAAAAATACCCATGTTAAATCCCCATAGACATCTTCACTGTGGAAATTGTTTTTTCGCAATAAAATCAACATTGGACCAAATTTTACGAAATGAAAAGAAGGCTCATTCTTAAATTTTGCTAAAATGTAATATTATAAAAGAAATATATTGTTTTTGCATTGTTTATATGACCGTAAAATTTGGGCGGTTTTCTTGAAATAGACGGTAGTGTTTTTATTATCATAAATGATACACTGTCTTAATTCATGAACATCAATCACTTCCTGTGAATACCTTGCCAATATTTGTTAATTTCTTTAATTCACAATACTTGAACATAATACTTGAAATCAAACAGCTTGATTGACTGAGCCTGATCTCCTGCAACAGAATCGTACAGGATACGTTTTCACACCCAGCGGCCCATTTCTGCCGTGGATTATATCGAGTTGTTCAGTTTCGTTTTCCAATTTGTAGCGATATATTGAAGAGATGGGAATTTTATTCAAATACGAGGGCGAGGGAAAATTGAGACATCATCTATGAATAGATAGCACGCTGTCAACATATTTTAATATGGAGTATTTATTGCCGCTGAATGCTGATTCGCGCGATCTTAAAGTCATTTGCCTTTGGGGTATGGATAAACGGGCATTTAGCTATCACCTACCAGAAAGACCAACGTACATACATGCGAGTGTGAGTTTCCGCAATATTTTCTCTGTAACAGCCGATATTTTATATCCCAAATGGATGATTTCCTCTATATCTAACCCTTAGACTGCTGAGCAAGAACATTGTCGTCTGATGTTGCTTTCGCATTATTTCTCAATAAAACATGTTTTGACAGCACTTTAGAATCATTTCCAATGGCTGTTGTAGAGAGGTTGCACTGTATTTGTCAGCAGTGTAGTTCCTGATCAAAGAACACACTTCTGTCGCTTGATAATCTGCATTGCTTGTTAGAAGCATGATGGGTGTTTCATTGATGGATTGGTGAACAGTGTAGATCCTGATCAGACTGTGCGGAGGCACAGGCTGATCTGGATCTACGCTAGTCGCAAAGCTCATAAGCCTCAATTATCCAATCACAGCTACTTGCTACAGCTGGAATCCACTAATGTCGATACAAATGCCATATAGTTCGTTTGTCGTCAGCGTTAAGTGGCGTGTTTTCTGCGTCGGATCCACGAGAGTACTGTTTTCTTATAACCCGGAATGATAGGCCTACATTCATAAACATGCATCTGATATAGCTGCTATTGAAATTGGAGAAGATAATGCGAAAATGACAAGATAGCGATGGGTAAAGATTTGAGACAGGTATGGCCAGGTATACGGGTGGAATAAACCATGCAGCGAGTACTTCAGTATACACAACCGCCTGCGTTAATCTTGCCCAGATGTCAACATTTCTGAACAAATATCAACTCGCAATCAAGTAATTTGATGGACTGAGCCTGAGCTGTAACACAGCTCAGGCTCAGTCAATCAAGCTGCTATGCTTTCAAGCACAATATTCAAGTATTTAGTACTAAAGGAATTGATAAATATCGACAAGATCAGAGCAGGCGGTGTTGTCTGGTAACGACATTATGATTAGATTCGATGGTGCATAAAGACGGCTCTAAACCGGACACACTGTCGAATACAGCTATTTACGTCACAATTAAACACGTTTATATTCCACTGTTCTTCTTATATATTGCTCTGTAAAATGTGCATACTTCATTACTTCATTGGATATTAAAAACAGCGACACCCATCAATACATTTTTGTTTTTCTGGGTGTCATATTTGAAGGTTTTGTGTAATGGCAAAATACTAGCAAATGCACTAGCTTTGATACCAGTGTATCAAGGTGATTGGTCACGTGGTTACAACAACAACAACAACGTCGCCAACTCCAAAGTAAGTATTATTTGATATTGTCCTTAATATTAATATTTTGCTGAAATCGCGTCTTCATGAACTGCATTTGGTGGTCTAGGGAGTTCGGCACAGACTTATGTCGTTTTTGCGAAGAATCGACACGGCAATCGATTCTTCGCAAAAACTACAGAAGTTTGGGCGAAAATACAAAGACATATTTCATCAAAATCTGTCACGTAATAAGGACAATATAACATAATACGTACTTTGAATCAGATGGATTCTGGAAGTTTCAGTACTTGTTGTTGTTGTTGTTGTTGTTAGTACCACTTGATCATACACCTTGTGTATATCATTCATCACAACAGACACACACATCGTCGTGTTTAAATGTACATGCCCACTCAGTAGGCACAAACTGTTCTTTATAGTAATTAAATAAGTGTACAATTGTGTCACTATTCCACCAGTTCTAAAAATTACGAGTGCCCGCTATACATATATACTCATTTAGTAATATTTATTTTACTGATAGTGACTCGCGGTGGTATCAGGCTATTTTCATATGCAAATGAGGCATGCTATTTTTTAATTATGAATACTGATTAAATGCGTCACCTGAACAAAATAATACTTTCGACAGATTACAAAGTATGATCATTGCACATACAAAACTAAATACAGAGAATAAATAGTGATGTCTGTTAGCATTTTAAGGAAACACGGTTATCGCCCCTGATATGACTGTGGAATTTTACGTCTGATATAAAATGTATAGTAATGCCAATCAATACGTCGGGTAATGGTGAATTAATGTTTCATTGGTCAGAAATTGTCCCAGAGGATGTTTCTGATATAAAGAACATCTTGTGCCTACTGAGTGGGCATGTACCTTTAATATATATTTCAGGTTACTGTTAGTACCGTGAAAAGCCATTTTTATTGGGCTGACGTGCCAAATATATAGAGAATAGTTGGTTAGTGCCGTGAATGGGAAAAATATCTGGCAATGCTCAGGAAACGGGATGGGCGAGGCTCTGCCGAGCACATCCCGTTTCCGTGCCGCGCCAGATATTTGTTACCATTCACGGCACTAACCTACAAATAATACAAAAATTGTATTGACTGGATATCAAAAATGTTTCACGGCACCGTGTTTCACGGCACATACGCACTGTGTTGACGGGATAAATAGTATTCTCAGGTAACATCCGGGTTACAACGAAGTGAAAACTAACGTTCCATTGGTCGGACGACGTCACGTGTCGTTACCGAATGACGTCAGTGTAACAAGTCCGCGTTCTGTCCATAGATAACGACGTCACCTGTGGTCATTTTCGAGCATAAAACGTTACCTGATAAATAAAATACCAGGCTAGTGTATTTTGATATCAAGTTTATCAGGCTCGGCTCGGAAACGGTAGGAATTCCTCGGCAAGCCTCGGAATTTCTACACGTTTTCTACCATTGCCTGATAAACTTGATATCAAAAGACACTGGCCTGGTATTCTCTATTTACTATCTACCACAATCTCATTTAATGACACACGTTCTCTTAGAATTTAAACCGTCGTACATGTTATACAATTTTGATCGATGAGAACAAGGAAATATTTGTAATACGGCCCATTTTTACTATTCAGTATTTCGCCTTAATACACATAGCAATATATCATTGCAATGAATGACGTAGCCTGTTTCGATGATTATCCCAACCAATTATCTCTCAATTTGCCATATGTGTCACGTAACAAAGGTCGGTTTGTCTGTCACGGAATCAATTTCAACCCACAATGATGTTTATACGTAACTATTCAAAGGCGTAGCCAGAGAACAAAATCACTGAAGCAAATAAATATCGTTTTGTCAGAAACGTTGATAATCTGGGCAAGATAAACGCAGGCGGTTGTGTATGCATGTTAAAACAACATGTTCTATATTTATAGTATCAAATGATCGACAGCTTTACAGCTTGAAATTCGGTTTATATTCGAAAGAAAATAAGCATCATTTTCACCCCCAACGAACCCCACTTTAGCGTCGTTGACAGGTGGGGATCCAGGCGGGGCGTGACCTGCGCGCAAGCCACCTTTAAAATTTGTCGAGTTTAGATTTTAACCCATTTTTACTTGGAAACATCTGATAATTTCCTTATTTCTCACCCAAAATGTATGTTGTTACCGCTCAGTTGAACCGTCTCGTCGAGACGGTTCAACTGAGTGGTAACAACATATACTTTTGATGAGAAATACGAAAAATTACGAAATGATTATCTGAATTTTATGAAAGTTGACGAGCATGTGCAATGTATGTCTCATTTGAAATGGAGAATCGACGCCCCCTGTAGACCTCAAAACTGGATCCGCCTCTGGCCGATGTGACAGCGAGTTGATCCAACAACTAAAACGTGGGCCATAGCTGGAATAGAAGAGTTCGTCCATTGTTGGGATTTGTGTAATTGACATACCACACTCTAAACATAACTACAATCTGTATAGTATATCATTTATCTCCGGTTAATAAGATACACCATAATTCAGTATTGGGCGGGTTGTATCGGAGGACGGGCATTTCGTTAATATATGCCAGTCATCATGATTAGTTGCCATCTTGGAACGTTCAGGTGCATCCACCCGGGTTGAAATAATATGTGGTTGTGACGAGAGATATCGGGTTTATGAGATTTATGACCAGTGTAGCTCCTGAGAAAATATCACACCCCTGTAGCCTGATAACTATTTACAATGGTACCTCCCTAAACCGGACACCCATATAATGTATGTGATATCATGTTGAGAGGTTCCTTGTAACGCAACTCTGATAATAATGCATGTTCGTGATTTAAAAATATGCACGTATGTCCCATAATGGTTATGCGCCTGATTTATGGTGGAACATCTCTAAACCGGACATCCTGGGGGGTCCCCAGGATGTCCGGTTTAGAGAGATTTCACTGTATTGTGTTCGTCACGTGTAGACGCCTGGCGTGTGTTTTATTTATGGAATGGCGAACAGTGCATATCCTGGTCAGACTGTGCGGATGCAACGAGGGAACATGCTGACTGAACTTGCTAGGTCCCCCGTCAGTTTTCAAAAACCAAGTTGTGTATTTTACGGTAGTTGGACGAACTACCAATTTGCGGTTTTATCTCGCCAGATATCTCTATAACGACATTAAGTAACAACATAATTAATAAGTGGCGGTTCGCTGTCAAATTCACAAAATACAGGCGTATACGGTTACATCAGGACATGCCGGCTTTAAATAACTCAATAAGTGGACATAATTTGAAACGTAGTATTTGCAATTAATACGCAACGAAATGTGGTGCACGAGATCTGAGTCAGAAGTGGCTTATATTCGAAAGCCATCAATCACACCTTTATCAACATAGAGACAATGGAAGTAAGATCCATGGCGTTCGTCAATCCCTACAAACTGAAATTGAAGTAGGATAAAGGGGCCATCGTCCTCTATGACGTAGCTACAGTTGAACCTCTCTAAACCGGACACCCTGGGAGGTCCCCAGGGTGTCCGGCTTAGTGAGGTTACACTGTAAATCAGGCATTTGATCATTCTGAGCCATGACTGTGTGTTACGCGATCACGTACATACATTATCACCTGAGATAAATTACCAAGATACACGTGAAAAACAAGATCACTGGTGTTGTCTGGATGTCCGGTTTCGAGAGGTTCCACTGTATTCGAAAGCAATCGAGAACACCTTTATCAAGATAGGGACAATGAACGTAAGATCCATGGCGTTCGTCCATCTCTACAAACTCATATTGAAGAGATCAGGGGCCCGTTTCACTAAACTTCTTACGACTAAAATGTTCGTAAGTTCAAATTTAAGATCGTCTGTAAATTTCAATTTATGGATTTACATTTATTAAGCATAGGCTTCATATGCAGCCTATGCTCAATAAATGTAAATCCAATAATTGTTTACAAGAAAACATTGTTAATGTGAAATTTACAGACTATCATATGTTTGCACTTACGAACCTTTTAGTCGTAAGAAGTTTAATGAAACGGGCCCCAGTGGGATAACGGGGTCGCCTTCTTCTAGGGGGTAGTTACAGTGTAACCTCTCTAAACCGGATACCCTGGGTCCCCAGGGTGTCCGGCTTAGTGGGGTTTCACTGTAAATCAGGCATTTGATCATTCTGAGCCATAGCTGTGTGCTATGCGATCACGAAAAGACATTATCACCTGAGATAATAGACAACGAAACTGATCAAAAATAAGATCACCGTTGTTTTCTTTGTGTCAGATTTAGAGAGGTTTTACCTGAGATAAATGACCAAGAAGCTCATCAAAAACAAGATCACAGGTGTTTTCTTTGTGTCCGGTTTAGAGGGGTTCGACTCTATATGTACTGGCTGAATCACACTCATTACTCTCCGCAAAAATGGAACGAGAAAAATTTCAGATTATTACAAATGTAAGCTCCTTCTTTTACTGGGCCTTTTCAAGTAAACACGGTTATCGCCCCTGATATCAGTGTGGAAATTTACGTCAGGTATAAAATGTATCAATGAATGTTTATTTTGCCAGAAAATGTCTAAGATGATGTCTCTGATATAAACAGTTTGTGTCTACTGAGTGGGCATGTAACTTTAACCCTTTCACCCCTAAGTAACTGGAATGGATTTTGATATGTTAATTTTTCAGCCAATCCAATCATCACAACTGATTTTCAGACTAGTCAATTTAAGAAAAGGGTGTATTTTTTGTTCTCAAAAATATGAAAATTATTTTCAAAAGGTGCAGACCCTGATGAGACATATCAACTTCCATTCCTGTTTGTTAGGGGTGAAAGGGTTAAATAGCGTGTACCACGGACGTTGGATATATGATATGGTTGACGGGACAATGAAGGGGAGGGGTAACCAGTATGGCACTGGGTGCAATGTTATCGGTATAGAGTATATTGTTATCCTATGGAAGCGTCCTAGTGCCAATGGTAAACTATTTGTATCTCCTAATTAGGAGATAATAACTCCTAATTAGGAGACACTCAGTACTAATTAGGAGATACTAAATCCTAATTAGGAGGCCATATATCATAATTAGGAGATCATATCTCCTAATTAGGACTTAGTATCTCCTAATTAAGACTTATTATCTCATAAGTAGGACTTATTATATCCTAATTAGGACGTATTATCTCCTAATTACTATATGTGTCAATGCTAAAAAAAGAATCTCCTAATTAGGCAATATTAAGTCCTAATTAGGAGATAGTAAGTTCTAATTTGGAGATAATAAGTTCTAATTAGGAGATAGCATCTCCTAATTAGGACTTAGCATCTCCTAATTAGGAGATAAATATATATGAACATTGGCACCAGGACGCTTCCATACTATCCAGTGTTAAATATGCATCCAGTATTATTTAAGTATGAGGGAAGTCATGTTATTTTGTCCCTGAGATGATCTCAACTGAAGCTACTTATGGTACAACCGTTGACGCCAATTACGGATAATAT
Organism: Conchocele bisecta; assembly: GCA_029237695.1. Lineage (NCBI taxonomy): Eukaryota > Metazoa > Mollusca > Bivalvia > Lucinida > Thyasiridae > Conchocele > Conchocele bisecta. The sequence goes on from CM055280.1 coordinate 59,586,673, forward strand.
CGTACAGTTTGTACGATATTATCCGTAATTGGCGTCAACGGTTATTTCGTAAATGACGCCAATGTCGGCGCATAGTCATCAGGGGTAGCATGCGTCCTTACGTGCTTCATTTCTGTTTGTGTTCCATGACACATTTATTGCATTACTTTTATAGCGTGTTTTATTTATCTTATATTTAAGGGTAGGAATTGGCTCGAGGACCTTCCAAACCCGGGCTTTTGAGCCCGAAAATGGCAGGCCAATGACCGTTGGCCCGTTTGTTTCCGAATTTACTAATATCTGCCATACAGTCGAAATATGTGAATTAAATGAAGGAGGCAATGAAGCGGTTAATTTAACCTAGCTAGTTCATTCTCCTATCGTACGAAGCCGGTATATATATATATATCGTGTCTATTCCTTGTGTGTTTTATTATTGGATGGACCGTACTTAGCTAGACATAATGTATCCCTGCACTGTATATGTCTGTTGGAGACTCTATGGCTAACTCTGCACGTTTTTTTGTTGTGTATACACGACTGCCTGTACTAATCTTGCCCGGCATTATTTGTCAATTTCATTGTTTCAGAATAATTGAATATTTGATTGGCTTATCCTGAGCTGTGATACAGCTTAGGATCAGACAATCATAGTGCTTGATGGTTAGTTGGAAGTGCTAATGTGTGTTCAAAGACTTTGATAATTTGTGCAAGATTAACACAGGCCGTTGTTTACACGTTTTTGGATTACCTGGTTCTTTGATCTCCACTGGGTGTGTTGTTTCTATTTGTCATGGCAAATATATGGCCTATTGCCTTTTCAATTATTGCGAGTTCATTCCCTGACTGTGCATCGACCCAATCTGAAACGGTCCTACGTTACATGTATGCGTTGGTGCAGAGGAACCCTCTAAACAGGACACTCGGGAAATATATATGTGTTTCGCTGCTATGTATCTCTGATTGCAATGAATTTTCATGATTGCAAAACACTAGAATGTGCCAAAAAAAACAACAACAAACAAACAAAAAAAAAACACTAGAATGTGCCATGAAGTGCTCACATGTCTGATTTATAGTGGAACATCTCTAAACCGGACACCCTGGGGATACCCCAGGGTGTCAGGTTTGAGAGGTTCCGCTGTGGTAGTTTATATAGTGATCAGACCACGTGATACGAATTAATGTAAATCTGGCTTTGTCAAATCCTGTTCCGTATAATTTGTCATATGAATTTCCTATAAAGAATCATTTGTTTGACTGATATAATGGCAATGTACTTCGTTTATAAAGTAACGGGGCGTTGTTCTCTGACATTGATAATTTATGCCATATCAGGCATGGCCTTGTATCACCTGCCTAATCGTATCGACGATTTGCGCCGATATTGATTTCCTGAACAACAATATTTCCTGTAAATGCCGTTGTAACTTGATACAAAATTTAGACGTACTTTACGTAAAATATGGCTGATTTTCGAAATTTACATCGTCGAAAAACGGCGATGCTACATGTATAAGGGCGGGAATATCAAAGCCGGAGTTGTTATTTCTATTACTGCCTTAAAGGTGCAGGCCCACTCAGTAGGCACAACATATTCTTTATAGGAATTAAGCAAGTGTATACGTGTGTCACTATCCACCAGTTCTAAAAATTACGAGTGCCCGCTATACAGATATAATTGTTTAGTAATATTTATTTTACTCATGGTGGTATCAGGCTATTTTAATATGCAAATGAGGCATGCTATTTTAATTATTTCTTCTAATTAAATGATAATTGCACATCAAAAAATAAATACAGAGAGTAAATAGTAATGTCCGTTAACATTTTAAGGAAACACGGTTATCGCCCCTGATATCTGTGTGCAAATTTACGTCTGATATGAAATGTATAATAATGCTTTATTTTGCCAGAAAATGTCTCAGATGATATCTCTGATATAAAGAACATGCTATGCCTACTGAGTGGGTATACGCCTTTAACACGTGCGCTCAGCTCATATTCATTAAATAATTATGAATGCGTAGGCCAGGAGAGACATACGTGTACGTATACATGTTTTAAAAAAAGCAATTTTTAACAGTAAAGCTTTTATATAATTAACGCTTAACTCTTTGAACCCGAAAGCCCGCTATATCGGTTTATGCAAACAGTGCAGATCCAGATGAGCCGGCTCGTAACGAGCCGTCTCATCAGGATCTGTACTGGTTGAAAGTAATTTTCATATTTTTGAGAACAAAAAATACCCCCTTTTTATAAATGGAATAGTCTGAAAATCATTTTGCGATGATTGGATTGGTTGCAAAACGAACATATCGCAGCCCATTCAGTTACTTAGGGGTGAAAGGGTTAATGGAACGTTTATTACATTTCCGCCCCATCATACGTCAACTTGGTCACATAATGTACATATATTGCGGAAATGAAATCGCAAAATGTAAACTAAATGCTGCTTTTATACTACGTGTATATTATAAGACGTAAATAGCGGAAAACTGTAAAGGCTATTTTAAATGACGATTTAGGAACTATCAATAACATAATGATTCAATTATTGAATTTTAAACCTCATTTACCATTCTATAGTCAGTACGAATCAACTGTAGCCTTTTATATCGTATACCAACTAATGATGACATATTCATTGGGTTAATCTGTCATATTATTGGAAGTACGTTGAAGATATGATTACATTTAAGAATAAAAGTGTTCTACTCTTCTGTCCGATCGAGTGTACTATATATGTGTATTTAAGATACTATTCCAGAGGCGGATCCAGCAGGGGGTTGTCTAGTTGTGAAGGTAACTCTTGCAATTACTCCAGTACCGTCCGTAGCTAGCTACGGACGGTACTGGAGTAATTGCAAGAGTTACCGTTGTCCTATTTTCGAGCTCTTCGAAATGCACTTTCCTGTGTTTTACGGCAGACTCCAACTGGTGGTACACTGTGATCTATGTAAACTCCATGGCTGAAAGGGAGGGGGTGGGTGTTGCAACCCCGGACCCCCCTCTAGATCCGCCCCTGTATTCACATACATTACTATTTGATACGCAAAGTACCGTTTTGAAATATCTAAAGTGGCTGTGTCTCACATGATACCTCCAAATAAGCATTTCACAATAACACTTGAGATATATCTCTGGATATTGCATGAATACAATCGCAACTTGTTCCTGGTCATAAACATATGTTTGTGGAGTTATTTTTTCTATTTAGGAATACTCGTTTATTGCTTAAGCCATGCTGGCTCCTGAGCACAATGCTAATTAACAATCATACAATCAACATGACAATGGACATGGAAAGTAATGTATTATCTCATTTTCTTATTAAGTCGAGGAAATCCATGCTCAGTTTAACTTGGTAGTATCTGGAAAAACCCACTAGTAGTGGCGCAACTCGATACCCCACTTTCCAACCGCATTAAAGACACAGTACCTTTAATATAAATGTACATAAATTAGCCATTGATACAGTGAAACCCATGTTTAACAACATACCGATCTGAAAAACTTGGACTTTGTTGGCGGGTTGTCTTTGTTGGCGGGTTGTCTTTGTTCGCGACAGAACCTGGGGGCCGTTTCACTAAACTTCCGTACGACTAAAATGTTCGTAACTGCAAACTTATGATAGTCTGTAAACTTCACATTAACAATGTTTTCTTGTAAACAATTATTGGATTTACATGTATTGAGCATAGGCTATGGTCAATAAATGTAAACCCATCAATTGAAATTTCCAGACGATCCTAAATTTGCACTTACGAACATTTTAGTCGTACGAAGTTTAGTGAAACGGCCCCTTATTCATACGAGTATGTGTACTTTAGCCAGTATTAAATTGAGACACGACTGATTTAAAAGAAATGTCTCCAAACTGCACACCCTGGGTGTCCGAAGTAGAGAGGCTCCACAATACAGTATCTGTTAAACTGCAGTATCTGTTAAACTGCAGTATCTGTTAAACTGCAGTATCTGCACTATGATGCTATGCTATGCTATGCTGACCCTGTGCAATCATCCACAGGTGGGGATGATTGCACAGGGTCAGCATAGCATCATAGTGCAGATACTGCAGTTTAACAGATACTGCAGTTTGACTTGGGATGATTGCACAGGGTCAGCATAGCATCATAGTGCAGATACTGCAGTTTAACAGATACTGCAGTTTGACTTGGGAGGGCAGAATAAATCAGGCATGCAAGCACAGTATGTAATATTTTCATCACACTGTTTAACCATAAGTATACACTATTAATAGAGATGAATTAATTAATAATAACATATAGTTTAGAGAGGTTCAACTGTAGCTGTTATAGTCATGTGACTGTTATTTGGCAATGGTTAATGAATGAATAATTTATACGGCGATATGTAGTTTTATGTATTTTTCCAGTGATGTTATTGTTTGGTCAGTGTTCTGTGTCTTGTGACAACTTGAAAAGTATGTGCCATAAATGAACACGGACAATGTAACGACACTTCACATGGGGGAATTGTTTTTTTCGCAATAAAATCAATATTTTACCAAATTTCACGAAATAAAAAGAATTCTCATTCTTATTTTTTTTAATAAAATTTAATATTATCGAAAAAATATGTTTTTCATTGTTTATATAGCCGTGACATTTGGGCAGGTTTCGTGAAATAGACAGTAGACTCCGTCGTGAGAATGTACAGTATTTTTTAGATCGAAAAGCAATATTAAGAATTACGAGAAGAAATAACGCGCTCTGACATATATGATTGATATAAATCGCATACACAATATCTTCACATACAACAATTATTTATTTTATTGCCACTTTCAGCGAGTTATAAACATTTGAACATGACTGTTATTGCAGTCGTATGGTATATATTTCCACAAACCCTTTTGACAGCTATACCATTTAATAGTTTTTAGTTTTCTATAAATCTTTATTGTGTATTATATAGCTGTTCTGTGTGGTATAGTTCAACGGGAACTCATACAAAAATAAAACACATTAAGGTTTATTACTTTGTTCGCACATTTTGTATGAATCTGTCATACACAACAATTCAAGATAATATTTAAGGTAATATTCACATACATTAATATCACATATATACAATATACAATGTAACATATTGGAATATTTATTTGCAAAGGCGGTACAACATTATAGAACACAATGATGACATTTTGTTTCAAACATCGTGTCTCGTTTCGTTGGTTTCGGTCATGAAAATAGAGAATAGTAGGTTAGTGCCGTGAATGGGGAAAATATCTGGCAAGGCTTAGGAAACGGGATGGCCGAGGCTCTGCCGAGCACATCCCGTTTCCGTGCCGCGCCAGATATGTTTTCCATTTCGGTCATGAAAATACAGAATAGTAGGTTAGTGCAGTGAATGGAAAAAAATATCTGGCAAGGCTTAGGAAACGGGATGGGCGAGACTCTGCCGAGTATTTATCCCGTCAACACCTACTACAAATGGCTTTAAAATGCAAAAGAAATAACCCCAACCACCTCGCATATTCATACGCAGTGATTAGGTCGTATTGACAGGATATCAAAACAGTTTCACGGCACCGTGTTTCACGGCACATACGCACTATCAACACACTATAAAAGCATATTTTGGATCAGACGATAATAGAGAACTTTACAATGTACATCAATAATTATTTAACACACTACTTATTAAACGAGTGTATTAATCTTATAAGAAACTTGGCCATGCCCTATATAAGTTCTCGTTAAATGAAATTAGTTCTCGAACTTGACTGATGGTAACCCCTTTAGTTGAGTGTCAATGGTATTGTTTTAAAAGTATGATCACACGCTACTACAATGACAGGTAACTAATCACCCTTAACTATCAGACCTTGATTATTCCATTCTCATTTCTGGAATATGTGCAGTAAACATATAACTTTGTTTTTTTGGTTAAATATCTTAAAAATGCTGACAAACGCTGTAGATCCCGATGAGACGGCTTGTTACAAGCCGTCTCATCGGGATCTACAGTGTTTGAAATGTGAATGTTAGCTTCATGGTGTGTACAGTTGAAATGGTTTATTATTTATTGTGTGAACTCTCATTAAATTCTCTATTTCGCAGAGGGATGGGTTGTGGATTAGGGGTTCGAAAACCTGACTTCCAATCCGGAGATTGAGGGTTCAAACCTCGACATAGGCTTGACCAATGTTTTCAAGTATTTCCACCCCACTGGTCGGTCGGATGAGACTTTAAATCGTGGTCCAGTCTCTATATGACCGTAGCTGTTGTTGGGACGTTAAATCCATTCACTTTCTCTTTCTATTCCGCAGGTTGTCGCGAGACAGCGTTCATATACTCCATAACCAGCGCCGCCGTAGCCCACTCGGTGGCGCGCGCATGCGCAGACGGAAGCATCTACTCTTGCACGTGCGACTATAACCTCCGCCAACCAGAGGGAAAAGACTGGGAGTGGGGCGGCTGCAGCGACAATGCTAACTTCGGCAAGAAGTTCTCGCGGAAGTTCGTCGACGTCGTCGAGAAAGGGCGAGACTTCCGGTACATGATGAATTTGCATAATAATGAAGCCGGTAGACGGGTGAGTGTTATAATGAGTTACTGTTGTCACGTGGATAAACAAAATGGGGCATATTGGGTTTACCATAGGTGTAGTGTAGCCGTATATTATGCGCATATCAATATGTTGTATCGGGTAACGAGTTTTGCATGGACCGAATACGTACTGACTGATAACATAATGTAATTGAGAATTGAGTACATTAACAAGTCCGCGTTCTTTTCAGCAGAAAAACTATTTAAATTTGATCATCCTACGACTAGCATAAAACGTTACCTGATAATTAGAATATCAACCTTGTGTATTTTCGGCGAACCTCGGCATTCCTACGCGTCTTGATGATTAACTTGATATCAAAAGTCATGCACTAGCCTGGTATTTTCTATCCACCAGTGACAAAATGGTGCTTATTCGTTTACCATCGGTGTAGCCGAAGATTATGCGCCCAAAAATGTTTTCTACCGGTGTTGGGGTGGGCGGTGGACAAATCCACGGATGTAGACACATTAGGAGACAAACTGTCTCATTCCCACCTGTAGGAATTAATGTTGTGAGAACTTGTAGCCCAATCCCATTTTACTTATATGCAATAAACTATGTTTAAACTAAACTAGGAGACAAACTGTCTCATTCCCACCTGTAGGAATTAGATTACTATCCAGTAGCCTATTTCACGAACGTTACATGTTACTTAGTCAACTAGCAGAATGTTGGTGAAAGAGGCTAATTATGGTACCCGAGATGTCGTCAGTCAAACCACAGGACTTAACGCAAATACATGTACTAATTGCCCAAGATAACCTGACATAACAATCATTGTTTATATATGTCTCTGTTTGCATAATTTGTATTGATCAGTCTGAATCAATATTGCATACTGTTTACTTAAGTTGTTCAGTTTCAGTGTATAATTCATACGTTCCATGCATTCACAACTGCCTGCGTTAATCTTGCCAATGTCATCTACTTTCCTGAACATCTGTTTGCAATGTCAACTCGAAATCAAGCAGTTTGATTGGCTGAGACTGAGCTGTAGCACAGCTCAGTCTCAGCCAATCAAGCTGCTTGACTCCAAGCGCAATATGCACGTATTCTGAAAGGACTAAGTTAATAAATATTGGAAATATTAGCGCAGCTGGCAGTAATCGGAAACGCTGTGACAATGATTGCCATACTTTTTAACAGTTTAAACCTGATTGCCTGTATCGTTCAAGTCATGATTTACGTACATTAACGTTTGATATATGTGACAACATGAATGTTCGGAGTTCAATGAACAGGAACAATCTATAAATTAAATCAAATCAAAATTGCACCATTTTTCATCCACAGTCTGTTAAAACATATTTTCCTATTTAGTCTAGTCAACTCGTAATTCAATATTAGGTGTTAAGACATGTTTAAAGGTACATGCCCACTTAGTAGTCACAACATGTCCCACGGGAACGAATTGTTAATTCATGCGTGGGAACGAATTGTTATATCGTGGGAACGAATTGTTAATTCGAGGGAACGAATTATTAAATTGAGGGAACGTATTGTCATTTCTTGGAAACGAATTGTTAATTCAAGGGAACGAATAGTTAAATTGAGCGAACGAATTGTTATTTCGTTGGAACGAATTAATAAAAACAAGTCCATGTACCCTGCGGGTCTCCGTACACACCTCTGTGTATACATGACACATGTGTGCACGTATTCATATATAACTCACAGGATGTTTAAACTGTGCCACGTCACATTAATAACAATATATACCCCGTAATACAATACTAATAACCCGTATCGCGACATTTTTGTTGACCAAATAACCCGTTTTATCTTGTTTTATTGCTTTACACATAGGTCGTACCTGGTAATACATGATGGTGCAATTCAATTTACTGTCGGTTTAAGCAATGGACTGGTTTATTACCTGTATGTGAAGTATGCGACATTATAATTGGCTAGAATGGAAATTGCGAACCAGTCTAATCACGTGTTCCAATAAAGATGCGAATGAAAAACTGGGTAGTAAAAGTGCCACACCGCCGCTCGCTGTCGTCATTGAGACGTTAAGGGATTGTTACACGATACTTAGTGTTAACTGCAACACACCTCCCGACCTTTTGGTTTGTGAAAGTCCCTTAAATTGTCATCAAATGACAAATATTTTGTCGGGGCCATAAACACTAAGCCGTCGGTACTTAGAGCATCGATGCACACATTGTACGTCGGGTTATTGCCGTTTTACGACCCTATGTGACTAATAGAGGCTGCCAGTCAATAAATCCGGGGGAATAAAACACGTTGAATTAACTCTATGGGCATAATTTGCTCGGTTTGCCTTTAGGAATCCACACAAACCCACAATCACACAGTTCGGGTATCGTCGTAAAATAAAACACTCGACACTGGCAATGCGGTGCGGTTGACCCGAGAACAGCGCAGTGCATTTGACCAACGGTTGTCATACGGCTACACGTTACTTCGTCCCAATGGCCGCTGGATCCTGAAACAGTTCGTGCAGATACATTTAAACTTTACTTATTTTACAACTACTATGATCAAGCGCTTAATTCGAAAGGTCCTTTATATGTGAGGAAACCGGAATACCCAGAGCAAACCACATTTACATGCCATCTCACATGCTACACGTACTTCATGTCGATGTACGAACCCCGGGCGCATTGTACTTGTTCCACCCTTGGTTACATGTACATGTATGCATACCATTAAAATATATTTATCCCGTCAACACAGTGCGTATGTGCCGTGAAACAATTTTGATATCCTGTTAATATGACCTAATCACTGCGTATGAATATGTGCGGTGGCTGGGGTTATTATTTGTTTTTGCATTTTAAATAAATTTGTAGGTGTTGATGGGATAACTAGAATAGTAGGTTAGTGCCGTGAATGGGAAAAACATCTGGCGAGGCACGGAAACGGGATGTGCTCGGCAGAGCCTCGTCCATCCCGTTTGCTAAGCATTGCCAGATAATGTTTTCCCATTCACGGCACTAACCTACTATTCTTTATAAACCCGCGGCATTTTCAATCAGTTTCCTCGTGCCACAACACGTGTTTACCCACGGCTGGAAATGGTCGAACGTTATATTGCTACACCTCACTACTGGGCACCTAGCAACTGTACCTGTCAGCAGGGTTTCCATACATGTACATTGTATGTCCAAATCCATATTTGAACTGGACAAGTCCAGTTAAGCGAAGCTCCATTGTATAACTATATAGAGAATAGTAGGTTAGTGCCGTGAATGGGAAAAAATATCCGGCAAGGCTCAATAATTTCTTTATTTCTCATCAGAAGTATATGTTGTGACCACTCATTTGAACCGTCTCGCCGAGACGGTTCAAATGAGTGGTCACAACATATATTTTGGTTCAGAAATAAGGAAAATAGATAGAGAATAGTAGGTTAGTGCCGTGAATGGGAACAAATATCTGGCAAGGCTCAGGAAACGGGATGGGCGAGGCTTTGCCGAGCACATCCCGTTTCCGTGCCGCGCCAGATATGTTTTCCCATTCACGGCACTAACCTACTATTCTATTTAACCCGTCAACACCTAAAAATGGCTTTAAAATGCAAAAATAGTATTGACTGGATATCAAAAATGTTTCACGGCACCGTGTTTCACGGCACATACGCACTGTGTTGACGGGATAATATATAATGAATAGCCAATCATTGTAATTTACAGCACGTGAAGCGGGCGATGAAGCGTGAGTGTAAGTGCCATGGTATGTCGGGCAGCTGTACTATCCAGACCTGTTGGATGCGTCTTCCGCTGTTTCGTCACGTTGGTGACATCATCAAAGACAGATTTGACGGAGCTTCCCGAGTTCTGCCGAGTAAGTACGAGTCATTAATGCTGTAGTTCTGCTAATGTTTAGAAACGAACGGTATCGATATTTGCTGGTTACGTTTGATTGCATATGGCACCCATTATTATGTAATTGGGGTGCCGTTTCACTCAACGTCGTACGACTAACATGTTCGTAAGTGCAAAATTAAGATAGTCTGTAAATTTCACAGTAACAATGTGTTCTTGTAAACAATTATTGGATTTACTTGTATTGAGCATAGGCTGCATATGCAGCCTATGCTCAATACATGTAAATCCATAAATTGATATTTCCAGACGATCCTAAATTTGCACTTACGAACATTTTAGTAGTAAGAAGTTTAGTGAAACGGCCCCCTGATCACTCCAAAACTTGATTTAGTACTTTGTGATCACGAACAGGCAGTGCAGCCTATGCTCAATACATGTACATCCATCAATTGAAATTTACAGACAATCCTACGTATGCACTTACGAACATTATAGTCGTACGAAGCTTAGTGAAACGTGCCCTTGGTGTGTATACGTAGTTGCCGGCAATGGTATTGGATTATGTCAGGTTTGGTGAAGATATGAAGGTATTCGATTTTGAATAACTATAGTTACAAATAAACTTATCTGTTTATAATATTCATTTCATTCTATGACAACGTATTCACAGATGGGTATTGGATAAATGGTGAGCTACAAGGTTAACATGTAAATTATGTGAACATTTTCTCTTACAAATAAATAAACGAATACAGCACAGAACGACGCATTACCAGATGGTGAGACTCATGCGTACTTACGTGCTATCGAACCATGCTTAAGTGTTGAACAATCCGTTTTCCTTGTATAAATATATTTTAAATGACAATTTATCCCGTCAACACAGTGAGTATGTGCCGTGAAACACGGTGCCGTGAAACATTTTTAATATCCTGTCAATACGACCTAATCACTGCGTATGTATATGTGCGGTTGTCATACTAGTCGATTCTCCGATTTTGAGGATGCGGCTGGGGTTTATTTTTGCATTTTAACGCTATGTGTAGGTGTTGACGGGATAAATAGAATAGTAGGTTAGTGCCGTGAATGGGAAAAACTAGGCAGAGCCTCGCCCCATCCCGTTTCCTAAGCCTTGTCAGATATTTTTTCCCATTTATGGCACTAACCTACTATTCTCTGTATACATGACAGCAGATATAGAGAATAGTAGGTTAGTGCCGTGAATGGGACAAAATATCTGGCAAGGCTCAGGAAACTGGATGGGCGAGGCTCTGCCGAGCACATCCCGTTTCCGTGCCGTGCCAGATATTTTTTCCCATTCACGGCACTAACCTACTATTCTATTTATCCCATCAACAACTACACATGGCTTTTAAATGCAAACATTGTATTGACTGGATATCAAAAATGTTTCACGGCACCGTGTTTCACGGCACATACGCACTGTGTCGACGGGATAAAACACGATACACAAAGGAACTTCTGAAAGAAAGTAGTGATCACACTATGATAAGAGCATGACAAGCGCACATTGGCGATCAAGTACGTGGCCGTCAATGCATCAGAGACATGCACATCACGACCAACGATGTACGGTCAAATAAGCAAACCAACATTGTGTTTAATACATATTTAAACACAATACTCATACAACGAACGCTAAACAAGATACGTCTCCAAATAACCATAGAGGAAACAACACTATCTAATATACACACATAGAGAGTAACACTGATGGAAAGGAACTACTCCTCTCATAGACAGTTATTATAGGAATGAATGGCCTTTTTGTGGAATTTATCGGGGTATAAACTTGGAAAAGTCGCGAGAATACTGGACGAAGCGATGAAAAATTACAATTTTTAAGGCCTCATCCAGTATTCCCGCGACTTTTCCAAGTTCCCGATAAATTCCACAAAAAGGCCATTTATTCCTTATAATTCCAGCATTTGAAATAAATTCATCAAGAAAATGTGTTTATTTTCCGTTTTCTTAAGAATTATTTTAACTGGTTACGGAAAGTAGTTCGGCGTGTGAGTTTACTGGGATATACATTTTGGACAGAGACTTGCTACGGACCAATCAAATGTGAGTGAATTGTGTAAATATTTTTCTGCTGGAGTTATATTGCGTTTACTGGGTGCCAGGGTCATCGCTTCACCCATATATGGTATCGAACGCCCATGTGTCGATCATGAAGCTTTATTGGGAGTAATTATAATTACATGCATACATAAATAAATATAGATGCTTGGACGGGGGCAAGATATGAAGTGCCGTCGCATGCCAGCTAACTGTGGCACCAACCCGCATGTGTTATACCATAATACATAATACATACGTTTATATTTTATCCCGTCAACACAGTGCGTATGTGCAGTGAAACACGGGCCGTGAAACATTTTTGATATCCTGCGAATACGACCTAATGACTGCGTATGAATATGTGCGGTTGGCATACTAGTCGATTCGCCGATTTTGACGATGCGGCTGGGGTATTTTTTTGCATTTTAAAGCTATGTGTAGGTGTTGACGGTATAAATAGAATAGTATAGGTTAGTGCCGTGAATGGGAAAATATCTGGCGCGGCACGGAAACGGGATGGGCTCGGCAGAGCCTCGCCCATCCCGTTTCCTGAGCTTTGCCAGATATTCTTTCCCATTCAAGGCACTAACCTACTATTCTCTACAAACATGTACATCTGCCTGTTTCACGAAACCTGCCGAAACTTTACGGCTATATAAACAATGCAAACACAATATTTGTTTCGATAATATTAAAATGTATCAACATTTAAAAATGAGGCTTTTTGTTATTTCGTAAAATTTGGTCAAATATTGATTGTATTGCGAAAATACAAGTTCCCCTTGTTAAATCTCCATAGACATATTCACTCTGAAGATGTCTATGTAGATGTAAAGTGGGGAAATTCTTCAAATTTCAAAAATAGAGGACCGATTTTCAAAATTTAACAATTTTTCGAGGAAAAAATAAATGAAAATGATGAAATTGACCCTGAAACGTGGCTATCTAGTTTCCCGTTTCATTCCCCCACGTTAAATTCCCATAGAAATGTATTTGTTTTCGTAATACAATCAATATTTGACCAACTTTCACGAAATAAAAAGAAGGCTCATTGTTAAATTTTGCACAAAATATTGTTTTTACATGTTATATAGCTGTAAAATTTGGGCAGGTTTCGTGAAACAGACAGTAGGTCCCGGCCGTATCGTCGTATTCACCGATGCTGATTTCGAAAATCAGTCATACTTTCCGCAAATGACGTCACAAATAGAAAAAATAATCAGAATGTTTTATCACATTTCGACAGCATATACTTAAACTGTTTCATGTTTTAGAACTCAGTATCGGTGAAAACTGCGATGCGACAAGGGGTGCCATTCCGGAGCCAGGTCCATACACTAGTGTTCATATGAGTTACTCATATGGTTGTGTGCATAAGCAAATTAGCAACGAATTTGTGAAGTTTCCAACAATTGCCATTCAATTCATCCTTATACAATTTGGTCTAACTTGGATATATTAAAAGTAGATGCGAGCAAGTAGCAGAGACATACAACCACATGAAGAGACGCAATGTTCCTAATGAGCCACCGTACCGTTGCGGTACGGTGGCTCATTAGGAACATTTCATCTCTTCGTTTCCACGCCGCGAAGTGCTGAACCGAACCTTAACTGCGTTCCGTCGTTTCTCTATCGCTTTCAGATAACGCATAACGTTCTTAAAGGTACATGCCCACTCAGTAGGCACAAAATGGTCTTTATGTCAGAGACATCATCTGATTCATTTTCTGGCAAAATAAAAATTCATTCACCATTACCCCACGTGTTGATTGGCATTAGTATACGTTTTATATCAGACGCAACTTCCCACACTGATATCAGGGGCGATAACCGTGTTTCCTTAATATGTTAACGGACATTACCATTTATACTCTTTCGATGTGCAAATATCATACTTTATATATAATCTGTCGAAAATATTATTTGTTCAGGTGACGCATTTAATTAGTATAACTAATAAAACATACCATGCCTCATTTGCATATGAAAATAACCTGATAACAAAGCGTGTCACTATCAGTAATATGTGATGATTATACTTGTATAGTAGCGACTCGTAATCTTTAGAACTGGTGGAACAGTGACACAATTATACACTTATTTAATTCATATAAAGAATATTTTGTGCCAACTGTGTGGGCATGTACCTTTAATGCTAGTTTCAACGCGGTCTAGAAACCATGGAATGAACGTTAATAATGTTTTATTTCTCATCGCTACGAGGCGAAGAAACGAAGTGATATAATATCCATAGTGACCTCATCGGCGCCGGAAGCATCATAATATTGGTCCGGCGAATCTACTGTAATCCCTAAAGAGTATGCTGTTACCACTCAGTAGAACCGTCTCGCCGAGACGGTTCAACTGAGTGGTAACAACATACACTTTTATAAGAAATGAGAAACATTGTTAAAAAAAATATTAACATTCCTGACATTATTTTTTGGTATATATGAATTCCGAATATTTCAATAAAAACATAGTTTTGTCACAAGTATTGGTCCGGCAGTTGCCGGATCTGCCGGACCTGGGGCCCGTTTCACTAAACTTCTTACGACTAAAATGTTCGTAAGTGCAAATTTAGGATTGTCTGGAAATTTCAATTTATTGATTTACATTTATTGAGCATAGGCTGCATATGCAGCCTATGCTCAATAATTGTAAATCCAATAAATGTTTACAAGAAAACAGTGTTAATGTGAAATTTACAGACTGTCATCATTTTGCACTTACGAGTATTTTAGTCGTACGATGTTTAGTGAAACGGTCCCCTGTTCCGACGCCCTGGACCTGTCATGCATTGGCGCATATATGCACATATATATTTAATGTAGTTAGACGCCTTGGTGTAGGTGACCTCTTGTGGTGTCCCCATCACAATGGAACTATAATTAAAAGAACTATATATATATATATTATTACTTAGAAATTGTCTAGCTAAACCATACGTATGCATGTCTTCGGTAACTATGCATACAGACACTCCTAGCGACAAACATAGAGCATACTACTGTCTGTTTCACGAAAGCTGCCCAAATGTTACGGCTCTATCAACAATTCAAAAACAAGATTTCTTTTGATAATATTAAATTAAAGGCAAAATTAAGAATGAGCCTTCTTTTCATTTCGTGACATTTGGTCAAATATTGATTTTATTGCGAAAAAACAATTTCCCCATGTTAAATCCCCATAGACATCTTCACTCCGTGAAGATGTCTATGGGGATTTAACATGGGGACATTTTTTTGAATTTTAGAAATACTGGACCGATTTTTAAAATTTAACTTTTGTTTTCTTAGTTAGATCATATCCAAGCTATTTAGTCAGGTTTCGGAGTCAATTTCCAATTTTTTTTCGTTTTTTGACTCCTCCCACACTTCCTTACCACTTTTTCCCCCATGTTAAATTCCCATAGACAAATCAATTTTTCGTAATAAAATCAATATTTGACCGAATTTCACGAAATAAGAAGAAGGCTCATTCTTAAATTTTCCTTTAATTTAATATTATCGAAAATAATATTGTTTTTGAATTGTCTATATAGCCGTAAAATTTGGGCAGCTTTCGTGAAACAGACTATAGAACGTTTCACATGTACAATTTTGCTTCTACACAATGGTGTATAGAAGCAAAATTGCTACCCTGCTCCATACCTCTCGCGAGGGTAGCAATTTAACCCCATCTATTTAATGTAACGTATGTAAAAGAGTGATTTTTGCAATCGGTTATCCAGCGTGTTTGATATGTCAGCGATATAAAACTGTCAAAGCTGTATGAATAAATTATTAATAAAGAACATACACATGCATAAATTGGTTATTTTACCGTCTCAATGTGTTTATCTGACATTTACATGTGTGTATTGTAAATTTGAAAGCTACATTTCGTTATGTTGAATGTTGAACAACAACTAGAGAAAAGATGGCTTCCATGGGAATATGATTTCCCTGTTTTTGGGAATTTACTAGTTCTACATCAAAGATTATTTATTTAAAGGTATAAAATATACAGTTTACTAAATTTTGACATACATGCAACAGGTTTGTGTATGCACATCGGTTGCTTACATTTTTTGAATGGGTAAAATTGTAGCCGTATATAACATATGGAAGGCGATGTTTTGTAGCTAAATAGAGAATAGTAGGTCAGTGCCGTGAATGGAAATAAATATCTGGCAAGGCTCAGGAAACGTGATGGGCGAGGCTCTGTCGAGCACATCCCGTTTCCGTGCCGCGCCAGATATTTTTTCCATTCACGGCACTAACCTACTATTCTATTTATCCCGTCAACACATATACATTGCTTTAAAATGCAAGGAAATAATCCCAGCAACCGCACATATTCATACGCAGTGAGTAGGTCGTATTGACAGGATATCAAAAATGTTTCACGGCAACGTGTTTCACGGCACATACGCACTGTGTTGACGGGATAAATGGTGTAGTGCCGAAGGTATGCATGTGCCACAGCAACAATGGTGCTTTTTTCAGGTAACAGTACTGTAATGTTTGCATCTGTATGCGTAATTAATTATTATTACAAAAACATGGTTTATTTTTAAAAGTATCTACCGGTTATCGAGCTATGATTTGTACATGATATTTCCATTAAAGTCACATGGGGTCGCCAATAGGAACACATACGTTAATAATTCCAGCACAAAAATATTTACACAATTCCCTAACATTTGATTGGCTCGTAGCAAGTCTCTGTCCAAAATTTATATCCCTTTAAACTCCCACGCCGAACTACTTTCCGTAACCGTGAGGCGCAGTTAAAATAATTCTGAAGAAAACGGAAAATAAAAACATTTTCTTGATGAATTTATTTCAAATGCTGGAATTATAAGGAATGAATGGCCTTTTTGTGGAATTTATCGGGGATATAAACTTGGAAAAGTCGCGGGAATACTGGACGAGGCCTTCCGGCCTTCGTCCAGTTTTCCCGCGACTTTTCCAAGTTTATACCCCGATAAATTCCACAAAAAGGCCATTCATTCCTATAATGTAGTTGTGTAATTCGTGAAGCCCCGTGTAAAGTCTATGGGAATCCAATACAAATCCATACTGATAAAAAATAGCTATTTACACAAATAAGCCACATGAAAGTTAGCAGTATGTCTTTATGCATATACTACCAGCAATACAAATGCACATGCTACTGTCAGTTTTAAATACTAAAGCAAGTTTCGATGTAGCACATGTATATTTACGTCTCTACACATGTGTGTATAAGCCAACTTGTACATGTAAAACATCAACTTGTGATTAGTAATTGCATACCTACAGCACGTGTCATCATTTCTTTGCGAGCATAAAGACTTATTGAACACACACATATGGTTTAATAGCGTACATATCTATCGTTTTATGAGTATGATTCTTTATTCGATTTCCATAGACTGTGCATTGGGGTTATAAGAAGTGCACAACGCACCTTATATGTACTAAGGCGTACACGTGATATAAGGGTTCCCGTAGCCTATAGAATATGTGTATTCAAATTGTACGAGACTAACTGCATGTTGTAGACAGGACATACATGTATGTCCATTGTAGCTATTATAAGCTTGCGTCAGAAGACAGGGGCGTCGGAACAGGTCCGACATATTTGTAATTCATATAAAAAAAGGAATGTAAATTTATTTTCTGCAATTTTGCTCATTTCTCATCAAAAGTGTATGTTGTTACCACTCGGCGAGACGGTTCAACCGAGTGGTAACAACATACACTTTGGGTGGGTAGCGGAGGCACCCAGTAGATTCGCCGGACTAATCTTATGATGCTTCCGGCGCCCCTGGAAGGGTATATATAGATAGTGTACCTACCATGACGAATATCCAGTCTTTGTTTGTAGATATGTGTTGTGCCAAACATACGTAATATTCCACCAATCATATCATCACATAAACATTCATGATATATTCGTATTGTTTTCTATTACTAGAGAATCGTCGTTTTCGTGCGCCGTCGAGACATATTTAAAAAAAACATATGCCAAATTTATGTTCAATGTTGTAAGGGGTAATGAATCTCCAAACTGGCAATATTCATACGCTGCATATGTACAGTAAATACGTAACGCATGCTGATTAATACGCGGAAATTTCCGCGTATTAATCAGCATGCGTTACGTATTTACTGTACATGTGCAGCGTACGAATATTTTCATTTTTATTCAGGTTTGGCATCTACTGATATGTTATAAACAAATGACGCACTTCAAACATACGAACTCTTGCATCAATTTAATTCATGCATCATTTTACTTTCCCCTAGGTAACGAAGGAAGCACCGCCGAAGAAGGTCAGTATTTACCCATAAGTCTTTGCTTTGGTTCCGGTCTGCGTATGCCTCTAATTAACATTTTGCGATAACACAAAACACTGGGTCCGCATTGGTTATGGGACATCGATGCAAAATAGGATTTTATCAAAGCAATTTTATTCCAACATCAAGGTGCATGATCACGTTGTTACAACAACAACAACAATGGCTGAAAGTGTTGAAATCTTGCCTACTCCAACGTCAGTATTATTTGATATTTTCCTTAATATGCAACGGATTTTGATGAAATATGGCGCAGCAAACGCATCTTCATGAGCTGCATTTGGTCATCGCGGGAGTTCGGCACATACTTACGTCGTTCTTGCGAAGTATCGATTTCCGTGTCGGTAGACACGGAAATCGATTCTTCACAAATACGACAGACGTTTGGGCCAAAGTACAGAGACCACCAAATGCAGCTTAACAAAACGCGTTGGATGCGCCAGATTTCATCAAAATCCGTTACATAATAGGGACAAAATAAAAGAATATGTTCCTTGAATCAGAGGTCGTCTGGAAGTTGTTGTTGTAACCACGTGATCATACACCTTGAATATATAGTGATATAGGTAAGGTCAGCAGAACGATACCATCTTTTATTATTAGGACACGTTTATGTTGAGAAAGCTTATATTTATTGAGTTTCCTAGAATATATCATGGTGCTTGCATATGTATTGTTAGTGCAGTAGTTGAGTCTGCTAACAATTCCCCTGCAGTTTATAGTTTACTAGTTGGCATGTGCGGCCATATTGTATGTCGTTTCAGATTGTTGTACCAAGCGTTCTGATAGATGTTCGTGCGTAATTAAGATTAGTGTAAAAATTCGAAAAGAAAATGTTGTTACGAGATGCAAATGTTCATAGCAAACTTATTTAGTTGGAAATATTACGCACGACATAAACAAAGAAAACTTGAAGTCTATCAAAAACATATATTATAGGAATGAATGACCTTTTTGTGGAATTTATCGGGGTATAAACTTGGAAAAGTCGCGGGAATACTGGACGAAGGCCGGAAGGCCTCATCCAGTATTCCCGCGACTTTTCCAAGTTTATATCCCCGATAAGTTCAACAAAAAGGCCATTCATTCCTTATAATTCAAGCATTTGAAATAAATTCATCAAGAAAATGTTTTTATTTTCCGTTTTCTTAAGAATTATTTTAACTGCGCCTCACGGTTACGGAAAGTACTTCGGCGTGGGAGCTTACTGGGATATACATTTTGGACAGAGACTTGCTACGGGCAAATCAAATGTTAGAGAATTGTGTAAATGTTTTTGTGCTGGAATTATTCTAGCGTGAATGCCTTCTTACATGCACGTATAAAACAATAAAACATGTATACAAAGTAATTCTCGTACGCATTTTGGTATCGCATATTTCTTCCTCCGTGTTGTATTTTAATACTATCCAAAATACATAGTTATACGATGTAAATAAAAGTCATATGTTCTCATCGATGAAATAAACAACTTCCGGTGAAAATACGACTACTTCCGCTATCTATATTCATATTCTGTATTTAGAAAGAAAACAGCGCAAATAGGCTGCAAATACACATTCATTACCGTGTACAGTCTAAAAAAAACTGCTAATTTCCATGGAGCGGTATATAATAAATAGAATATTCATATTTTTGCAACGAATATGACATATATGTTCATCGAGTGGTGTGAAATGTCCATGAAATATGGACATTTCACACCACTCGATGAACATATATGTCATATTCGTTGCAAAAATATGAATATCCTCTATATCGTTTTTATAATATCACGATAAATTCCTTCAGAGTCGTGCCAATTCCTTCATAAACATCTTATCATTCCAATTCTTTCTACGACGCAATAATATTTCGTGTGGATAGTATGTATCAAATAGTATTGTTTTTTCAGGTAATAATAATGGGGGACGGCGCGGAAAGAAGAGGAAATTCAGGCTACAGCCGATGAATCCAAACCATAAACGGCCAGACAAGGTGGACTTGGTATATTTCGAGAACTCTCCGACTTTCTGTGACCGTGATGACTCTGTGAGTTTCGAGGGGACGAAGGGACGGGAGTGCAATGCCTCGTCTATCGGGATAGACGGTTGTGACCTAATGTGTTGTGGCAGAGGGTACAAGTCGGAGTCTTATGTCGTGCGCGAGCGCTGCAGTTGTACGTTTCACTGGTGTTGTGAGGTCAAGTGTAACATTTGCACACGGACGAAAATACGACACACGTGTTACTGATATAAATACATGTGTTATATAATTATGTACATACTACATTGAGGTCAACTATTCAATATCTTCCAATCAACGAAATTAAGCACACCTTCTGCTAGTGTAAATATATTTAGCACTCAGTGAAGTGGCACATTATACGTCGATGGCAAGCACAACAGATTGCGCACCTCGATAATACTGCACACATGTTACCAATATATACCAGTACATAGAGAATAGTAGGTTAGTGCCGTGAATGGGAAAAAATATCTGGCAAGGCTCAGGAAACGGGATGGGCGAGGCTCTGCCGAGCACATCCCGTTTCCGTGCCGCGCCAGATATTTTTTCCCATTCACGGCACTAACCTACTATTCTATTTATCCCGTCAACACCTAGAAATGGCTGTAAAATGCAAAAATTGTATTGACTGGATATCAAAAATGTTTCACGGCACCGTGTTTCACGGCACATACGCACTGTGTTGACTGGATAAATATGTGTTACCGTTCAATGAAGTTGTACATAGCCAATCAACGAAAATACATCGCACGTGATAATGACATATATTATGTGAACTTTGGTTTTCTATGTTTCAATGGTGTTGTGACGTTCAGTATAACATTTGAATACATGTGCTAAATATATATATATATAAAGAAGTGTTAACATATAATTAGAAATTGTACTATGTTGTGGAGGAGGTATAACA
This sequence comes from Conchocele bisecta, assembly GCA_029237695.1. Taxonomy (NCBI): domain Eukaryota; kingdom Metazoa; phylum Mollusca; class Bivalvia; order Lucinida; family Thyasiridae; genus Conchocele; species Conchocele bisecta. The sequence goes on from CM055280.1 coordinate 59,608,362, forward strand.
TCTGAACACAATCGAAAATACGACGCATATGCTTCTTGTGCGATGTTCATAATGTGATTTTGTTTTTGATTTTTTTCCCGAAAATTGTATTTTTTTTGTTCACCTGTCATATATGCTGTATAGTACTTGAAGAATCGAACTAAAATCCTGTTTATATGATTAGAGGACATTTTAGTGAATAATACAACAATCTGAAAGAAATATGTTAACAGATAATTACATATTTAGACTGTAGAAGAATGCATATCTTCACTCACGGAGCACTTTGAAGACGTAATTCACTTTAACGTCAAACATTAGCCAAAAGTACGATGCAAACTAAAATAAATGTATCTAGTATGTCAGAAATATATGAATAGACATACTCAAGGTGTATGATCACGTGGTACTAACAACAACAACAAGTACCGATTCAAAGTACGTATTATTTTATAGTGTCCTTATTACGTAACGGATTTTGATGAAATATGGCGCAACAAACGCGTTTTGTTAAGCTGCATTTGGTGGTCTCCTGTATTTTCGCCCAAACTGCTGTCGTTTTTGCGAAGAATCGATTTCCGTGTCTCCGACACGGAAATCGATTCTTCGCAAAAATGACATAAGTCTGTGCCAAACTCCATAGACCACCAAATGCAGCTCATGAAGACACGTTTGCTGCGCCATATTTCATCAAAATCCGTTGCATATTAAGGAAGATATCAAATCATACTTACTTTGGAGTGGGTGACGTTGTTGTTGTTGTAACCACGTGATCATGCACCTTGATACTACGACTCATACGCAATTACTTGGTAGTAATTTCAATTTATATAAACTATCACATATGTCCATACAGTAGCGCTTTTCTGCTCCTTACCTATGTGTATATACTAATATCGTATACATATCGTAATCGTATAGTATTGGTATATTTAATGAGCATATCGTAAGATCATATAATATTGGTATGTTTGTACCGTATCATCGTATAGTACAAACGTACTATACGAATATTATACAAACATACGATATCCGTTCGTACATACGATATATCCGTACGGATATGGTATGAATATATCATAATCTGGTATGTTTGTACGATACAAAGGTACCATAATTATACATATGTATAAAAATCGTAGAAACGTACGATTTGAATGGTATATATATACGATATTGGTTGGTATGTACGGTACAAACATACCGTACGTTTATATTATATGCATATCGTATAGATATCGTATAGAAAACATATCGTATTGGTATAGTATACGTATAGTATTTGTATAGTACGTATAGTTGACCTGCATAAAAGCGCTGTACATCAGATATGCGTATAAAATCGACGGATTCCTGTGGATTTTCATCCCAAACCAGGATATGTGAGTATGCCAGTAAATATTGATGTATAAACGATCCCTAAAATGTTCGTCCCACTTACGATTAATATTCTAGTGCAATTATTGGCTTATCATTTCGATAGTTATTGACTGTGCATACTGAATATTCCTTCCGTCCCGACACACAATGACATTACATGTAACTGCTCCGTCGGCGACGTCACTTCGTTTGTTTTCTTTGAAGCAAAATATAACCCCTGAACTTGTTACGTCTCACTTTAGCTGATAGATCCACATAAGATGCCAATAGTTTGCATATCACATACTCGGATTGTCCAATGACCCGAACCGATGTCTAACATTTCGCTCTATCTAATGCAGTTAATCGGTCAACAAAGTATGATTACTGCTTTTTCATGTGTTAATTCCAAAGTGCTCCGTAGATTTCAGATTCGGTTACCATAAGGGACAAATGAAGATGATCATGATGGCCTAACAAAAATGAATTTGGAAAACAAGGTATAAAGCAATTTAAATTCCGCAAGGAAATGCAGAAAATGCAAGGCTGGTGAATGGACCTTATGAACATATCTGGTATGTGTGTATTACTACATGCACATATACATATATGTATGGTGCGAACGGTAATAACATAACAATATACGATGATGCTCTTTGTCTCGCTATACAATTATATATCTATATGTGAGTTTGCTTATATTGACGTCTACAGTTTAGTAATTGGCGTATAATGTGACAATAATTCCAGCACAAACATATTTACACAATTCCCTAACATTTGATTGGCTCGTAGCAAGTCTCTGTCCAAAATTTATATCCCAGTAAACTCCCACGCCGAACTACTTTCCGTAACCGTGAGGCGCAGTTAAAATAATTCTTAAGAAAACTGAAAATAAACACATTTTCTTGATGAATTTATTTCAAATGCTGGAATTATAAGGAATGAATGGCCTTTTTGTTGAATTTATCGGGGATATAAACTTGGAAAAGTCGCGGGAATACTAGACTAAGGCCTTCCGGCCTTCGTCCAGTATTCCCGCGACTTTTCCAAGTAACACGCAACATCTTTTTCTTTTCGAATTTATCAGTACATTGGTACGCATGGATATAAACTTGGAAAAGACGCGGGAATACTGGACGAGGCCTTCCGGCCTTCGTCCAGTATTCTCGCGACTTTTCCAAGTCTATACCCCGATAAATTCCACAAAAATGCCATTCATTCCTATAATAATGTGACATTAGCTAATGCTATAATGGTTTACATCTTTTTAACGGAATAAACAAGAATAAAACACAAGATACAACACAAGTGGACAATACAGCCAGTATATTTATTTCGAGAAATTGTCTGATGGCCGCCAATGTTTTGTTACAATACAATTAACTTATTATATAATCATTTTCTTATATAATTTACCAATATGATAATTTGTGTTGGCTGTGTTCAGATATAAGACACCTGAGTGTACGTTTCGCTGTACCTGTCTGTACATTCAACTGCATATGCGAATCATTCGGCCAGTATCACATGTAAATCTACAGTATGTATGGTTTATGCGCATTCAGGTATGTGAACATATGTAGAACAATTTCGTATGGTGGCTGGAAGGACAATTTCGTAGTATCGTATTGTTGTTGCTAAGTGATAACATTGAGCAACTTTATGTCGAAGAAACAACATTTAAGGTTGTAATGTGAGTGCAAATAAATGAGGAGAAGTCCAGTCCATACTGTAAGTAGAGGACATACGTTCGCTAACTGTTTGTTCTTGTATGTGAATCATATATATAGTATGTATGCATGTATGTATGTGTGAATATGAAAATGACTTCGTACATGTGTTACTTAGGAGTTTAATATACTGACAGTATGGAGTTTTGAAGAGATGAATCGTGTTTATAGATATGTATCAACCAGTATCATCACACGTATTTACTTACAACATGTTATATGGTGTTATTTATGCCTAACATTCACGTATTCATGACTGTGTATATATTCCATAAATGGCGGAATGTACATAGAATATCACTAACTATTGGGGATACGGACTTAATTTTCAGATGCTACAATAATATATTATGTAAATATATGTGTTCAGCCTGCGATAATAAACTAAATAGAGGATGTTCATATTTTGCAAAAATATGAATATTCTATTTATTATATACTGCTCCATGGAAATTAGCAGTTTTTTAGACTGTATACGGTAATGAATGTGTATTTACAGCCTATTTGCGCTGTTTGCGCTGTCCGGCACTGCAGATGCGCGTTATGAATATAGATAGCGGAAGTAGTCGTATTTTCACCGGAAGTTGTTTGATGAGAACATATAGAGAATATTAGGTTAGTGCCGTGAATGGGAAAAAATATCCGGCAAGGCTCAAGAATTTCTTTATTTCTCATTAGAAGTATATGTTGTGACCACTCATTTTGAACCGTCTCGCCGAGACGGTTCAAATGAGTGGTCACAACATATACTTTGGTTCAGAAATAAGGAAAATAGATAGAGAATAGTAGGTTAGTGCCGTGAATGGGAAAACATATATGGCAAGGCTCAGGAAACGGGATGCCGAGCACATCCCGTTTCCGTGCCGCGCCAGATATTTTTTCCCATTCACGGCACTAACCTACTATTCTATTAATCCCGTCAACACCTACAAATGACTGTAAAATGCAAAAAGATTATTGACTGGGATATCAAAAATGTTTCACGGCACCGTGTTTCACGGCACATACGTACTGTGTTGACGGGATAAATAATAAACTACATTACCATGCTACATGGATATACTACAGTATCGCTCTACGTGAATAATCTGTAAATATATATCACGTTATGATGTTGATACATCGCGAATACCTGTTTTACTGTCTCAGCATCCTGATTCCATGTCTGTGCCACCAATATGTCTTATTGTTGTAGCCGTTCACCACGTATATGCCACAGAGCTATAGCATGTATTTGCTGGCCGCAATTATGTGGTCGGATCCATAACATGAATTACCGTATCGCATACCTTCATGAGCAAATTCAATTTCTGAAATAGATCGACGACAGCTACAGCCACGTCAACATTCAGATACACATGTAATATATACGTGATAATATCTAATGTATATGTTTGACAAGCTAAGACATATCAAATTTGTAAAGTGCACTACAAGTGAACAATAACGTTATCCTTGGTCACTACGAAGTTAACATTTGTTAACTATATTATTCACTTTCATGCATCGTGTATTTTTTCACAATTTCTTTTTTTTTTATTATTATTTAGAATAACACATTGGATATTGATAATATGCCAATGTGCTGCACAAAATACGATTGCGCATGCGCGATTATGCGGTCAACGAACTCATGCAGAATAAAAAAACAAATACTGTAAGTGGATTGAGACGTTTGAAGTTAGCGCAGCAAGTACTGCTACGCTAACTTCAAACGTCTCAATCCACTATATCGTTGGAATTGTGTTGAAGGGACATATGGTGTAAATAGAGAATGTATCAGTTATTTAATATGATATTTGTTGAACGAGCCTACTGGTATAAGAAGGAAGCAATGGAATGCCGTGTTTCTTATGCAATAGCGCTCATCTACCTAGCAAGGAATCTGCTATAAATAGAACGCCTAAATCTGGCAGAGTCGGACAAACATTCAGTCTTACACAATTTCGGCTGTAATAATGGTCAGTGTAAGTCCAGAATAATGCAAACTGCATTAAATGCAGTTTGCATTGTTCTAGACTTACACTGACCATTATGAAAGTTTACTGATGTATGTATTTGTCCTACTATTGGAAACACACAAATTGGTGACGTATGTGCAGACGAGCACTATTATTAAATAGCATTCAACAAATATCCTATTTAATGATCAAAATGTTAAATTATATATACATGTATTGTATCAGCACAGTGTATCCATTGAAAATGTACTGATTACATAACGTGCTTTATCAGGTAACGAGTTGTGTATTGGTCGAATACATACTGACTGATAACATATTGCTGTATCAGGCATTGCCCTGATACGAATATCCGGGTTACAACAAATTGAAAAGTTTCATTGGTCGAACGGCGTCACATGGCGTTACCGAATTACGTCAGTGGAATGACGTCACGGAAACAAGTCCGCGTTCTTTCCAACGAAAGCAACGTCATAATTGCCAAATGTAGCAAATACGTTACCTGATAGATACAATACCGTGCTAATGTCTTTTGATATTACGTTTACCAGGCTCGGCTCGGAAACGGTAGGATTTCCTCGTCAAGCCTCGGAATTCCTACGCGTTTCCTATCCTCATTTAGATAATAATTGTTTATTATACTAGTACACTGTGATTGTAATACGCCATGGTATTTCACACTAAGATCCCATTTACGCATTATGTGATCACCTGCTGAAGGCACGTGTGACCTCATACAATGACGTCAAGTGAAATTCCACGAGTACATTATCCAAATTATATACCACAGACATATACCATTGTTAACTTTGTAGTAACCAATGTTAACAATTTGCGCACTTCGAGTGCACTTTCCAAATGCAACCTAAATTTTCAGTCAAAGAATATAATTCCAAATTTTAACGCCGCAGTTGGTTAGTTATATTTTTGAAACTATCAAAATATGCAATGCAAATATAAATAATACAATAATGGGCTGTTGCGTTTACTGTAGTATAAAACATTTGGTCTGTTTAGAGTTTGCGTGTGGTCCTTCGGTTTCCACACACTTTAAACAGATCAACTGTTTCTCATAGTAAACTAGTATACTAGTAAACACAAGGTTTTATTAATTAAGTAATATACAGTCATGTATATGTGAATTCACTGTCAATCCGTGTGAACTACATTCGCGGATGTTTCATTGGGTAGATGATGTCACGCGACTTTACCGAATGGCGTCACTGATATGACGCAACCGTTTTATTGAAAAGCAGTTATACCTGTTCATTTGGAAGCTGAACAGGTTACCTGATAAATATACACACACATATTTCGTTCCGCATTTACTGCATGTTATGCATATACTGACAGACAATGTTATCACATACATTTTGTTTTCATGTTTGTTATTTAAGCACGTGAACCATTTTAAATTCGTGTAAATTTAACGTATGCAACATGATATACATACTAAATCTTTGCTTAATACTATTGTACTACGGTAATGTGTGTTCTGTAGGTCTTGTAAGAATCTACATAGTATTTATACATGTACAGGGTGGCCCAAAGACAAAAGCTTGGACACTCGTGTCTGTCGGCGTCCGTGCAAGCAACTCGTTTGCTACGCTCACTCGTTGCTTATGCGGAAGCCAACGCACACTCGTGTATTATTTCCCGCTATTCAAAATGTACGATGGAATATCCTCTATATCATTTGACATGCCGCCGTTCGAATCTTAATGTTGGGATACACATTGGTGAATGTCTGTCCTATTTGAAGGATACCAATTACTTACTGCTTGGGCACGAGTGTTCAGTATGACGTCACTATGTCATACTCTGGAATTTCCATTGTTGACAACGTTGTGAAACAGCTGAAACGCCATACCATATCCATTATTGTGATTGAAATGATGAAATAAATGATTATCTGAACGGATGATTAAGTGCATAAATGAATTTTAGTGACATGTACACTGCTAATATTAAAACGCGAATTGATAAATATCAACAGCAAACATTCCGCACGTACGGAAGCCCATTAGGGCCACTTCACTTTTTTTTAATTTCCATTTATTCAAGATGTTTTCTTGAATTTTCAAGTTCTTTTCTTGAATTTTCAAGATCTTTTCTTGAATTTTCAAGAAAAGATCTTGAAAATTCAAGAAAACATCTTGAAAATTCAAGAAAAAATCTCGAAAATTCAAGAAAGTATCTGTAAAATTCAAGAAAAGATAAAAAAAGTGAAGTGGCCCTAATGGGCTTCCGTACGCACGCGCTAGACTGGGTAACAATGTTCAAAGTTACACTGATGTCAGCAATTCGTATTTTTAGCACAAGTAATGCAACCTTGCAGTTTTTATGCCTGATGTAAACGGTGAATGTATGTCTTTAATTGTATTGTATCACTCTCTGATGGACTTAATGTCGTAAATGCGATTTTGAACATGAAAGTGGAAACGTATTGGTTTACAGCAGCTTTACAGCGTTGTGTACAATTTTCTTTCTCTATTTCGACCCATTGACGTCATACATGTCATGGCAGCAGTGTATATGCGGTTTCGATAACGTAAATATAAAGTTCATACACCAAATATAATAACCAATATGTATGTCAAAAGTTGTGAAGATTGAAAGATTATACATAAGAGTTATAAAAAGTGTCCACGTTTGGTTGGGCCACCATGTATTTAAAATCATGCAAATAATAGCGACATGTATACATATGCATGTATGTATGGCTGAATATACCGACATTTCCAAACAGTTTAAGACATGGAGAAAGCGTGAGTACATATAGAGAACAGTACGAATAGTAATGCCGAGCCCATCCCGTTTCCGTGCAGCGCCAGATATTTTTTTCCATTCACGGCACCCATCTGCTATTCTATTTATGCCGTCAACACCTACAAATAGCTTTAAAATGCAAAACAAAAACAACCCCCGCCGCATCCTCAAAATCGGAGAATGGACTAGAATCGACTATAATCATACGCAGTGATTAGGTCGTATTGACAGGATATCAAAAATGTGTCACGGCACCGTGTTTCACGGCACATACGCCCTGTATTGACGGGATAAATGTTAACCCTTTCAACACCACAGACCTCTATAGAGACACTGTTTGCAAACAGTGCAGATCCAGATGAGCCGGCTCGTAACGAGCCGTCTCATCAGGATCTCCACCGTTTGTTAATAATTTTAAACGTCGTACAGATTACCCTTTTAGAAGAATGGGATAATTTGAATGAACAAAATTAATGAAATAGCGTGAAACATTGGCATGGAACATCCTATTAAGTTACTTGGTGTTGACATGGTTAATATGCGACGTTTTGGTCATACAGCCCGACTTCTGCAAACAACGAAGGTAAAATATAAGATTCTGTAGTTAACTTAATATCATATGTATTCATCTAGTGTAATGACTTAACGAGGCTAAACATTGTGACATTAGACGAATTTAATAAATATCATATTAAATCAGAACAAATCAACACAAAAGTAATTTATAGTGCATGTAGAACATTTAACGTGTTTTCTGGAGCGGTCTCATTTACACATTATTTATTACACTAATATGTTAAGAGTTTTAAAACACCGTGTTATTACACTGTGAAAGCAGATTTTATGCAACAATAACTGCTGTATATGTATGTGTGCAATGACATATTTAAACATTCTCACCATGTGATTTTATACACCGACATTATGTGCATGAGCGTAATAACCTTTAAATATTTACATAAATAGAGAATAGTAGGTTAGTGCCGTGAATGGGAAAAAATATCCGGCAAGGCTCAAGAATTTCTTTATTTCTCATCAGAAGTATATGTTGTGACCACTCATTTGAACCGTCTCGCCGAGACGGTTCAAATGAGTGGTCACAACATATACTTTGGTTCAGAAATAAGGAAAATAGATAGAGAATAGTAGGTTAGTGCCGCGAATGGGAAAAAATGTCAGCCTTTCTTCGTTATTGTATTTTTGACAATTGTTTTGCACAATAACTACATGTATGTTTATGTAAGAGCGCAATGTCTTCCAAAATTATCTATGCAAATAAATTCTTCTAAACTTTACCTTGTTGTTTGATTCTATGCCTTTACTACACTGTTATGGAGTGGGTGGTTGGTCAGGCGAACGCGACGGCGTAAATTAACGGTAGGGTTTCCTCCTTATAGGAATCACGATTTGCCTGCTTTGGCCCTCAGGTACGTTTTTTATCTTTGGCGCTTTTGTTACCTGGGAGTTGAATTGGGTTATTGCCCATTATAAAAGTAGTACAATTATTACTGATCCTGATGCTTTTGGGAGGGGCCAAGTGATTCTGGTGTGATTTTTCCCCCATTTGTACATGTACTTGAACATGTACATGTACTTGTACAGGTATTATATGACATTTAGTACTAAACCCATTGACCCGGCCTTAAATGACCTTAGATGTTGATAGGCCGTTAAACCCCAACAAAGAAACAAACAAATACACTGTTATGGCACCTTCATTACCCTTGTATTATTGCACAGTGAACATATTCTTATGACAATGTACTCGAATATCATGTTTTGATTGGCCCAATGACATGCTAGCTCATATGAAGAGTTCAGTGAAACGAGGGGGCTAACTCCCTCATGATGAGTGAGTGAAGTTAGCTCCCTTATTTCACTGCACCTTCATTATCATGTTTTGATTGGCCCAACAACATGCTAGCTCATATGAAGAGTTCAGTGAAACGAGGGGGCTAACTCCCTCATGATGAGTGAGTGGAGTTAGCTCCCTTATTTCACTGCACCTTCATTATCATGTTTTGATTGGTCCAACAACATGCTAGCTCATATGAAGAGTTCAGTGAAACGAGGGGACTAACTCCCTCATGATGAGTGAGTGGAGTTAGCTCCCTTATTTCACTGCACCTTCACATAACATGTAAGATATTTAGTTGGCAACTCCAGCGTTAATCGAGAACATCACCGACCCAATCAAGTTGGGTCGTGATAGCTGCTATTTGTTTAGTGGCATTTTATATTTTTCAATTTAACTGAATCTAACTGTATTAACACTTGGATTAAACCCTAGTTTACATTCACAAACACACACCAGCATTATATTGTTGATTTCAATACAATTTTGTACCAAAACAAAATGTTTATTTTTTATCAGATATTCATGAATGTTGTCAATAATTTGTTTTATTATTATTTCTATAGACAATAAAAGCTCAACATATTTCACAACAACTGTTTACATACATAATGAAATAACCCACAAGTTATTTAATTTAAAAATAAGCAAATTTGATACTTTATCACTTTTTGAATACTTATTCATTTCAATATGAGCTCGAAAACCCCCTAGTTGCGAACGGTAACTCTTGCAATTACTCCCGTACCATACTTGCAATGTCTCCTGGTAGACGGTTTCGGCAATCACGATGACACTCTTGACTTTGCCTTGTGTGGTTTTGTCCTCGATAAAATTTCACATGAATTCCGTGTGAATTATCTCCGAATGTACACCACCAGCTGCGGTAATCTTGCCCAGATAACCAAGGTTATTGAGCGTCTATTGGCAATGCCAACTCGCAATCAATCACTTTGATTATCTGACCCCAGGCTAAGCCAATGAAGTTGCTTGGATTTCAAGCACAAACTTCAAGTAGTTTGGAATAAAGACATATACAAATATTGGCAAGATTAGCTCAGGCGGTAGTGCGTCACCTGCAATACCCCACCCACAGCAATTATACACGTAGTACTTACCCGACATGTTGAGGACTCCGAATTGGGATTCGTGGTAAGTTGGTTCGGCAATCCAGGGGCCCGTTTCACTAAACTTCTTACGACTAAAATGTTCGTAAGTGCAAATTTAAGATCGTCTGTAAATTTCAATTTGTGGATTTACACTTATTGAGCATAGGCTGCATATGCAGCCTATGCTCAATAAATGTAAATCCAATAATTATTTACAAGAAAACAATGTTAATGTGAAATTTACAGACTATCATAATTTTGCACTTACGAACATTTTAGTCGTACGAAGCTTAATGAAACGGCCCCCAGCTGTTTACACGGTGCATGATCACGTGGTTACAACAACAACAACAATGGTTCAATGTGTTGAAAGCGCGCCCACTCCAAAGTACCTATTATTTGATATTGTCCTTAATAGGCAACGGATTTTTATGAAATATGGCGCAGCAAACGCGTATTCATGAGCTGCATTTTGGTGGCCCCGGGTGTTCGGCACATACTTATGTCGTTTTTGTGAAGAATCGATTTCCGTATCAGTAGACATGACAATCGATTCTTCGCAAAAACGATAGAAGTTTGGGCCAAAGTAGCGAGACCACCAAAATGCAGCTTAACAAGACGCGTTTGATGCGCCATATTTCATCAAAATCCGTTGCATAATAAGGACAAAATAAAAGAATACGTACTTTGAATCGGAGGGCTTCTGGAAGTTTCAGTATCTGTTGTTGTTGTTGTTGTAACCACGTGATCATAAACCTTGTGTTTATATACTTGATCGAAACATTGAATAAACGTTGCTTATGGCGCATATCGTTTACGACCAGCGTACAGCCAGATCAGACTGCACATCTGTGCAGTCTGATCAGGTTGTACACTGTTCGTTGTCGAGTTAATGAAACGCCGGCCATACTGCCTCTAATGGACAATATGGTGGCGGTATAATAGACCCATTATACAACGTATGGTTGTACTCGCACACGATGTGTTAGGCTGTTGAAAAATGTCATAAGCCCCATTTTCTCAAGTAACACTGTCCAGATTATCAACGTTTTTGAACGTCTATTGGCACTCATTTTGAGTGTCAATGCAATCTGTAGCGCAGGTCGGGCTCAGCCAATCAAGTGCACAAGTCGGGTGGTGGTCGGGCGAATGAGACGACGTAAATTAACGGTAGGGGTGCCTCCTTATATGAATCACTATTTGCCTGGTTTGGCCCTCCCGTACGTTTTTGTCTTTGGCTCTTTTGTTACCTGGGAGTTGAATTGTGTTATTGCCCATTATAAAAGTAGCAGATTATTACTGATCCTACTGCTTTTGGGAGGGGGGCCAAGTGATTCAGGTGTGGCGAGGACCTGGCATCAGATCAGGATTATTCTGATTTCAGGGCTGAATATATAGTTTTGTTATTGTAAATATTCAGTTCTGATTTGGGGATATTCTCCCCATTTGTACACGTACTTGAAAATGTACATGTACTTGTACAGGTAATATATAGGATTTAGTACTAAACCCATTGACCCGGCCTTAAATGACCTTAGCTGTTGATAGGCCGTTAAACCCCAACAAACAAACAAACAAACCAATCAAGTGGCTTGATTTCAAGGACAATATGTCATAATTATAAGCTAATATTAATTTCTGTTGATTTAATGATATTTATTAAACTCGTTGACTGAGCCTCGATTCTTACGAGAGCAATGGATTCGTTTAATTCATACCATATTAATTGTTATGCGATGTTTTTATATGATTCGTGTTATCATATGCCGGACAAAGAGAAGATACGCACTTTGTTCAGCATGAGGACTTAACCCTTTCAACCCTAAGTAACTGGAATGGACTGTGATATGCCAATGTTCCGACCAATCCAATGGTCACACAATGATTTTCACAATGATTCGTCCATTTATGAAAAGGTTGTGTTTTTGTTCTCAAAAATATTAAAATTACTTTCAAAAAGTGCAGATCCTGATGAGACGGCTCGTTACGAGCCGGCTCATCTGGATCTGCACTTTTTGCATAAACCGATATAGCGGGATTTCGGGTTCAACGGGTTCAAAGGGTTAATAACAGTCAGACACGGGAGACAACTGAAGTTGCCCAGACGCAATGAGAATGAAGATATGCGACGGTATACTTTGTTCGAGGCACATTTCCTGTTACTGATGTCATATAGAGACGGGATCACAGTTTAAAGTTTCATCCGACAGACCAGTGGGATAGAAATACTCTGGATTGGAAATGGAAGTCAGGGGGTCGTTTCACTAAACTTCGTACGAGTAAAATGTTCGTAAGTGCAAAATTATGATAGTCTGTAAATTTCACATTAACAAAGTTTTCTTGTAAATAAGTATTGGATCTACATGTATTGAGCATATGCTGCATATGCAGCCTATGCTCAATAAATGTAAATCCATAAATTGTAATTTCCAGACGATCCTAAATTTGCACTTACGAACATTTTAGTCGTAAGAAGTTTAGTGGAACGGGCCACAGGTGTTCTAATCCCTAGGCCACGACCATCCCTGGCATGTGATGTGAGATAATTACCGGAGGTATCTGCGCTTTATCAAACAACATTGCTCCATTAGTTTACAGAACGAATTGTTAAATTGAGGGAACAAATTGTTAATTCGTTCCGGTTAATTGGTGGGAACGAATTGTTAATTGGTTGGAACGAACTGTTAAATTGAGGAAGGAATTGTTATTTCGTGGGAACGAATTAATCAAAAAAAGAATTATACGTCCCTTGCGGGGCTCAGGTTGTCCAATACTTAACATACTAGACTGTCCCCGTTATATAACCCTCAATGTGTATGATCACGTGGTACAAACAACAACAACAACAAGTACCGAATCAAAGTACGTATTATTTTATAGTGTCCTTATTACGTAACGGATTTTGATGAAATATGGCGCATCAAACGCGTCTTGTTACGCTGCATTTGGTGGTATCTGTACGTTGGCCCAAACTTATGTCGTTTTTGCGAAGAATCGATGTCCGTGTCTACCGACACGGAAATCGATTCTTCGCAAAAACGACATAAGTCTGTGCCGAAATCCCTGGACGATCAAATGCAGCTTATGAAGACGCAGCTCATGCGCCATATTTCATCAAAATCCGTTTCATATTAAGGAAAATATAAAATAATACTTACTTTGGAATGGGCGACATTGTTGTTGTTGTAACCACGTGGTCATGCACATTGACCCTTACTTAGTCTAGCATCTTAATGTGCTATATGAGACCTTGTTGTAACATGTATCTTATTCATGCCATTTGTGTCCTGATAATGTATTCCTCGTGTATTAGTCTATGTTACAAACTCAACTGAGAGAACAAATGATAAATAACTATTCGGCAGTTTGACTTCATTTATTTAAAGTTGTCACATAATAAACTACTGTCTGTCCACGTTTTTCTGCCGACGAACTTTTGGCTATTAAACCCAATAAATCTAAAAAATATTTAAATGTAAGTACTTTTTCACCCATAATAAAAAAGTCACCCTCCCCCAAAAATGTTTGTTTGATGAAATTCCATCAAATATTGATTTTCTTGCGAAAAAGCGATTTTCCTATGGGAATTTAACATGGGGAGTCAATTTCCAAATTTTATTTTTTTTTTGATAAAAAATTGGAAATTGACTCCGAAACCTGGAGAGATAGCTTGAAAATGATGTAACTAAGAAAACAAAAGTTATATTTTGAAAATCGGTCCACAAATTAAAAAAAGGTTTTAAAAAAATCTATTTTTAGTCCCCATGTTAAATTCCCATAGGAAAATCGTTTTTTCTCAATAAAATCAATATTTTATGGAATTTCATCAAATAATTATATTTGGGGAGGGTGACTTTTTTGTTATTGATAAAAAAGTACTAACTTTCAAATGTTTTTTAGATTTAATGTGTTTAATAGCCAAAAGCTCGTCGGTAGCAAAACGTGGAACAGACAGTAACGTTACACGGTGGATTGTAATTTTATAACATCATCAAAAATGCACGTACACTACATTATGTATATTTTCTGTATTTTACATGGAAGCTCGAAAACGTACAAACTCATACAATATAATATACATGTACAAAATCAATTATGCATAGTTAAGCTGTGTCATTTCCAATATCGGTAGTCATGGGAAGGTGTAAAGATCTGTCAAGAAAACGAAGTAAATTGTTTAATTGTATAATTTATGCTGATTGGATCAAAAAGGTTCATTTATAGTTCCCCCCACCCCCCCCCCCCCCACCCCCAATGTCTAAGCCAATCGCTGGACAGTGTTGTGCTGCACGTTATTTCACATACAGTGGGGTCAGCGTGTAAGTGCACACACGAACGAACACGACAGGTTGGTTCCAACCTGTCGTGTTCGTACCTGTCGTGTTCGTTCGTGTGTGCACTTACACGCGGACCCCACTGTATTGCAACGTGTAACCTCAATAAGTTGTGTATTACCAGATTTAATGATTAACTGTTCAACAGGAAATGGAAAATCAATACTCGCATGGGGCATTGCAGTGTACACTTGGCTGAACTATAAGTCAGTTATTATTCACATCATTGATTTTCAGGAACTAAATGCTGCGGTCGTTAGCGTTCTTGCGCATTTAATTCCTTAAAAATGCAATATGTGAACAGTAACTCATACTTATTATAAGGTTAAGTATATTCCGCTTATGATGCGTTAACCCGTCAACACAGTGTGTATGTGCCGTGCAACATGTTTCATATCCTGTCAATACGACCTAATCACTGCGTATGAATATGTGCCGTGGCTGGGGTTATATTGTTGCATTTCACAGCCATTTGTAGGTGTCAACGGGATAAATATCGGCAGAGCCTCGCCCATCCCGTTTCCTGAGCCTTGCCAGGCATTTTTACCAATTCACGGCACTAACCTACTATTCTCTGTATATTAGTGCTGAACACGCTTCGTACTTTATGTAAACACGTCACGATCTACATTCAATTCCATTCAATACATATAGAACACCAGGCTATTGTCTTTTGATATCATGTTTATCAGGCAATGCTAGGAAACGCGTAGAGATTCCGAGGTTTGCCGAGGAATTCCTACCGTATCCGAGCCGAGCCTGATAAAATTGATATCAAAATACGGTAGCCTGGTGTTCTATTTATCAGGTAACGTTTTATGCTCGAATATAACCACAGATGATGTCGTTATCTGTGGACAGAAACGCGGATTTGCTTACGTTGCGTCATTACACTGACGTCATTCGGTAATGTCACGTGACTTCCTCCGCCCAATGACACGTCAGTTTTACGTCGTAACCCGGATGTTTGTATCAGGTCAATGCCTGCCTGATACAACATTTTGTTATCAATCAATGCCTAGTTTCGTATGAAATCAGTCAACGAGTTTAATAAATTTCATATTAAATCAACACAAATGTTAGAGTCTAGTTATTGCATAAGAACATCATCATACTTTGAAGATGAATTGATTACCTAAAATGTGTTCTGTAGCGGGCTCATTTGCATATTTATTACACTAGTGTCTTATGATTTGTATCACACTGTGTTCTTAACCCTTTGAACCCGAAAGCCCGCTATAGCGGTTTATGCAAACAGTGCAGATCCAGATGAGCCGGCTCGTAACGAGCCGGCTCATCAGGATCTGCACTTTTTGCAAGTAATTTTCATATTTCTTAGAACAAAAACACCACCTTTTCATAAATGGACGAATCTGAAAATCATTTTGTGACCATTGGATTGGTCGGAACATTAGCATATCACAGTCCATTCCAGTTCCTTATAGGGTTTAAAGGGTTAAATTGTAAAGGCCGAGTTTATGCAATTAACCAAATATATGTACTTCGTTTTATTATTCCGACCGAGGAAACGTCCGCAGATGCAATCCGTGACGTTCATCATACATAGAGAATTATCAGGTAACGTTTTATGCTCGAAAATGACATTCGATGACGTCGTATTCTATGGACAGAACGCGGACTATATAACGTTGCGTCATTGCACTGACGTCATTCGGTAACGTCACGTGACGTCATCCGACCAATATAACGTCAGTTTTCACGTCGTTGTAACCCGGATGTTTATATCAGGGCAATGCCTGATGCAACAATATGTTATCAGTCAGTACGTATTCGGTCAATACAGAGCAGGTTACCTGATAAATACATGACCAGTCAAGGAAAAATGGACCACCCCCCCCCCTCCAGATCCGCCCCTGCATTGTTTCTTTACTATCAGCATTTAGTAGTAATAATTAATTCATGACAAAACTATTGTTTAAGCCACAGTTATATCACGGTTCGTCCGCATGTACGCGTTAATGTATCGAACGTACATGTGAACGAACGTGATATAACTGTATTATCACATCCACAGGTTGAAGTAACGGACCGCGGACTATAAATACATTAAATATGCCTAAAAGCATCAATAAATGAAAAGAAAATAAGCTAACATTTTTTTTACTTGTATATGTCTATATATAGAGTAAATAAAAGTGTTAGCTTATTTTTTTTCCATTTATTGATGCTTTTAGGCATATTGAATGTATGTATAGACCTCGGTCCGTTACTTCAACCTGAGATCACATCCTCATGTCCATACGTTGCCAATGTGCCGTGTAAATACAGAAACAAAACTCCAAAATGTATCAAAGATGGAATAAACTAGCAATCTATTAAATAATGCTGAAAATCATACATACTGTACGTAAGTCGGAAGATTTGGATTCACTTTTAAAGATGGAGTAACACAAATAAAACATTAACAGACTTCCGTCTTCTTTTGTAACATACATTCTACCGACACAGTGACCGCCTTCGTACACGTTATGTACACATTGTACGGTGACGTACGTGTCACGTGTTCATAGCTTCTATATTATAATTTCGTGTTCATAGTTTCTATATTATAATTTAATAATAATAGAGAAATCTGAACATTATTTCTTTTGTACAAGAAATATGCACCAACATGTAAATCACTCCTAAGATCACCCACAACGTCGGAAGATTCGGCTTGCTTCTTACACTATCGCCTGCGCTAATCTTGCCAATATTTATAATTTTCTTTATTTCAAAATACATGTACTTAACTACTGTGTTTGAAGTCAATCAGCTTGATTTGTTGAGCCTGAGCTGTGCTACAGTTCAGGCTCAACACATCAAGTTGCTTGAGCGCGGGTTGACTTTGCAAATAGATGTTCGGCAACGAAGATAGCATGGACAAGATTAACGCAGGCGGTTGTGTGAGCATTGTGTAAAATGCCAAACCGTAACCCGCCACTTTTCCCCTCCGATACCAACTTTTGTAACACCCCTCTCTCCAATCTCATCGGCACGTTGTGACCGTTTTGATGGTTGTGCAAGTTTTGCATATCACCTTGCAGCACCAGATGAAGTGACACTGGCAGTTCTCCTCCACCACGAGACGCTCCTGCAAATACCCCCGGTTACAGCACAATAAATCACACCCGTCTATGCCCCTAGACTCGGGGTCACAGTGACGCCCCTGCGTCCCAAGCGATCCGTATTTCTTCCGCGGTTTACAGAAATTCGGCGACTTTTCCGTAAATAATAAATCCTCCTTCGACGGTGGTTTTAAAGAGTCGTCCTCCGCCACTAAGCTTCGTCCATCGTTAGATATAGTCACTTTACTCGCACCTTTAAACTTTTCATTAAGTCTAGAACCGACTTCACGAAATGACGGCATTCGCCGCCAGCAAGTCTTTAGTGCGCATGTGCCAGATAATCCGTGACACTTGCAGTCCTTCGTCATGTGCTGCAATACCGCCTGAAAGTAGTTCAAAGAAACGGTGAATAAACTATATCCATCGCCTGTGTCGACACACACAATTTATGCAGTGACATATATCTAAACCGGACACACTGAGAGATCCCCAGAATGTCCGGTTTAGATATATTCCACTGGGAACCAGGGGCCGTTTCATTAAACTTCGTATGACTAAAATGTTCGAAGTGGAAATTTCAATTGATGTATTTGCATTCATTGGTCAATAAATGTAAATCCAATAATTGTTTACAAGAAAACATTGTTAATTTGTAATTTACAGACTAATTTTGCACTTACGAACATTTTAGTCGTATGAAGACTAGTGAAACGGCCCCAGAACATGACCACTTTAATGTGCTTTTTGATCATGAACAAACATCAAATACGGTTAAATTTTCCAAACCAACAGCAACTCAACCTGTAGCCTATTTCACCAACATTGCAAAGTATACTTTGAGGGAGCACATTCCGTTTCCGTGCCGCGCCAGATATTTTTCCCATTCACGGCTCTAGCCTACTATTCTATTTATCCCGTCAACACCTACAAATGGCTTTAAAATGCAACAAAAGTAACCCCACTCACCGCACATATTCATACGCAGTGATTAGGTCGTATTGACAGGATATCAAAAATGTTTCACGGCACCGTGTTTCACGGCACATACGCACTGTGTTGACGGGATAGTTAACGTACTAAGCTTTGGTGGTATGGTTCAAAGTTGAAAGGAGAATTATCGTTGTCCGGCTGAAATACATGGACTACATGTACAGTGCAGCCTCTCTACAACAGCCACCCATGGGAAGACACAAAACTGGCTGTTGTAGAGAGGTGGCTGTTGTAGGGAGGTTGACACTGAATTAAATTTTGTCGTCTGCTGTTTATTTATTTTCTTCGATAATTATCATCAAATACATGCTTTGACAACATTTTAGAATCATTTCCAATGAAATGATTCTAAAGTGCTGTCAAAACATGTTTTTATTGAGAAAGAATGCAAACGCAACAGCAGAGACAATTTCATGCTCAGCAGCCTAAGGGTTACGTATAGAGGAAACCATCCATTTGGGATATATAATAGCGGCTGTTACAGAGAGGGTGTTGTTGTAAAGAGGTGGCCGTTCGGGTAGGTTCGATTGTATAAAGCAAATTAGGTTATCCAACTTTCAAGGGGAGTAATCCTTGTAGTTTATATAGAGAATAGTAGTTTATTGCCGTGAATGGGAAAACTATCTGGCAAAGCTCAGGAAACGGGATGGGCGAGGCTCTGCCGAGCACATCCCGTTTCCGTGCCGCGCCAGATAGTTTTCCCATTCACGGCACTAACCTACTATTCTATTTATCCCGTGAACACCTACAAATGGCTTTAAAATGCAAAAGAATAACCACAGTCACCGCACATATTCATACGCAGTGATTATGTCGTATTGACAGGATATCAAAAATGTTTCATGGCACATACGCACTGTGTTGACGGGATAAATAGTAATTCCGAGCCGAACAGCTTTATGTCAGACACGCCATGTGATTTTGTACCTTCGGACATCTGCGTAATTCAATAAATACGTTTACAAAAGTTACAATATTTTTCATAAATAAAGTCACAAGTTGACAAAATGTTCAGAGCGTCAACATTTTCAGAGTACATGCGGCTCGGAAACTTTTGTCAACTTTTGTCACCATTTACGGAAAATATTGTAAATTTTGTAAACGTATTTACTGAAATTACGCATATGTCCGAAGGTACAAAATCGCATAACGTTTCTCAATTATATATGTACGTACCTGTCGTCCGGCCTCATTGTTGTGCAACTGTATTTTTGTGGTGACGTCACCTCTCCGTTTCTTCCGTCGCGCGTCCATGAACTCCTTGGATTTGAGATATCCGAAGCGCACGTCGTCATGGCAACCGCCCCAGACCCACTCGCCGTCGGAGGCGATGTCGCGGACGCTGTTATCGCACGTGCACTGAAGCAGGGAACCACGACTGCAAGCCTTGGTAACGGCGAACACGACTCCCGCTGCCGTCACGGAGTAGACGAACGCCGTCTCCGGGATATCTGAAACATAGCCACATTGACCTTCACAGAGCTGCAGTAGCATATTTCACCAACATTGCAACGTATACTTATCTAGCAAAGCATACTTTGAGGGAGAACTTTTCAATTTTAGGATAAATTTATTATTTTTTATTATATTGAATTTATTACATTATCACAGCCATTTTGGCTGTGATAATGTAATACATTCAGTATAATAAGTCTGCATACTTTTAATCATCAAATATATGCAGTCGTTAGTTCTATATGACATAATGCATTTCGGGAAAAATAAATGATTACTCCCTCAAAGTATACTTTGCTAGATAAGTATACTTTGCAATTTTGATGAAATCCGCTACTGATAAGCGTTGTGTCTAAAGATGATTGTATCCCATGAATCGAAACTCATTTCATAGTTCACGGATCCCAAAATTATCTACACAATGTCCGGACCAACTACCGAAGAAATGGTGCTCAATTTCGTATTATCGGACACGTAGAGCTAACGGCTGGCACATGGTCATCATTAAAAGGAATACACTGAAAAACATTATCAAACTACATGTACCAGTAATTTATCAGGTAATGAATGTTACAATTGCCTTATACAGTCAAACCTGTGAATAAACGCCAGCCATGGGAAGAAAAAAAAAATATGTCCTTTGTTCACAGGTGGTCTTTATTCGCAGGGTCATTTATATGATAATTGTGCCAACAAAAGTGTGGCCTTTACAGGCAGGTGATTGCTATTTGGAGGTGGTCTTTATCACAGGTTCGACTGTACACACTGAATGCTAACACAATGTCGTATCCTGCATTGACTCGTCATGCGTATTCAGGTTACAACAAAGGTAAAACTGACGTGTCATTGTTATAACGTCATCACATGAGGTTACCGAATGACGTCAATGTAATGACTTAACTGAAACGAGTTCTTTTCAGCGAAAGCCACGCCATATATGTAATTGCTCCTTCTGTATGTAGCATAAAACGTTACCTGATAAATAGAATACGATGCCAGTGTATTTATATATCTGTAGCCTATTTCACCAACATTGCAAAGTACAATTAGATCAGTTTTGATTTCGTTACGTCGAACTTCGGTTTACTCGAAGTCTTTATCACAGTCCGACGAACTTCGAGTAAACGAGTGTAGACTGTATAAATTGATTACGCGTTATTATACTGAATTTATTACATTATCACAGCCATTTTGGCTGTGATAATGTAATAAATTCAGTATAATAAGTCTGCATACTTTTAATCATCAAATACATGCAGTCGTTAGTTCTATATGACATAATGCATTTCGGGAAAAATAAATGATTACTCCCTCAAAGTATATTTTGCTAGAAAAGCCAGATCCAGATCCAGACCCAGGTCCGCTTGCATATTCGCACAATCTAAGTAGGATCTGCACTGTTCGCCCTTCCATCAATAAATATAATACAGTCCGGCGGACTTCGAGTAAACGTGCGTCGACTGTATACTTATCTAGCAAATTATACTTTGAGGGAGAAATTTTCAATTTAAAGATACATTTATTAAGTGTTATTATCATGAATTTATTACATTATCACAGCCATTTTGGCTGTGATAATGTAATACATTCAGTATAATAATTATACATACTTGACATAATGCATTTCGGGATAAATAAATGATTACTCATTCAAAGTATACTTTGCTAGATAAGTATACTTTGCAATTTTGATGAAATCGGCTACATGTTATCGGGCCCGGCTAGGAAATGGTAGGAAATTCTCTGCAAACCAATAAATTCGAGTACACTACCGACTGCGTTAATCTGGCTAATATTTAGAAAATTATTTATGAAAAAATAATAATTTGTTATTATACTGAATTGATTACATTATCACAGCCAATTTGGCTGTGATAATGTAATAACTTCAGTATAATAATTCTGCATACTTTTAATCATCAAATATATGCAGTCGTTAGTTCTATAGGACATAATGCATTTCGGGGAAAATAAATGATTACTCCCTCAAAGTATACTTTGCTAGATAAGTATACTTTGCAATGTTGGTGAAATAGGCTACAGAGCCAAAGTCTGTATTATTCACCCCAGTAACCGCAACAGCCCATGATTTAATTCCTTAAATACCGGCTAGCAAATAAAACAACCGCCTTTGTTATATCTTGCGCTGATGTCAAAGTGTCTGAACATTGGCAATCTCAACCCAGAATCAAGCAGTTTGATCGTCTGAGCCTGAGCTGTTGCACAGCTCAGGCCCAGACAATCAAGCCGCTCGATTTCAAGCACAATATCAAAGTATTTTGAAATAAGAAAATTGACAAATATTGGCAAGATTACCGCAGGCGGTGTTGTAGTCTCTGTATAGTCTAGATACATGTATACATGTGTGAAACATACATTGTATAACATTGCGAAAGTTGCAAATTGCATTTCAAGCATCATCCCCTTTGATGTTCCGACTTTCCTAAGTACCTAAGCAATTCTACAAGAGATTTCCAGGAGAAAAACGCATCCAGCCGCGGCGGCCCTTTGATGTTCTGATTTATATGGTTTCTTATCTAGTTATTCGGTCATCTGGTATAGCTTAGGTTTCATGCTCAGAGCTTTGATATTTAGACTCGTGTTTTGATATTCGGCGGGGGGTCTTTGATCTTCGTATATGTATCTATAAGCCATACTTTCCGCAGAGGTATTTGCAGATTGCGTTTGGGGAATATTTGTAAAATGTAGCTACAATTGGATGGTGGGAATTAAAATGATTGCAGCGTGCAATTCTGTTGTATTGCTGGAATAGTGTGTAGTTTGAGTGTACGTTTGTGTGCATTTAGATTGAATGCATATCATTCCGTGGAACTTAACGGCTGTGTGTGTAAGTTTGGATGTATCGCATACAAGGTAAGATTCATACAACACGTCTCATTAAAGTCAATGCTTCATTTGACTTCAAATAACTTTTTCTGCATTTAATCCCGTCAACACAGTGCGTATGTGCCGTGAAACATTTTTGATATCCTGTCAATACGACCTAATCACTGCGTATGAATATGTGCGGTGGCTGGGGGTTATTTATTTTTTTCATTTTAAAGCCATTTGTAGGTGTTGATGGGATAAATAGAATAGTAGGTTAGTGCCGTGAATGGGAAAAATATCTGGCGCGGCACGGAAACGGGATGTGCTCGGCAGAGCCTAAAACATCCCGTTTCCTGAGCCTTGCCAGATATTTTCCCCATTCACAGCACTAAACTACTATTCTCTATATTCCTTTCTTCAAATACTAACGTCAGAAATGGACACATTTGCTAATTGCGACAGCAAGACTGAATGTGATTTAAAACATAAACATACAACAATTGCACGAATTTCACGAATAATTTGCGGTTACATGATTCGTGCCTTTCTGCAACTACGCTATCGCTTGCAATTGCATGTATTAATACACGAAATGAGGCCGTGTAGTGCCCAGGCTGTATGCAGAAAGTAGTGCGCTAAAATTACTCGCCATTATTTCAGAACACTGACACAGTTTGCTTTCAGAATCAAGTGTTGCTAAAATCTACTTAGGAACAATGTTAAGACCGTGTTGAACTCATCATCTTGCACATTTGTGGGTTATTTACAATTTTCTCCAACATAATGGTCACGTGGTGTAAACAGGTTTGTAGCTGCTAAATGTCCATGAAGCTGTGGTGCTGAGATTGCATTTGTGTGTTTATAAAAAGTTGCAAAGAGTTGATAGTTTAATGAGCTGACTCAAATGACGTCGTATGGGAATTTGCATATCGTAAGTTGGTATTTTGTGATCTCTGTGTCTGTTTATTCAAATAATAAAAAAGATAATTTGAAAACGTTTACAGTTCTACCTTTGTTGCCCGATCTCTCCCATCACCCCGCCCAAGTATCCGTAACACAACAAGCACAACAAGTATTTACTCCTGCAAAGCGTACATATTGATTGCGGGAGTAAAGAGGTGTTACGCTTCCCCAGCTATTTTACTCGACGCCGATGTATCCTTAGTACTATGCCTTTACCCCGTAACAGTCCATAACGGTTGCGTTCCAGAGTAAAGTGGTATACGCTCCTCAATAATGAGACGCGCCATGCGATTTTGTACCTACGGACGTCTGCGCTATTTCATGAAATATATTTACAGAAAATGGGATATTGTCCGTGAATTACTTCAGAAGTTGACACAAATTTCAGAGTACATGCGCAATATAATGCCGCAAGTACTCTGAAAATTGTGTCAACTTTTGACGCCATTTACGGAAGATGTTTTAAATTTTGTAAACGTATTTCAAGAAATTGCGCAGATGTCCGAAGGCACAAAATCAAATGGCGTGTCTCATGTGTGGCCAAGTGACAGGAGACATCGGGCTTATGAAACTTGTGAAGAGTGTAGCTCATGTTCAAATATGACACTCCTGGGGGCCGTTTTACTAAACTTCGTACGACTAAAATGTTCGTAAGTGCAAAATTATGATAGTCTGTAAATTTCACATTAACAATGTTTTCTTGTTAACAATTATTGGATTTACATTTATTGAGCATAGTCTGCATATGCAGCCTATGCTCGATACATGTAAATCCATCACTTGATATTTCTAGACGATCCTAATTTTGCACATGTTAGTCGTAAGAAGTTTACTGAAACGCCCCCCTAAACCTGGTAGCCATCAATTTCGCTCGTTAGAAGCTTCACGTGTGTCTGATTGCTGGAATGGCGAATTGTGAATATCCTGATCAGACTGTGCGGATGCACAGGCTGATCTGGATCTACACTCCCGGACCCTGATCAGACTGCTCAGCTGATCTGCACTGGTCGCAAAACCTCGTGTCTCCAAACACAGCCACACAAGTATCTCACCACGTCTTAGGATCCGGGCGAAAGACTCGCGGGCCGTAGTGCAGTTCCAAGGCCGATTCTTGAACTGGTATTGGCACTCTTGGATGGCGAGTTTGGCCCCGTTGGCCACCTCTTTTACTATCTCCTTTTCTCGGCGACAAATGTACCTGCAATACGTGGCCACGGTACGCAATGTACGTCATGCATACATGTCAAATGTTGTCAAAGTAATACCATTAAAGGTACATGACCACTCAGTAGGTACAAACTGTTTTTATATCAGAGACATCATCTGAGGCATTTACTGGCAAAATAAACATTCATTCACCATTACTCCACGTATTGATTGGCATTATTATATATTTTATATTAGACGAAAATTTTCACACTGACATCAGGGGCGATAACCGTGTTTCCTTAAAATGTTAACGGACATTACTATTTATTCTCTGTATTTATATTTTGATGCAATGATCATACTTTATAATCTGTCTAAAATATTATTTTTTTCAGGCGACTCATTTAATTAGTATAAATTATTAAAAAATATCATGCCTCATTTGCATATGAACATAGCCTGTACCACCGCGAGTCGCTATCAGTAAAATAAATATTGCTAAATGATTATACATGTAAAGCGGGCACTCGTAATATTTAGAACTGGTGGAATAGCGACACAATTGTACACATATATATTTCCTATAAAGAGCAGTTTGTGCCTACTGAGTGGGCATGTACCTTTAACGATAGTAAAATTGAATGCTTGTATTCTCACTACAGCAGTCTTTGATCAGACAAATTGGCGCCGATAAATTGATACATCGACGACGGGAAATTGATACATCGACGACGGTAAATTGATACATCGACGACGGTAAATCGACATTTCGTCTTAACGATTGTGAGATACTGCATAGTCTTGTTTTCTGGACCGAAAAGAAATAGTTCGAATCGGTGACAAATTTTACGGAACGAAATTCGACGTGACAGTAGCAATTTACGCGTGCATTAAATGTACACGTGACTTGCTACTGTTACGTCGATTTTTTTGCCGATTCGAACCTATGTTTTCAGACCAGGAAACATAGCATTGTAGGAAACATTGTTTCCTGGTCTAATCAGTTATTAATAACTCGCTTAATACATATCACAAGTTGCATTACTCATGTAAGATCATAATACATGTATATGTATTAAACTCGTTAACTGAGCTGAAACGAGAAACTCGGCATACCAGTAAATTCGCTTAATAAATGTCATATTACATCATCACCAATGTAAGATATAAGGAACTGGAATGGACTGTGATATGCTAATGTTCCAACCAATCCAATGGTCACAAAATGATTTTCAGATTCGTCCATTTATGAAAAGGGGGTGTTTTTGTTCTAAGAAATATGAAAATTACTTGCAAAGATTGCAGATCCTGATGATACGGCTCGTTACGAGCCGGCTCATCTGGATCTGCACTGTTTGCATAAACCGCTATAGCGGGCTTTCGGGTTCAAAGGGTTAAGCTCGTTAACTGAGTTCATAAGAAACTCGGCATAGCCGAGTTTCTTATGAAATCATTAAACTCGCTTTAATAATTCACATTAAATCATCACCCATGTAAGATGTATTTAATGTAAACGCTTTGATTTAACGACGGCACTGGCTCGATGACCTTGTATGTCGGGATCGACTATTTAAGTCCTCATCAGATAGGATTAGGGTAGCAGGAAGTTGTCTTGCCCAAGGACACACCGAATCGGCCATTCGGAGCGGTCGAGGTGGGATAAGAACCTGGAGTCAGTTATTGAACCCTACTGAGCTTATCCGGCCATCCCTTTATTTATTAACCTCGTTGCCCGATTTCATTGCATCGTTTCTCGAGTAATTAATAAATATCATATTACATCAACTCCCAGGTAAGGTCCTTGATTAAACTCGTGCCCATAACTCACCTCTGTTTGCCGGCAAGTCGCCGGCTCTTCCTGCAGATTTTGTTTGGTTCCATCACTAGGGGACTGCCCACGGCCCTAGACAGCCAATACAACAGAAATCACAAGAACATTAGAATCAGAGCTCCAGATAAGTTGTGTATCTAAAGAGCATTATTTATCCCGTCAACACAGTGCGCATGTGCCGTGAAACACGGTGCCGTGAAACGTTTTTATATCCTGTCAATACGACCTAATCACTGCATCTTAAAGCCATTTGTATGTGCTGACGGGATAAATAGAATAATAGTTTAGTGCCGTGAATGGGAAAACAATATCTGGCGCGGCACGGAAACGGGATGTGCTCGGCAGAGCCTCGCCTATCCCGTTTCCTAAGCCTTGCCAGATATGTTTTCCCATTCACTGCACTAACTTACTATTATCTATTTATATACCCCCTTATTTCAAATTCGATGCGTAGTTTACTTTTACAAATGTAGTATTGATTTTCTTCCTTATATAATAGGAAACAAATGATACAAATAAAAACAAATTGAAAAAATCACTTATTTGAGCTGCAAAAAGCAAACATTGCAAATTGTCAACTTTATTACTGTATTATTTCACATACTTAATTTGAAAATCAATGCGTATTTTCATATTGCTGTGAGTATTTTGTACTCCCACATTTGATAATCAATGCGTATAATGTTAAAATAAATGCGTAAAATACTCCAATACGCACCTTATCTGCAGCTCTGATTAGAACCTCTATAAACAGGACACATTGGAGACCCCGTGATTGTGTTTAAATTTGTTTTCACTGTAAATTTGTTTCATTATCGTGTCTGTTACTGGTCGAATATGACAAATCAACAAGGTGCATGATCACCTGGTTACAACAACAACAACGCCGCCCACTCCAAAGTAAGTATTATTTGATATTTTCCTTCATATGCAACGGATTTTGATGAAATATGGCGCAGCAAACGCGTCTTCATGAACTGCATTTGGCGGTCTAGGGAATTTGGCACAGACAGGTCAGAGACACGAAAATCGATTCTTCGCAAAAACGACAGAAGTTTGGGCGAAAATACAGAGACCACCAAATGCAGCTTAACAAGACGCGTTTGATGCGCCATATGTCATCAAAATCCGTTACGTAATACGGACACTATAAAAGAATACGTACTTTGAATCGGTACTTGTTGTTGTTGTTAGTACCACTTGATCAATGTTCATGGAGTGCTTAATTACAGTGGAACCTCTATAACTCGGACACACTGGGGACCCCGTGGTTGTGACTCAATTAGATTGTGTTTAAATTAGATGGTTTTCACTGTAATTTATTTCATTATCGTGACTGTTCAAATATGACAAAACAACGTTCATGGGGTGATTAATTACAGTGGAACCTCTCTTAACCGGACACTCTGAGGAAATATTAACTACAAACCACAATGACTATAGGCTACACGAACGCTACATGATACACATGTAGCGTTCGTGTAGCCTATAGTCATTGTACACGGCCCTAAACATCAAATAGAATAGACAACACAACTATTAACTAAGCGTTGTAGCAAATAGCGTTCATGTATCTTGATCACATACCCACCGCATGTACAATTCATATATATATATGTGTTAACTCCGCAAAGCCCTAGACAGTCAATACAATAGAAAACACAATAATTAACTCAACTTTGTAGCATATTGGATAGTAGTTGTGAACAGTAACTCTTGCAATATACTCCCGTACCGTCCGGAGGCTACGGACGGTACGGGAGTAGATTGCAAGAGTTACTGTTCGCAACTATTTACATAAAGCAGTCTAATAACTAGGTTACCGAACCTGGATAATCACGGGTAACGTCCCTTACAAAACCGTCCATTGCACCATTGACATTATACGTGGCGGTAAATGTGGGCGTGACGTTACTTTGTTTAGTCTAAGCAACATGACGACGTTGCTTATTTTAACCAAAGAACGTGACCTCAAACCGACTAACGCCTCCAGTTATAAATGTCACAGATACCAGACAAAAGTTGTACTAAGGGAGGTTACTCGTGATTGACCAACTTCTCTTAACATACTATTAAGGTATATAGCGTTCGATACATTATCAAAGTACATGCACCAGTTAGCGTGACCTGGTGGATAAGGCATCCTTCTCACAACTCGGAGGTCGAAGGCTCGAGCCCCCGCTCGGGCTGATATGAACATGCATTTGATTTGTATGACTTTTTGTGGATGTATACACGTGTTCCGCAGCGTGAAATATCGTTGCGCGGCGGAACAAGTGGCATATATCCACATACAAATCAAATAACCGTTTTTATAATATACGTACATCACTCATAATGTATATGCGTCTCGAAAAATACACACAATATAAATAAAATGAACATAAACAAATTAACCCTTTGAACCCGAAATCCCGCTATATCGGTTTATGCAAAAAGTGCAGATCCAAATGAGCCGGCTCGTAACGAGCCGTCTCATCAGGATCTGCACTTTTTGAAAGTAAATTTACTATTTTTGAGAACAAAAAAAAAACCTTTTCATAAATAGACGAATCTGAAAATCATTTTGTGACCATTGGATTGGTCGGAACATTAGCATATCACAGTCCATTCCAGTTCCTTAGGGGGTTGAAAGGGTTAATGATGATTGAGTTTCATTGTCAACTGCGGGCTGTATGACGTCATAAGGAATCACATGGCTAGGTTGCCTATGCAATACGAATACATTAGATGTCTAATAAATGTAATATGTATGACGTATAGTCACAAGTAATATTCATGCGGTACCTCCATACGCCATGCACGACTTACTAATACATATTAAAACATCGAAATAAAGCGCCAACAGCCAACTTACTGCCCGTGCTACGTTAACTGCGTGAAAACAGCAACCATAACAAGTGTATCACTATTTCCGAACATCTATTGGCTATCCCACCTCGCAAACTCGCAATCAGGCTCAGACAATCGATGTGCTTGATTTCCGATGTGCTTGATTTCAAGCACAATATTCAAGTTTATCCCGTCAACAAAGTGCGTATGTGCCGTGAAACATTTTTGATATCCTGTCAATACGACCTAATCACTGCGTATGAATATGTGCGGTGGCTGGGGTTATTTTTATTGCATTTTGAAGCTATTTGTAGATAAATAGAATAGTAGGTTAGTGTCGTGAATGGGAAAACATATCTCGGCAGAGCCTCGCCCATCCCGTTTCCTAAGCCTTGCCAGATATTTTCCCCATGCATGGCACTAACCTACTATTATCCCGTCAACACAGTGCGTATGTGCCGTGAAACACGGTGCCGTGAAACATTTTTGATATCCAGTCAATACTATTTTTTGCATTTTACAACCATTTATAGGTGATGACGAGATAAATAGAATGTAGGTTAGTGCCGTGAATAGGAAAAAAATATCTGGCGCAGCACGGAAACGGGATGTGCTCGGTAGAGCCTCGCCCATCCCGTTTCCTGAGCCTTGCCAGATATTTTTTCCTATTCACGGCACTAACCTACTATTCTCTATTTCTGTATATTTTGACATAAAGAAGCTGCACAATATCGACAAGACCAACGCTAACGACAGCGTACAAGCGAATATGACCATTAACGCAGTCATGACAAGGTTACAAACAAATATAGGCGTGCAAATGTACACATCGGTGTCAGACGCCTTTGCCTAAACTATATTGCACATACCTGCATCTTGCATGACACGTTGCTAACATAAGTGCTTTTTTATGTTAGTATGTATGTCATAACCGACTATTCTACACGCTGTCGTTGTTGTAATACAACGAAAACACACGAATGTATTTTGTTGTACATATTTTCGTCGTCATAGGTGTCACTTGCCATTAATACAGTCACGTGTTTACTGTTTACATGGTTGATACACATTACAAGACATCGTCAAAAGATCCATGATAATCGTAGAACACGTCTACCAGAAAAACACTACAAGCGCAGTTGTATTGTATTGTATTGTTTATTGTATTGTTTTATTGTATTGTATTGCACCAACTCCGTTATTACTATGCTTTATTGTCACAGTCAATGACACACACACGCCTCCTAGCACTGGCTTAAGCGAAAATAAAAATGGTATAATAATACAAAAAAGTAGACAAAATGTGCATAATTACCTCAATAACAAACACGACATAATTAATACCAGAAATAGGCAAACTGTGCATAATTATCTCAATAACAAAAATGACATAATTATTACCAAAAGTAGACGAAAAGTGCATAAATACCTCAATAACAAAAATGACATAATTAATACCAGAAATAGACATAATTGCCATTAAGTAATATCGCGTGACGGCCTTACTAGTCATACTTGAAGGGGCCAGTAGAATAATGGGCCTAAGTCCATAATGGACTTAGGCCCATTATTCTACTGGCCCCTTCAGTTTACAGTACATGTCAGAAGACCCTCCTGCATAATAGGCTTATCCAGAGCGCGTCAAAATATTAAAGTATTTGTGTTCTGCGTTGTCCAAAGATTTCTCTCGCTCAATACTCACCATTCACTGATTTCAAAAATGTGTAAAGGATATTTATTTTTTTTGCAACGAATATGACATATATGTTCATCTCATATGAATATTCTATTTATTATATACCGCTCCATGGAAATTAGCAGTTGTTTAGACTGTATACGGTAATGAATGTGTATTTGCAGCCTATTTGCAGTCCGGCACTGCAGATGCGCGTTATGAATATAGATAGCGGAAGTCACCGGAAGTTGTTTATTTCATCGATGAGAACATATGACTTTTATGTACATCGTATAACTATGTATTTCAAGGGTAGGTATATAATAAAATTATGTTCTATTTGCAGATGGCAACAAACACTCATAGAACAAATATATTAAGGTGTTTACTAAATTATAATTGCAATGACATTTCACACTACTGTTGATAACGTTTGTGAACATGGTCGCATTTTATCCCGTCAACACAGTACGTATGTGCCGTGAAACACGGTGCTGTGAAACATTTTTGATATCCTGTCAATACGATCTAATCACTGCGTATGAATATGTGCGATTGTCATACTAGTCAATTCTCCGATTTTGAGGATGCGGCTGGGTTTTTTTTTTTTTTTTGCATTTTAAAGCTATTTGTAGTGTTGACGGGACAAATAGAATAGTAGGTTAGTGCCGTGATTGGGAAAACATATCTGGCGCGGCACGGAAACGAGATGGGCTCGACAGAGCCTCGCCCATCCCGTTTCCTAAGCCTTGCCAAATATGTTTTCCCATTCACGGAACTAACCTACTATTATCTATATTCTGACGGTTTTAAACATTGTGAAATCTAAAATGGATGCCACTTAGAGAGTAGTAGAAGCTAATTCCTTGATAAAGGCCTTGTGCCGAAACGTCGGAAAAGTGGGTTCCTGGTTTTCGCAGAATTATTGGTTTTGTTTCAGCCGGAAACGATGAACTAGTAATATTTATATCCGAAATGTAGTCGTAGTATCAACTATAAACAATGATAGAAATGATTGTATACATAATGATACAACTGATATTATCATACACACGCCGATTACAACGTTTCTACCATACATTGGCATTGCCAATTCCAACTCGCAATCAAGCAATTTGATTGTCTGAGCCTGAGCTGTGCCACAGTCAATCAATCTGCTTGACTTCCAGCACAGTGTTCAAGTATATTTAAATAATGACATTGACAACTATTTGCAAGACTGTAGATCGGCGATGCCAACTCGCAATCAAGCAATTGATTGTCTGAGCCTGGGCTGTAGCACAGCTCAGGCTCAGTCAATCATGCTCTTTGATTACAAGCACAATGTTGACGTATGCGGTAGTGTATCTATGTTTGATGCGATTGCAATTTATCCCGTCAACACAGTGCGTATGTGCCGTGAAACACGGTGCCGTGAAACATTTTTGATATCCAGTTAATACTATTTTTTTACAGCCATTTGTAGGTGTTGACGGGATAAATAGAATAGTAGGTTAGTGCCGTGAATGGAAACAAATATCTGGCGCGGCACGGAAACGGGATGTGCTCGGCAGAGCCTCGCCCATCCCGTTTCCTGAGCCTTGCCAGATATGTTTTCCCATTCACGGCACTAACCTACTTAGGTACAAACCGTAACTTTGGAATAGTAATCAATTCCTTCATACGGATTCCAACATTTAGTATATATAATATAGATTAAATAAAATAGGTATAATTATGCAAATTAATGTCTTAGGTATTAAGTACATTTGGCAATTATTCCCTACATTAAAGGTACATACCCACTCATAGAGAATATATTGATATACTGATATCAGGGTCGATAACCTTGCTTCCTTAAAATGTTAACGGACATTACTATTTATTATCAGTATTTATTTTTTGACGTGTAATGATCATACTTTATAATCTGTCAAAAATATTGTTTGCATATGAAAATAGCCTGATACCACCGCGCGTCACTATCAGTAAAATAGATATTACTAAATGATTATATCTGTATAGCGGGCATTCGTAAGTTTTAGAACTGGTGGAATAGTGACACAATTATACACTTATTTAAATCATAAAATGAACAGTTTGTGCCTACTGAGTGGGCATGTACCTTTAAAGGTGCATGCCCACTCAGTAAGCACAAAATGTTCTTTATAGGAATTAAATAAGTGTTTAATTGTGTCATTATTCCACCAGTTCTCAAAATTACAAGTGCCCGGAAAACAGATATAATTATTTAGTAATATGTATTTTACTGATTGTGACGCGCGTTGGTATCAGTCTATTTTCATATGCAAATGAGGCATGGTATTTTTTTAAATATTTATACTAATGAAATGCGTCGCCTGAAAAAATAGTATTTTCGACAAATTATAAAGTATGATCATTGCACATCAAAAAATAAATACAGATACTAAATAGTAATGTCCGTTAACATTTTAAGGAAACTCGGTTATCGCCCCTGATATCAGTGTGAAAATGTTTGTCTCAAATAAAATGCATAATAATGCCAATCAATACGTGGGGTAATGGTGCATTAATGTTTATTTTGCCAGGAAATGTCATACGTACAGAATATACAAAAGTATCTGTATCACTATATTATAACCTACTGCGTGGGCATGTACCTTTAAGCTCTGTTTGGGTGATCTTTAACAAATGATAATGGGAAAATATTTTTTAGCAAATGCGGAGATAACTATTTTACGAAACATTCTTATGAATGCATGCAATTGTCGTTTAGCATCGTAAGTGGGACACCAATATAAAGCGAGTTATCTCATGAGTGCATTCATTATGTAGTGACGTTGTATAGGATTACTTAATGTTTCATGTTTAGTTTGTTTGGCTCTTAAATCCCGACTTGAAATATGCCCATAGCTCATATATAATACATATTTATGAGTCAAACATATTCGTTTAATAACATTTACCAATGTTCAAAGTGGCTAAGCCGGGCGATATTTTCTGTCTTATGGTGTACGGTAGTCCTGCCAGAACTGAATATATGTAATTAGTTCCGTAAATGACGTCGAAAGTTGACGGAAACTTCAGAGCTGATGCGGAATATTATTCCGCATCAGCGTTGAAATTTCCGTCACATTTCGGTGTCATTTACGGCAAATATGTTTGAATGTCAAACGAATACTCGTGGAGTTATTACACGTGATATGTCCGGATATCTCGTGAACCAGCTGAAATTGGTTTTCAAGATCGTCGAAATCTCATTTGATCTGCATTTCGCTGTTCTATTCACCAATCCTGCATAAATACAGCCCGTCGATTTATCTCGATAATCTCCCATTTAATACGTCAATCATAACCGTCTAGCCTCGCTTTCATCTCAGGTGTTAAGTGTTTTGACGGGGGTGTTTTCTATTCGTTCTCTAGAACAGACGGTAGTAATATGTGAAAGGAATTACGCGGATCACGTGATAAGAGCGTGTTTATTTCGCGCATACAGATTGATAGATATGAGTTACCTATCTGCATAAGTCGTTCTGTTTGCAGTTTTGATTTGCTGTTTACCTTCAACGCCCATGCGTTGAGTAACTCCTATCTGCATAGCTTAACCTGGCGTACCTCTATTGATATTCGTGGATGTGACTGGAAAAATGGGGCTTATGGGTTTTGCGATCAGTGTAGATCCAGATCAGACTGTGCGGACGCACAGTCTGATCAGGATCTGCCCTGTTCGCCATTCATTCAATGAAACAGCCGTACGGTAGTTAGCGCAATTGGCAACGAGCGCCCTTCTCACAAACCTCGAACGGGGCAGTATGTGGGATGGTATGGTGGTCGCCAGACCGAACAAGTTGGTTTCCTCCGGGTACTCCGGTTTCCTCCCACATCACGGATCACCATTACGCATTCATCTGTGCCAGCGAAAGCGTTTGTATAAGTGCTCTCGCGCTTGTTTGTAATCATTGTGAAATAAAGTTTAAACTTTTAAACAGCGGTAATGCTTCTAACTTATAGTGTCGATTCTCACCAGGAGCCATGCGTGCTCGAACATGTACATGTAGAAGATCAGAGGTTTGAATATCCACAAATTCCATAAGCCCCATTATTCAGTCACGGCTTAGTTACGTACCAGTCTGATTCGGCTATTCCATGTACCTCCCTTACAGAACCGCAGATTTTCGCCGATATTCATTTGGAAAGAAATTAAATATTTTCCGTAAATGATATTGAAAGTTTACACAAAATTAACAGCTCATGCGGAATTTGATTCCGGCGGAGCTCTGAATTTTGGTTTCGCGTTTCTTTACGTTTTCTTTGAAAACATGACTTCGTTTCGACATTATATCGGCGAATATCGGCGACGCTTAGAATCGAATATATGAAAAACAAGTGCAGGGGCTAAGACGTAACATTAATATTCGACCCAGGCCATTGTTTTTTTGCGGCCCCTGTGGACATGTAGGTAGTCAGAGAATCATCTTTCGTTGTACCAGTAGCCTATTTCACCAACATTGCAAAGTATGCTTGTCTAGCAAAGTATACTTTGAGGGAGGAATTTTCAATTTAAGGATAAAGTAGTAATTGTTATTATACTGAATTTATTACATTATCACAGCCATTTTGGCTGTGATAATGTAATAAATTCAGTGTACTAACTATACATACTTTTAATCATCAAATATATGCAGTCGTTAGTTCTATATGAAATAATTAATTTCGAGAAAAATAAATGATTACTCCCTCAAAGTATACTTTGCTACATAAGTATATTTTGCAATGTTGATGAAATCGGCTACTGAATATACGAACTATAATTTAGAAATAAACAGCATTTGTTTTCAGAATTATCGGGGTCTGGGTATGGGATGACGAGGTCTGTTGTTTACACTGGATTAATGGCAGCGCCCATGAGGTATCAGGTCAATCTATTGTTTCATCATATATTTTAATCGGACTAAGTTGAAACAACGTTCGATTCCGTCCGATTCAAAATTATCTGCAGAATATTCAGACTAGCTGCATAAGTAATACTGCTAAATTTGGTATCGGCGGACTCGTAGAGTTAACGACTGGAACACGGTCACCATTAAAAGTAAGAAACCGCAGTCGTATTGATGAAAAATAAGATTTACCTGAGACCTCATGGGTGCCACCATTAATCCAGTGTAAACAGTAGACCACGTGATCCCATACCCTAGGGGTACAAGTATATACTTTCAAAAATACGGCGAAAATTATGAACATTTAAAAGTCCAACAATACTGGATGAAGGCAGTATTGTTACATTTTTAAAGTTGATATCCCTGATAAATTATGAATAAATATCGTTTATACCTTACAAATTCATTTCCATTTCAAAATCATTTTAATTTTATTCTCTTGTCTAGATTCCAACGAAAATGTACGCCAATGCCATTGTGCATTTTTTCTTATAGAGAATAGTAGGTTAGTGCCGTGAATGGGAAGAAATATCTGGCAAGGCTTAGGAAACGGGATGGGCGAGGCTCTGCCGAGCACATCCCGTTTCCGTGCCGCGCCAGATATTTTTTTCCATCCACGGCACTGACCTACTATTCTATTTATCCCGTCAACACCTACAAATAGCTTTAAAATGCACAAAAATAAACCCAGCGGCACCCTCAAAATCGGAGAATCGACCTTGACAACCGCACATATCCATACGCAGTGAGTAGGTCGTATTGACCGGATATCAAAAAAAATCTTAACTTTTCTTTTCTTTTAGTTACATCATTTGTAAGCTATTTAACCAGGTTTCGGAGTCAATTTCCAAAGGTTTTCGTATTTTGACTCCTCCCCCAGGTCCTCCATCTCTTTTCCCCCCATGTTAAAATCACATAGGAAAATTATTTTTTCGCAATAAAATCAATATTTGACTGAATTTCATCAAATAAAAACTGAAATGGGGAAGGTGAATTTTTGGGTATTGGTGAAAAAGTACTTATATTTAAATAGTTAAATATTTATTAAGAGTTAATGTGTTTAATGGCCAACAGACAAAACGTGGAACAGATGGTATGTACTTTCTTTCCAATATTAGTTATTTATTTATTTTTTCCGCAAATATCGAATCAATACATATTTTAAAATGTTCAGAAGTCTAGCTATGTATGAATTATTCGGATGCACCCGATGTGGCTACTTCACGGCCATATTAAATGTCCATTAGTGTGTAAATACTTTGGAGTATGGTCGTATAAGTATGAAATAACAAAACAAAATAGACTGATGGAAGTTTTCCTCCGATATCACAGCCACCTGCTGAATGGGAAACTCAATACGACATCAACGAAATTACAACATAATTATTAGATAACTTGTGTGTGTACATTTTGTATCTTGTAATAGGAAAGTAATTGTGCACCGTATCTGAATCATGATGGCGGCCATGTGTCGTGATAATGTATTGCATACATAGGTGTTCTATATTTAATAACAAACTGCGTTAAAATAATTACACAAGTGTACAGAGCAGGGGAAATGTATTTTTTTTATTAATTCGTTCCCACGAAATAACAATTCGTTCCCTCAATTTAACAATTCGTTCCCACGATATAACAATTCGTTCCCACGAAATCGTTCCACTCAATTTAACAATTCGTTCCCACGAAATAACAATTCGTTCCCGTGGGAACGAATTGTTATTTCGTGGGAACGAATTGTTAAATTGAGTGGAACGAATTGTTATTTCGTGGGAACGAATTGTTAAATTGAGGGAACGAATTGTTAATTTGTGGGAACGAATT
The DNA here is from genome assembly GCA_029237695.1 of Conchocele bisecta. Lineage (NCBI taxonomy): Eukaryota > Metazoa > Mollusca > Bivalvia > Lucinida > Thyasiridae > Conchocele > Conchocele bisecta. The sequence continues at coordinate 59,646,975 of CM055280.1, forward strand.
GTTAATTCTTGGGAACGAATTGTTAAATTGAGGGAACGAATTGTTATTTCGTGGGAACGAATTGTTATTTCGTGGGAACGAATTAATATAAAAATAATTCTACGTCCCCTGCTGGGCTCCGTACACGTGTCTAGTAAATTCTGTAAGTGTTTCAGGAATAGTGGATCATACACGAGTGATGATTTAATATGATATTTATTAAACGAGTTTACTGATTTCATGAGAAACGAGGCCAGGTCATGCCGAGTTTCTTATGAAATCAGTCAACTAATTTAATAAATATCATATTAAATCAACACGCATGTTAGATTGCAGGTATTGCATAAGCACATAATCATAATTTGAAGCTGTATTGATTACCTAACATGTTTTCTGCAGCGGCCTAATCTGTATATTTATTACACTAGTGTATTATGATTTTTATTACACTGTGTTATTAAGCTATGAAAGCCCATTTTATGAAAGTATTGTATATTCATTAATGTGCGATGTTTGATGTTGTGAGTTGGCAATACATTTATATCAAATCAAATAATTTGTGTTAAAGGAACATGCCCACTCAGTAGGCACACACTGTTCTTTATATCGAAGACATCATCTGGGACATTTTCTGGCAAAAGAATCATTCATTCACCATTACCCCACGTATTGATTGGCATTATTATACATTTTGTATCCGACGTAAATGTCCACACTTATAGCAGGGGCGATAACCGTGTTTCCTTAAACTGTTAACGGACGTTACTATTTATTCTCTGTATTAATTTTTCGATGTGCAATGATCATACTTTACAATCTTTCGAAAATATTATTTTTTCAGGCGATGCATTTAATTAGTATAAATAATAAAAAAAAGATCATGCCTCATTTGCATATGAAACTAATTGGCATAGCTTCGTTTCTCTTGAAATCATTAAACTCGTTTAATAAATACCATATTACTGTATCACTCAAGTAAAGTAGTCCGCACGAATTGTACATAACGTTATAATAAATTACGAAAATGACCTTGCAAATGTTACAAATAATATCTTACGAGATATTGCCATTCACACTACAGCTGGTTATCGATTTCTCGAACAGTTCTCCGTCGGACACTCGGTAAACTGAAATTCGAACTCGCTCCGCGAACCAAACACATTGTCTAGAAACCAAATAATATTTAACCCAAAAATCGAATTATCCAAATTTGAACTCTTGAACAAATACATTGTTTTCGAGTCCTTTGCCGATTCGCGAGATCGGTGCTATATTGTATGTATTTCTTCTGCGAATGAAAATTCAAAACAAATATGAAAATTAGTTTGGAACTAAATGTTTACTTCTACATGTAATCGATTAATACATTATTACAAGAGAGGGGTATGTGTATGTGTGGGATACAGGCTGAGAAAATGAACCATATGACGTGTGCGACCAGCATAGCCACAGATCAACCTGCGCATGCGCGCAGTCTGATCTGTGACTACGCTGTTCACTGTTAGGTCAATCCATTATCGTTGATTTTATCAGCGGAATATACATAGAGAGTGGCCATGCAGTGTGAACTCTTAAAGGTTCATGCCCACTCAGTAGGCACAAAACTGTTCTTTATATCAGAGACAGTTCCTGGCAAAATAAACATGCATGCATCATTAGCCCACGTATTGATTGGCATTACTATACATTTTATATCAGACGTAAATGTTAACACTGATATCAGGGGCAATAACCGTGTTTCCTTAAAATGCTAACGGACGTTACAATTTATTCTCTGTATTTAGTTTTTGATATGCAATGATCATACTTTATAATCTGTCGAAAATACTATTTTTTCCGGTGACGCATTTAATTTGTATAAATAATTACAAAATAGCATGTCTCATTTGCATATGAAACTAGCCTGATACCACAGCGCGTCACTATCAGTAAAATAAACATTACTGAATGATTATATCTGAAAAGTGGGCATCCGTAATCTTTAGAACTGATGGAATAGTGACACAATTATACATTTATTTAATTCCTATAAAGAACATTTTGTACCTACTGAGTGGGCATGTACCTTTAAGATTATTACGCTCTGCAATTGTTTTAAATTTTGTCTGCCTACGTTGTTCGCCATATCGATGGCCAAGTAACAGAAGGTCGTAACTGCTATGCTAAAGCATAGCAGTTACAACCTTATGTTACTAGACCATCGATATGGTAAGCATCATCATACCACGTGACAGTGTAAGATCGTCAGGATCTAAAATTGTTGCAAATGTTAAGCAGAAACGCAACCGCCTGCGTTAATCCATTTCTGAAAATCAATTGGCAATGGCAACTCGCAATCAAGAAACATTATTGTCTGAGCCTGAGCTGTAGCACAGCTCAGACTTCGTCAATCAAGCTGCTTGATTTCAGGCACAACATTAACGCATTTTGAAATAAGAAATTAACAGATATTGGCAAGATTAGCGCATTGTTTCCCGCCAGAGGGCACGTTCGTGACACGTGACCCTGTCAGCCAGTAATGGCCACACGTGGTTTGAAACAATCCAAAACAATCCGAAACACTTCAAATTACCGACAAATTCCTCACTGACTATGCGAAAGTCAGCATGACCACACGTCACACTGCGAACATCTGCTAAAGTGTGAATGTTTGCTATGCCGGTATATACAGTAGCGTCTGTGAGTTCGTTCCGAATTTATTACAAGTGGCGTCTTGGTTTGACCTACCAAGGTGTATGATCACGTGGTACTACAACAACAAGTACTGAAATTTCCAGAATCCATCTGACTCAAAGTACGTATTTTGTTATGGTGTCCTTATTACGTAACGGATTTTGATGAAATATGGCGCATCAAACGCGTTTTGTTAAGCTGCATTTGGTGGTCTTTGTATTTCCGCCAAAACTCCTGTCGATTTTGCGAAGAATCGATTTCCAGGGAGTTTGGCACAGACTTCGACACGGAAATCGATTCTTCGCAAAAAGGACATAAGTCTGTGCCAAACTCCCTGGACCACCAAAATGCAGCTCATGAAGATGCGTTTGCTGCGCCATATTTCATCACAATCCGTTGCATATTAAGGACAATATCAAATAATACTTACTTTGGAGTGGGCAACGTTGTTGTTGTTGTAACGACGTGATCATGCACATTGGCTCGGTTTCTGTGCGTTTCGACGTTGTTTCATCACTTCGCATGATCAGTTCGCAATGCAAACATGATGAAACGTTTCGTAGGAACTGAGTTTCTGGAAAACTTGTTTTCAGGTTTTGTTTCAGTGCTAGTTCTTTGTTGTGTCTGGTATGGATTGCACACTCTTATATATGAGAACAACACTAATTGTGCTCTATTCTTATGTAAACTGTAATGATTTACGCAGCGCTGCAGATTAAGGACCCGTTCTGTACCTGTAGCCCATTTCATCAACATTGCAAAGTATACTTTACTAGCAAAGTATACTTTGAGGGAGTAATCATTTATTTTTCCTGAAATGCATTATTTCATATAGAACTAACAAATGCATATAGTTCATGATTAAAAGTATGCAGAATTATTATACTGAATTTATTACATTATCACAGCCATTAAATGGCTGTGATAATGTAATAAATTCAGTATAATAAAAATTAATAAATTTTTTAAAAAATTGAAAATTTCTCCCTCAAAGTATACTTTGCTAGTAAAGTATACTTTGCAATGTTGGTGAAATCGGCTACTGATCATCGTTTTATTCAAAGATAATTGCTTCGTAAATGTGATAGAATATATGTATAACATATAATGTGAACACTGCTTCGTCACTGTATACTATACAAAACATGGAGCGGCCAAGTAGGCCCATGTTTGTGTGTTCCAGCCATCAGCCAAAATGTGAAGTAGATCATATGATATAATGTAGCTAATCACATGTAGAAAAGCCATTAGAATGGACTCCAAACACTTATATTACACCAAACGGTAACATATGTCAGTTTCCTGAACAGGTGTGTGCCTGTGTTTTTAAACAACACGAACCACCATTATAAATAACCTCATACACAGAAAATCGCACAGTGTATCACTTTTATCTGACCAACCACACAACACATACCATATATACCCACTACTGTAATCTGTTGTTATTATTAGCTATCCAATACAGTGACATCCAAGCAGTTACCTGTGTGTATTGTCCCTTGTGTCTACTCACCCACTATGTGAGCAAATATGGCTTTACCCTTGTGTGATGTGTACACTAACATAGGCTGTGCATCAGATTGAAAAAGTTTACACATCAACATTTATTTTGAGATTGATGGGAGAAATGCTCAGATATCTCGTCTTCTGTATAGTTTGCTGGCAAACTATTTATAGGACTCCGTTGTCGTATCTGTCTATTATGTATTGCACCACATTTTATTTAATTTACCATGTTTAATGTCATATTATTTGCTGTATGTGTCAAACGCACGAAGTGGTGAAACTGTACGATGGCTGGAACATACAAAGATGGTGGAGTTGGCAACTCAATGTACCATATAGTATACAGTAACACGACAATATTCACATATGTTATATTTATATATCACATCACTCTTATGAAGCAATTATCATTGAAGCCAAGTGTATCCATCTATGACCGACTACCTTAAGGTGTACATATATGTGCAAGTGGAAGGTGCGTTCGATGACGGCTAGTTAGATATAATTGCTCTCTCCGTTGCTTTACCGCGTACACCTTAACCCTTTGAATCCGAAATCCCGCTAAATCGGTTTATGCAAAAAGCGCAGATCCTGTTGAGCCGGCTCGTAACGAGCCGTCTCATCAGGATCTGCACTTTTTGCAAGCAATTTTCATATTTCTTGGAACAAAAACACCCTCTTTTCATAAATGGACGAATCTGAAAATCATTTTGTGACCATTGGATTGGTCGAAACATTAGCATATCACAGTCCATTCCAGGGTTGAAAGGGTTAAGGTAGTAGGTCATAGATAGATACACTTGGCTTCAATATGATAATTGCTTCATATATATATGCGTGATGCTATGCCATTCATCAAATAGAGTTTGTGATAAAAGTGCTCATAAAGAACCAAACTTACTTCTTCCATAAAATATCATGTTGTCAGTCAACGCCAAATGTCAGAGAATTTGTATTGTTTTGTACGTACTTTTGTTGTTTCCCATTGAAAGACAACAGAACGCAAGCAGTTAATATTGTTCCCATAGTGACGTCTCATGAGTTCATATTGGTCAGTGCCGGAACTACATTTCACCTCGTAAAATAGTTCCCTCTAATTCATCACTAATTTCTTTATTTTAGTTACATTTTGCATATTGTTGTAGGCGCATATTCATTATGAGTGATTTACCTATATAATGAAAATGTTATTTGATTCGTATATGTATGTATATATGCCACTCATTCCGCCGCGCAACGATATTGCGCTCCTAAAGTCGCGCAATATCGCACGCTACGGAACTCGTGCATATATCCACATACAAATCAAATAACCTATACATATTGTCATTACAACAGTGGCTACCAAAGTATGATCTTTAATTCGAAATTGATATCAAAGTAATTTTCATTGGTATACATCTATAGGTGCATGTATATGTATGCGTTTTTGCATGTATCATGTAACTCGCTATGCATTGACCGAGCACGTGCTGACTGACACTGTGGTGAATCAGGCTGCGGTTGTCACACACTGTTTCAATGGTCAATCCGATTTTGAAAACTACTTGTGCTGATGTTCATTGCTGAAGCAACGTCACGTGACGTTACCGAATGACGTCAGTGTGATGACCCATCCAAAGAATTCCATGTTTTTTTAAGCAAGAACAAGAAACACTCTATCGCATGTGAATGTTCGTTCGCTAATAAATAGAAATCAAGCTCGGCGCGGAAACGGCAAGCCTATGAATTCCTACACGTTTCATAGCCTTGCCTGATAAAGTTATTTGATACTAAAGTCCTGGGGCCCGTTTCAATAAACTTTGTACGACTAAAATGTTCGTAAATGCACATTTAGAATCGTCTGGAAATTTTTATTGATGGATTTACATGTATTAAGCATAGGCTGCATATGCTCAATACATGTAAATCCGATACTTGTTTACAACAAAACATTGTTAATGTGAAATTTACAGACTATTATAATTTTGCACTTACGAACATTTTAGTCGTACGAAGTTTAGTGAAATGGTCCCCTGGTGCTTATATATGTATACTCTATATAGACGTTGTAAACATCGCCATAGCATACCCCCTCACGAGAAAATATTGCAATGTAACTACTTCAGTGTATTGTATATGCTTATCAGATGTGATTTTATTTGCTGGTTCTGTCGAGATAACGTGATTTATACGATTAGTCGACAAATTGGAACTCGCACGCGCTGTGAATATGGGAATATGTCGGTATCAGAGTTGAGTTACCCACAGGGTACATGTTCGTGTCCAATATTATGTTTAGTATAGGAATCACATTCACAGGTCTACGGAAACATGACTCGTGTTTGCGAGCCATTTCTCTCTAGTTCTCACTACACATCAACATTATGGAATAAGACCCGATGTTCTGCTACATGTAGTAACTGCCTTAGTTTCATGCATGTACTGTACATGAGGACATATATAAACTTATTTCGAGACAGCAGGAACGCAGTATAATTTATAATTTATCTGTAAAAACTAATCACCCACTTGCTTGGCTTAACTTACGGAAATCCTGATTTATCCCGTCAACACTGTGCGTATCTACCGTGAAACATATGTGCTGTGGCTGGGATTATTTAATTTTGTATTTTAAAGCCATTTGTAGGTGTTGACGGGATAAATAGAATAGAAGGTTAGTGTCGTGAATGGGAAAAATAGCTGGCGCGGCACGGAAACGGGATGGGCTCAGCAGAGCCTCGCCAATCATGTGATTTTAAAGATGTACCATTGCACTTTCGCGACGTGTTCGGGCACTTGTTTGAATTATGACTACACATAGAGAATAGTATGTTAGTGCCGTGAATGGCAAAACATATCTGGCAAGGCTTAGGAAACGGGATGGGCGAGGCTTTGCTTCACTTACATCCATGGAATAAATAATTCATGTAATATAAAACGGGTGAAAATTATAGCTTACTGAAAAAGTTAATATAAGTCAATATAATGTAAAAGTATATGGAATAGGAAAACATTGACCGTTTACTGCATGCAATGTTACGTCACTGGAATGTAAAAGTATGTAACTAAGCAACGAGGATGGATTTTGCTCGTACAAATCTACATCTAGACGTGACATACGAACTCTATCATGTATTCGTTATCTCAAGGCTTCGTTTTTGTTCTCCTCCCGACAACTGACGTTATGTATTGTGTCTTGCATCTGGCATTGTTTTTCTACTATGTCTTGTAATGACGTTGTTTTCACTTGCATGATAGGTGTGTATCTAACTGACAGGTACTTCGTAAAAGCATCGCATTTTCCATTTCTGTCCGAACTAATATTGTGTTGTTGATGTGTTGGTCATCATGATATTTGAAATTGAAGTAGTCAGTGTAAGATTTAAGTCTTTCTTTCAATGACCCCTTCACTTATCGGTTCAGCCATCATTTGTAGGAATATAGAGAATAGTAGGTTAGTGCCGTGAATTGGAAAAAAATATCTGGCGCGGCACGGAAACGGGATGTGCTCGGCAGAGCCTCGCCCATCCCGTTTCCGTGCCGCGCCAGATATTTTCCCCATTCACGGCACTAACCTACTATTCTATTTATCCCGTCAACACCTACAAATGTTTCACGGCACATACGCATTGTGTTGACGGCATAAAATGCTATTACAATTTGCATTTTTATTTTCAAAAACCGGAAGCGCATTATTCTCATGTTTCCGCCAAAATGAGGCATCCCATGCTGCACTTCTCGTAACTACGTGCAAGTGTTCATTCATATACAGGTGCCCTCCGTATGTTTTGTCCAACTTTCTACGAGATACGGGCTGCGTGTAATATGTATTTAGTTGATGATTTAGTGCATACATATTGGCGGGCACAGTGTAATAAGACAGTGTACCCACAAGCATGTACAACAGGTTGTATATATAGGGAGACATATTATATACGTACTTTCGTTTCCCATTGAAACACAATGCAACGCAATACGTCAATATGTTTTCATATTGACGTCTCGTGAGTTCATATTGGTCTGAGCCTGAACTACGCTTCACATCACGAATAGTTCCTTCTAAATCACGACTACTTTGTTTTTTTTATTTATATTTTGTATATTTGTGAAGCGCATATAAATTGCGAATGATGTACGTATATAATAAAACGGTTATTTGATTTGCGTATGGGGATATATGGCACTCGTTCCGCCGCGCAACGAAATTGCGCTCGTAAAGTCGCGCAATATCGCATGCTGCGGAACCACAGCCATCTTAAATAACCTATAAATATTGATTTCGTCCATACCAAGGTGTATGATCACGTGGTACTAACAACAACAAGTACTGAAACTTCCAGAATCCATCTGATTCAAAGTACGTATATTTTCCTTATTACGTAACGGATTTTTATGAAATATGGCGCATCAAACGCGTCTCGTTAAGCTGCATTTGGTGGTCTTTGTATGTTCGCCCAAACTTCTGTCGTTTTTGCGAAGAATCGCAAAAAGGACACAAGTCTGTGCCGAGCTCCCTGGACCACTAAATGCAGCTCATGAAGACACGTTTGCTGCGCCATATTTCAAAACAAATCCGTTGCATATTAAGGAAAATATCAAATAATACACGTACTTACATTGGAGTGGGCGACGTTGTTGTTGTTGTAACCACGTGATCATTCGCCTTGCATATTTTAGCTATAACCAGCATACAGGTGCACCTTTATTTACCATTTCCGGACGTATTAACTGGCATTTTTATACATTGTATATCAAATTGTTGATATCAGGGGCGATAACCATGAGTCCTTAAATTGTTCATGGAAACAACTGTTCAGTATCTCTATTGATTTATTGCTCTGCACTGATCACACTTTATATATGTCGATAAAATACGTATTCGGGTGACGCAATTAATTGACATAAATAGTTAAATGCGCTACCTCATTTGCATATCAGAATAACCAGATAGAACCGCGCGTGTCTACCATTAATTTAAAGATACAGCGAAACCTCTCTAAACCGGACACCCTGGGAGGTCCCCAGGGTGTCCGGCTTAGAGAGGTTTCACTGTAAATCAGGCATTTTATCATTCTGGGCCACAGTTGTGTGCTATACGATCACGAACAGACAGTATCACCTGAGATAAATCACGAAGAATCTCATCAAAAATAAGATCACATGTGTTTCCTTGGTGTCCGGTTTAGCGCGGGGTTCCACTGTATATTAAGAATAAATGATTTTATATTTGCACAGAGGGCACTCGTAAATGGTCGAATAGTTATACAATTATACACTTATTTACGTCCTATAAAGACACTGTGTGTATAATAGATTGTAATACATACTTATGTAATACCTATATGTCAAGCTTCTAACTTATCAGTGCAGCTTCAATGTATGACGACGTGCTTATGCAATAAGTGATATGTGTTGTACACAACACCGCCTGCGCTAATCTTTCCAATAGTTGTACATTGTACATTGTTTTCTTTAAATATGCTCGAATATGTGATTGAAATAACGCAGCTTGATTGGCTGAGTCTGAGCTACAGCTCAGACTCAGTCAATCAAACTGCTGTATTGCGAGTTATAAGTGGTGTTCGGAAACGTTGACATCTTGATACGATTAACAAAGGCGGTTGTGTACTAGTAACCGAAAGTGTTAACCCACATATCCCCATTTGTTTGCTACCTTTTTCGTATGAATGGTGTCGGACCTAATTTGTTTAATTGTTCGTAACATGCACCTATCGTGGGAAATATACTAATTACAATATAGGTTCATCTATTATTAATGAAGATAAATTAAATGCTATATAATATGGCCACATTGGTGGGGACTCAAACTATCAGCAGCTAGATGGAAACTACGTCACATAACATGCTCATGACGTGTCTACTTAACCAGATTCTGCCTCAAGCAAACTGTGCGTTCTGCCTACATGTAATCACATCCGGATTACTGTTTTGCAGTGTATATTTGACCGCGTATGGATACATTTTGTATATGTAATTGAGCGTGATTAAACCTAAACACTATCAGAGCGTGACACATTTGAGACTGTGACAGGAGAAATGGGGCTTACGAGTTTTGCGAACAGTGATGATCCAGATCAGCCAGTGCAATTGCACGGTCTGATCGGGATTTGCACCGTTCCACATTCCATCAACGAACCACGATTATAGCAGGCTACTATTATGCCCATTCCTCCAGTCAGAATGTGACATACAGAACCGCCTGCGTTAATCTTGCCAATATTTGTCAATTTCTTTGTCTCAAAATACGTGAACATCGCGCTTGAAATCAAGCAGCCTGAATGGCTGAGTCTGAGATGTGCAACAGTTCAGGCTCAGCCAATCAGAGTTGCTTGATTGCGAGTTGCCATTGCCAGTAGATCATCAGAAAAGTTCACAATCTGGGCGCGATTAACGCAGGCGGTTGTGTAAAAACGGTGGTTACATAGTTGTGGCGAGTGCCTGTAGCGGCAGATGGCCCTCATCCAGTCTGGATAATGGGAACCTCTTCACTCAGTACAGTGGCTGATGAATTGGAATGCCTTCCGTCTGCCGGAGAACACACCGGGCGTTTGTAATGCAACATGTATCGCCGAGTGTTGCCTAATGCAATGCAATACAATACAATACAATACAATACGATGCAATATAATGCAATATAATTCAATACAATGTAATACAATGCAATACAATGCAATACAATGCAATACAATGCAATACAATTTAATACAATGCAATACAATACAATATAATGCAATGTAATACAGTGCAATGCAATGCAATGCAATGCAATGCAATGCAATGCAATGCAATGCAATGCAAATACAATACTATGAAAATGCAATGCCATTGCAATGCAATTGCAATTGCAATGCAAATGGCAATGCTATGCAATTGCAATTGCCAATTGCAATTGCAATGCAATGCAATGCAATGCAATGCAATCCAATCCAATCCAATGCAATGCAATGCAATGCAATGCAATCCGACGCGATATGATGCAATGTAATACGATGCGTTGCGATGAGATACGATGCAATGCAATTCAATACAATAGGACACGATGCGATACAATACAATGCGATAAGATGCGATGCGATGCGATACGATACGATACGATACGATACGATACGATACGATACGATACGATACGATACGATACAATGCGATACGATGCGATACGATGCAATACGATGCAATACGATGCGATGCGATGCGATGCGATGCGATGATGCGATGCGATGCGATGCGATGCGATGCGATGCGATGCGATGCGATACTATGCGATGCGATGCGATGCGATGCGATGCGATGCGATGAGATGCGATCCAATACGATACTATGCGATGCGATGCGATGCGATGCGATGCGATGCGATGCGATGCAATACAGTACGATACGATGCGTTATAATACAATACAATACAATGCCATATAATACGATGCGATACGATGCGATGCAATACAAAATACGATATGCTGTGCGATACGATAGCATATGGTACAATACAATAGTAAAAATTATAATACACTAGTCTACATTTAGTCCAATAAATATATAACGAAAAGTGTATTATCCCGTCAACACTGTGCATATGTGCCGTGAAACACGGTGCCGTGAAACATTTTTGATATCATGTCAATACGACCTAATCACTGCGTATGCATATGTGCGGTTGTCATTTAAAGTATTCGTAGGTGTTGACGGGATAAATAGAATACTAGCTTAGTGCCGTGAATGGGAAAAATATATGGCGCGGCACGGAAACGGGATGTGCTCGGCATAGCCTCGCCCATCCCGTTTCCTCAGCCTTGCCACATATTGTTTCCCATTCACGGCACTAACCTACTATTCTCTATCTATTTTCCTTATTTCCGAACCAAAGTATATGTTGTGACCACTCATTTGAACCGTCTCGGCGAGACGGTTCAAATGAGTGGTCACAACATATACTTCTGATGAGAAATAAAGAAATTATTGAGCCTTGCCGGATATTTTTTCCCATTCACGGCACTAACCTACTATTCTCTATATTCTGAAACAATGAAATTGACAATATTCTCAAATTGTCTCTATAAACATGTAGATAGAAGATCCTACATGAATGGTGATATAATATGATATTTATTAAACGAGTTTACTGATTTCATAAGAAACGAGGCTATGACGAGTTTAATACTAAATATCAACACAAATGTTAGATCATATTTATTGCATAAGCACATAATTTGAAGCTTTATCGATTACCTGACATGTTTTCAGTAGCGGGCTCATTTGCATATTTATTACACTAGTGTATTATGATTTGTATTACACTGCTTTATTACACTATGACAGCCCATGTTATTTAAAATCGTATAAACGTACGATTTATGTGTATAATTCTGGTACGTTTGTATCGTACAAACATACCAGATTTGTGTACGGTATAAATGTACCAGAATACCGTAAATGTATACGATATATTAACGGTGTTGCCGTGTACTATTTGCCCTAATATTTGGTCCGCCCCTAATATTTGGTCCTCTTTGGAGTCGAGAATTTCTTGAAAATGAGAGGTGTTTTCAGTAGAATGAAAAGCCATACTATGGTATATATCGTATGTTTGTATAATATTCGTATAGTACGTTTGTACTATTCGATGATGCGGTACAAACATACCAATATTATATGATCATACGATATGCTCATTAAATATACCAATACTATACGATTACGATATGTATACGATATTAGTATATACTAATAGGTAAGGATCAGAAAAGCGCTACTGTACTTGAATATAGCGTACATTGTATGTTTCTGGGAATGTAATCAAATAAACTGGTGCTATTATATCATTTGCCTTAAATGAAAAGAAAAAAAACACATATTGACTATCTGAGACATCATCTGAGACACTGTTCTTTTAATACATGAGCACGTGTGATGCCATTCAGCGTTAAGATATAAAAGAGACACGCCATATTATTTGTGTACCTTCTGACATCTGCGTAATTTCATTAAATACGTTTACAAAATTGACAATATTGTTCTTAAATGGCGTCAAAAGTTGACAATACTTCCAGGGTACATGTGGAATATAATAGGAAAATATTATTGTAAATATTTTCAACGTATTTCATGAAATTACGCAGATGTCCGAAGAAACAAAATTGCACGACGTGTCTCATCTAACGGCAGTATCCAGTGAGGATTGGCTTCTACGGAGTCCCTCAATTTAACAATTCGTTCCCTCAATTTAACGATCCCACGGGAACGAATTGTTAATTCGTGGTAACGAATTGATATATCGTGGGGGAACGAATTGTTAACTCCAAGGGAACGAATTGTTAAAATGAGGGAACGAATTCGAGGGAACGAATTGTTCATTCGTGGGAACGAATTGTTAATTCGAGGGAACGAATTGTTAAATTGAGAGAACGAATTGTTATTTCGTGGGAACGAATTAATAAAAAAAAATGCATGTCACCTGCGGGGCTTCGTAGATTTCAGTTATTTGTAAAACAGCTTGTCTACGTTATCAGATATTGGTTAAAACGAGTAAATGGCGCGAAAACTGCAGCAATAAATAACGTGATACTGCAACATTTTAGATAAGATACATAGAGAATAGTAGGTTAGTGCCGTGAATGGGCAACACTATCTGGCAAGGCTCAGGAAACGGGATGGGCGCGGCTCTGCCGCGCCCATCCCGTTTCCGTGCCGCGCCAGATATGTTTGCCCATTCACGGCACTAACCTACTATTCTGTGTATCCCGTCAACACCTACAAATGGCTGTAAAATGCAAAAATATAACCTCAGCCAACGCACATATTCATACACCGTGATTAGGTCGTATTGACAGGATATCAAAAATGTTTCACGGCACCGTGTTTCACGGCACATACGCACTATGTTTCCGGGATAAATAGAGAACAGTAGGTTAGTGCCGTGAATGGGAAAACATATCTGGCAAGGCTTAGGAAATGGGATGGGCGAGACTCTACTCTCTACTATTCTACTTATCCCGTCAACACCTACACATGGCTTTAAAATGCAAAATAAATAACCCCAGCCACCGCACATATTCATACGCAGTGATTATGTCGTATTGACAGGATATCAACAATGTTTCACGGCACCGTGTTTCACGCATATACGCTCTGTGTTGATGGGATAAATAGAGAATATGTAGGCCGTTTGGTTCATGTACTGGATACTGTAAGTGACGACAAGAGTGAATTCGTAAGAGAGAAACAAATACTATTTTTACTAATGTACACTTAATACATTTTCACGACTGACAACAGAAGGTGAGCACACCGTTTACGCGAAGGAACGAAAAGACGAACGAATAGACGAACTGTCCTTAAAGGTACATGCCCACTCATTAGGCACAACTGTATAGGAATTAAATAGGTGTATAATTGTGTCACTATTCCAACAGTTCTAAATATTACAAGTGCGCTCTACAGATATTATCATTTAGTAATATTTATTTTACTGATAGTGACTCGCGGTGGTATCCTGCTAATTTCATATGCAAATGAGGCATGATATTTTTTAATTATTTACACTAATTGTATGCGTCGCCCGAAAAAGTAAGTTTTTCGACAGATTATAAAGTATGATCGCTGCGCTTTAAAAAAACAAATACAGAGAATACATACATGTAGTAACGTCCGTTAACACTTTAAGGAAACACGGCTGTCGCCCCTGATATCAGTGTGGAAACATACGTCTGATATAAAATGCATAATAATGTCAATCAATACGTGGGGTAATGGTGAATGAATGTTTATTTTGCCAGAAAATGTCTCAGATGTTGTCTCTGATGTAAATAGAGAATAGTAGGTTAGTGCCGTGAATGGGAAAAATATCCGGCAAGGCTCAAGAATTTCTTTATTTCTCATCAGAAGTATATGTTGTGACCACTCATTTGAACCGTCTCGCCGAGACGGTTCAAATGAATGGTCACAACATATATTTTGTTTCAGAAATAAGGAAAATAGATAGAGAATAGTAGGTTAGTGCCGTGAATGGGAAAAAATATCTGGCAAGGCTCAGGGAACGGGATGGGCGAGGCTCTGCCGAGCACATCCCGTTTCCGTGCCGCGCCAGATATTTTTTCCCATTCACGGCACTAACCTACTATTCTATTTATCCCGTCAACACCTACAAATGGCTGTAAAATGCAAAAATAGTATTGACTGGATATCAAAAATGTTTCACGGCACCGTGTTTCACGGCACATACGCACTGTGTTGACGGGATAAATGACGTTTTGTGCCTACTGAGTGGGCATGCACCTTTAACAGGCAACTACACAACCGCCTGTGTTATTCTTGCCAACATTATCAACGTTACTGAGCATCTACTAGTATTAACAATGCCAACTCGCAATCAAGCAATGTGATTGACTGAGCCTGAGCGGTAGCGCAACTCAGGCTCAGCCAATCATGCTGGTTGATTTCGAGCACAATTGAAGAAAATAAATTGACAATTTAGCTAGGTTAGCGCGGGCGGTGGTGTACGGTGGCAATGTTTCTCACGTACTTTCCGAAAGTGCGTGTTTTCAGCCTCTGCCGCGCTGCTATCGTTTATCATAAAGCCAGTTTGGTTTTATGACCATTTTAATCAAAGAGACTGCCGTTCGTACAAAGAAATATCCGAACGCTACTTACTAGATATGTGGCTGCGTCTGGAGAAATGAGGCTTATGGGTCATGCGACAAGTGTAGATCCTGATCAGACTGTGCGTTCGCACAGTCTGATCAGGATCTACACCGTTCGAGAGTCCATCAACGAAACACCCGCCTTGCTTCTAACAAGAAACACTGATCGTTACCAAGCCGCAGGAGTCTGTTATTTGATCAGGAGCTACGCTTGCGACAGACCCCATAGGCGCAATGTCTCCAGTCACAGCCACTTGTTACAGACATAACGCGATGACTCAGGCCCGTCTCGCCATATTTGACAAGGCTTTACAATATTTCATTCTCCGGACAGAAATAACGGACTTACATCCATATCGGGTTATAGTAATGTCCGGTTACGTCAGCAATAATTGGTGCCCTGTTCGGTGCATCGTGAGATGCTACAGTGCATTGTAATACGCTGCAGTGTAATGTCCTGTATTGCTCTGTATTTACCTTATTCCCACCGGCCGACGATGAGAGTTGACTAATCGCGTTTTCAAGCATGTTTAATATCAAAGAGTGTGCAACTCGACCACGTTTTGGTACTGAAAACGCTCTAGGCTCTTGGGGGCCGTTTCACTAAACTTCGTACGACTAAAATGTTCGTAAGTGCAAAATTATCTTGAAAACAATTATTGGATTTACATTTAATGAGCATAGGCTACATATGCAGCCTATGGTCAATAAATGTAAATCCATCAATTTTAATTTCTAGACGATCCTAAATTTGCACTTACGAACATTTTAGTCGTAAGAAGTTTAGTGAAACGGCCCCTTGGACTAGTGTGACTACCGTTTTAGTGTGTAATCTGTTGTACTGTATGTGAGTAGGTACTGTATGTGAGTAGGGCTGTGTTGTATGGTATGTGCATTTATTGCAAGTGTATCAGATTTACATGAAACAAACCATGAGATGTTATACAGTCGAACCTCCACAAACGGCCACCTCTCTACAACAACACCCTCTCTGTAACAGCCGCTATTTTATATCCCAAATTGATGATTTCCTCTATATCTAACCCTTAGACTGTTGAGCATGAAAATTGTCGTGTGATGTTGATTTTGCATTCGTTCTCAATAAAAACATGTTTTGACAGCACTTTAGAATCATTTCCATTGGAAATGTTTCTAAAATGCTGTCAAAACATGTTTTTATTGAGAATTATTGAAGAAAATAAATAAACATCAGAAGATAAAATTTAATTCAGCATTAACCTCCCTACAACAGCCACCTCTCTATAACAGCCAATGTTGCGTCTTCCCATGGGTGGCTGTTGTAGAGAGGTTGCACCGTATCTAACAGCGGTACTCGACATTCAAAAATCTCCAGCTCGAAATTAGTCCCGGTGAATATGGATCTCCCAGCTGTGGATTCAACCCGAAATTCAACCCGAAATTCAACCCGAAACAACCCCAACCCGAAATTCAACCCGGTGAACTTCGATGTTCGATGGCAGTGCTACATGTAACTTCACACAGCCAAGAAGATGTACGATATTTCGTAGAAAATTGTTACAGAAATAGTGACATTTTCTGTAAACGACATCGCAAGTTGACTAGTAAATATTCACAGCAATTGCATGCATGTGCATTGCACAGTTCGTCACCTTTCGTGGTCATTTACGGACAATATCGTAAAACTTGTAATATCACCTGGCCGTAAAGGCCATACTTTTGTTGTCCCAATGCAACAATTACTATATAAATGACCCTGCGAATAAAGACCACCTGTTAACAAAGGCCAGATTTGTCACTTCCCATGGTTGTCCTTTACTCACAGGTTTGACTGTACATATGTTTCATGTAATATCACACATTATATGTATTACATAAGCACATCATCACACATTGAAGCTGTACTGATATCATAGTGTGTTTTCCATAGCAGTATCAATTGCATATGTATTACACTAGTGTATTATCTGTTTTAATACACTGTGTTATGACACTGCAACATCCAAGTTCAAGGTGCATCATCACGTGGTTACAATAACAATAACGTCGTCCACTCCAAAGTAACTATTATTTGATTTTTATGGAATATGGCGCAGCATATGCGTCTTCATGAGCTGCATTTGGTGGTCCATGGAGTCCGGCACAGACTTATGTCGTTTTTACGAAGAATCGATTTCCGATTTCCGTAAAAACGACAGAAGTGTGGGCGAAAATACAACGACCACCAAATGCAGCCTAACAAGACGCGTTTGGTGTGCCATATTTCATCAAAACCCGTTACGTAATAAGGACAAATATAAAATAATACGTACTTTGAATCAGATGGATTCTGGAAGTTTCAGTACTTGTTGTTGTTGTTAGTACCACGTGATCATACACCTTGAATTTAATTAACTCAGTCGTTAAAACACTGTGTCTCAGGCGATGTACAGGTATGGAACATATTGCTGTGTTCATTGTATGTACTACAACATAATTCCAGCACAAACATATTTACACAATTCCTTAACATTTGATTGGCACGTAACAAGTCTCTGTCCAAAATTTATATAAGTAAAAAAAGGCCATTCATTCCTATAATGACACCCTATCCAACCGCATTTTGCTTTTATTATATCTGGCACGTTCAAAGAATATTGTTTCTATTCTGCTGCATGAATATATACATGTACTCGTATTAGACAGGGATGTGTATCTGGGCGCGGTTGCTCAAAACCTCTGTTCGCTTAACAGACTGTTAAATCCTTAGCAATGCTAAGGATTTAACAGTCTGTTAAGCTAACAGAAGCTTTGAGCAACTGGGCCCTGGATATTAAGTTGTCTCATACGCACCCCATATATAGAGAACAGTAGGTTAGTGCCGTGAATGGGAAAAATATCTGGCAAGGCTTAGGGATGGGCGAGGCTCTGCCGAGCACATCCCGTTTCCGTGCCGCGCCATATATGTTTTCCCATTCACGGCACTAACCTACTATTCTATTTATCCCGTCAACATCTGCAAATGGGGGGGGTTGTCTAGTTGCGAAGGTACCTCTTGCAATCTACTCCCGTATCGTCCGTAGCTAGGACAGCAACTAGGGGGTTGTTCTATTTTCGAGCTCTTCGAAATGCACTTTCCTGTGTTGTACGGCATTTAAATTCAGACTCCAACTGGTGGTAAACTGTGATATATGTAAACTCCGTGGCTTAACGGGGAAGGGGTGCAACCCCGGAACACCCCCCCCCCCCCCTCTAGATCCGCCCCTGGCGCGTCCTACATGTTGCACCGGCTTTCATAGGGATACTCTTTCACATATAGTTCTGAGTACATACCTATTACAGTACATTACATTACATTGCATTACATACCAGCTGTGACGGAGTAGTATTTACAAATTTTAGTTTGAAGCGTTCTTTGTTTACTTTCTACTAAAATAATTTTACTAATACATTGTAATCACTTTAGTAGGTAAGTTTATGATGATATTTATTTCAAATGCTGGAATTATAATGAATGAATGGTCTTTTTGTGGACTTCATCGGGGATATAAACTTGGAAAAGTCGCGGGAATACTGGACGAAGGCCTTTCATTCCTATAATAGTGCACGAAATGGGAACATTATTCCGTAACGTAATACGGTTAGCTGTCTTGTAGCGAAATAGCGAAACCTATATATATTGCCTATCAAAATGTGCCAACATATTTTTTATAATTTCTTTATTTATCAATTAAAGAAAATGTAACCATTCATTTGAACCTTTTCAACGAGACAGATCAACTGGGGGCCAGAGGCCCGTTTCACTAAACTTCTTACCACTAAAATGTTCGTAAGTTCAAATTTAAGATCGTCTGTAAATTTCAATTTATGGATTTACATTTATTGAGCATAGGCTGCATATGCAGCCTATGCTCAATAAATGTAAATCCAATAATTATTTACAAGAAAACATTGTCAATGTGAAATTTACAGACTATCATAATTTTGCACTTACGAACATTCTAGTCGTACGAAGTTTAGTGAAACGGCCCCCAGTCCACTACACTTCATACGACTAAAATCTTCGTCAGTGCAAAATTATAATAGTCTTTAAAAATCACTTTAACAGTGTTTTCTTTTCAATTGTTGGATTTACATGTATTGAGCATATGATGCATATGCAGACTTTGCTCAATCATTGTAAATACATCAATTGAAATTTCAAGACGATTCTAAATTTGCACTTACGAACATTTTAGTCGCAAGAAATTTAGTGTAACATATACTTTGTATGAGACACAAATGTTACCATGGTTACCAGACACAAATGGCGGTGCCCGCACACTACACTGGTACCGTTAGGCAAATAACGTATTTTGTCTCGGCATGTTTCGAAATAAAGTGCATTTTTACTAGCTGCTGTAGTTATGACACGTAACATGTGACACGCCATGTAATACACGCATCGCTACAGTTAAAACAAGATGACACGGCGAACACAGACAGATATATATATCCAGATATTGAATCATAATATTATGTCCTAGACGTGTTAAACTGTCCATGTCACAAATTATTTTAGCCCTATGCTGCACAAAAAAAACAAATGAAAATTACGAGCTATAAAGAAAAGTGTACTACCAAATGGAGATCATAGAACTAATAAAAGTATAGCATATGTCACACACACAGACAGAATGCTATAGCACAATCCTACACATGTATACAGTGAAACCTGTCTAAACCGGACACTATACCAGACTACTTAAGTAGGTTAGTGTAGTGAATGGGAAAACATATCTGGCGCGGCACGGAAACGGGATGTGCTCGGCAGAGCCTCGCCCATCCCGTTTCCTAAGCCTTGCCAGATATGTTTTCCCATTCACGGCACTAACCTACTATTCTCTATATCTCATGACAAAGGCTCAATAAATACAGTATATATTTAAGTAGGTCACATGTGTAACTGAAATAAAAGCTTCTTTTTTTTTTAAACTGTAAAACTTCTCCTGCTCGTCTGTACATGTTGCTCGTTTGGACATGTAGATGATTGTGTAATGTTCCACGTTTGCAAACGAGAATAAATATGCACATGAACGGGAGATTTTTCTAACAGCATTTATTTAGGTATATATAAATATACTTTTATGAAGTAACGCGAGATCTCGCAGTACCCAATTTGCACTTGCCTTGTTTAAGTGAAAATGCTATACCACACTCAGTTATGATCTATATATTGGAAGACGGATGCATAATATAAACTGTTCATTAGTTTCAATCAAGTCAACATGCATTTTGTCTGGAATTTCATGGTTGCTTTGTCTTAAGTTATACCTATAATGCAATGAGTAGTTAGCGTTGAACGTGAGTGCACACCGGCGGTTTCGAGTTGATCAAATGTTTATATATTGAGTTGTAGTCTACATGCTGTGTACATGTATGCATATCATGTCAATAATGGACATACAAGTCCTTGTCAGATTTGCTTACCGGAAGTGAGTATCTGAGTCATTGTTATCTTAGTCATTGAAGAGTTCGTACCGTTAGATAATACATCTAAGGGAGGTAATAGCTTATCGAACTGACCTATGTGATATTAGCTATATGTAGCAAACTGCCTATACATTGTATTTGATCTACATATACTTTTTGTATGTAACATTATTCGAATGTTGACCTATATACCATCTAATTACAGCTGATAGGAGCTGCTGATTGTAACACAATATAACATACAAGCGTCTCGTGAACGTGCAGCAACCCTTCAGACGCAATTTTGCATGTGATTGGAGAATTGGGGCTTATGGAGTTTGTCTCCAGTGTATCTTCTTGTCAGCTAGTGCACTCCGATTGCCTGATAACGATATATACAGTGCCGTTTGTTGGAATAGGTAGGTCACTTACTGAGCGGTGACCAGTGCGGATCCTGATCAGACTGCGCATACGCGCAGGCTGATCAGGATCTACACTGGTCGCACCGATGATAAGCTCAACTTCTTCACTCACAGACAAATTTAAGCACCGACGAGAACTTAATTAACGTCACGTGACATCGCCGCCACTTGTTTGATGATGGGGGATTATTCGGTGATGCACCGCACACGAATGTTCGAGATGTCTGGGGTTGTATTTCAAAATATGGCTCAATCTGTTTTGAACAGCCTAGCGTTAGGTCCGCTACCTTTGTATCTTGCATGCGTGATGATTTAAAGGTGCATGCCCACTCAGTAGGCACAAAATGTTCTTTATAGGAATTAAATGAGTGTATAATTGTGTCACTATTCCACCAGTTCTAAACATTACGAGTGCCCGCTATAAAGATATAATAATTTAGTAATATTCATTTTACTGATAGTGACGCGCGATGGTATCCGTCTATTTTCATATGCAAATGAGGCACGATATAGTTTTAATTATTTATACTAATTTAATGCGTCACCTGAAAAAATAATGATTTCGACAGATTATAAAGTATGATCATTGCGCATTAAAAACATAAATACAGAGAATAAATAGTAATGTTATTACATATTCCCAGGATCAGAAATTAATGTTCAACTGATGTGCCAACAACAACAAGTACTGAAACTTCCAGAAGCCCTCCGATTCAAAGAACGTATTCTTTTATTTTGTCCTCATTATGTAACGGTTTTTGATGAAATATGGCGCATCAAACGCGTCTTGTTATCTGCATTTGGTGGTCTCGGTACTTTGGCCCAAACTTATGTCGTTTTTGCGAAGAATCGATTTCCGTGTCTACCGACACGGAAATCGATTCTTCACAAAAACGACATAACTATGTGCCGAACTCACAAGACCACTAAATGAAGCTCATGAAGACGCGTTTGCTGCGCCATATTTCATCAAAATATGTTGCATATTAAGGAAAATATCAAATAATACTTACTTTGGAGTGGGCGCGCTTTCAACACTTTCAGCCTTTGTCGTTGTTGTTGTAACCACGTGATCATGCACCTTGATAGTGTCTGCAGGATCTCAATTGCACTCAACGAGGTTATTAAATATCATATTAACCCTTAGAATGCGGAAACGTAACTAGTCGTCTGCTGTTTTTTTTCTTCATATTGTATCTTCTTTCTCAATAAAAACATTGTTTTACATCATTTCAGAATCATTTCCATTGAAAATGATTCTAAAGCGTTGTCAAAACATGTGTTTGATAAAGAGAAATGTGAAATAAAAATAAACAACAGACGACAAAAATGAATTCACAGTTGTAATTTGATCTTTATAGGAATTAAATAACTGTATAATTGTGTCACGATTTCACCAGTTCTAAAAATTACGAGTGCCCGGTATACAGTTATGCTTATTTTTTAATATTTATTTTACTGACAGTGACTCGCGGTGGTATCTGGCTATTTGCATATGCAAATGAGGCATGCTATTTTTTAATTATTTATACTAATTAAACGCGTCACTTGAAAAAATAATATTTTCGACAGATTATGAAGTCAAAAAATCTCACTTCAAAAAATAAATACAGATAACAAATAGTAATGTCTGTTAACATTTTAAGGAAACACGGTTATCGTCCCTGATATCATTGCTGGAATTATAAGGAATGAATGGCCTTTTTGTGAATTTATCGGGGATATAAACTTGGAAAAGTCGCGGGAATACTGGACGAGGCCTTCCGGCCTTCGTCCAGTATTCCCGCGACTTTTCCAAGTTTATACCCCGATAAATTCCACAAAAAGGCCATTCATTCCTATAATGAATATTTATTTTGCCAGAAAATGTGTCAGATGATGTCTGTGATATAAAGAGCATGTTGTGCCTACTGAGTGGGCGTGTACCTTTAATATAACTGTTTTTACACCGCCATCGTCATTTTTGCAATAAATATAATTGCCGTGTATATTCATAGCGATTGTGTGTCCACATGTTCTTGTCCACGTATTTCTTTATATAGAACATTACTCGCTCAAAGTAATAAGCCGATGTTAATTTAGAAATAAATGAAAGTAAACTGATATAAAACACACCACAGAACTAAGCAAATCGACGTCGTAAAACAATAATTGCCTGTTTGACATGTGTTACATTGACGTGTGATGCGGGGGTCATGTTCACCTAACTACTGTCCGTTTCACGAAAGCTGTCCACATTTTACGACTATATAAACAATTCCAAAACAATATTGTTTTCGATAATATTAAATTAAAGCAAAATTTAATAATGGGCCAACTTTTTATTTCGTCAAATGTTTGTCCAATATTGATTTTAGAAAAAACAATTTCCACAAGTTAAATCCCCATCTATGAAGTTAACATGGGAACATTTTTCGAATTTCAGATATACTGGACCTATTTTCAAACTTTAACTGTTGTTTTCAGTTATATCATTTCCAAGCTATCCATTTTCGGAGTCAAATTCCAATTTCTTTCGTTTTTCACACGTCCAACAGCTCCTCCCACCTCATTTTCCCCCATGTTATAAATTCCCATCGACAAATCTTTTTTTCGTAATAAAATCAATATTTTACCAAATTTCACGAAAAAAAAGAAGGCTCATTCTTACATTTTGATAAAATTTAATATCATCAAAACAAATATTGTTTTTGCATTGTTTATATGGCCGTAAAATTTGGACAGGTTTCGTGAAACAGTCAGTAGTAGTTTATGACATATGGGGCCCGAATAAAATATGTGGCTGTGACTGGAGATATGTGTCTTATGGGATTTGTGACCAGTTTATTTCCTGATCAAATAGCACACTCATGTACAGTGGGGTCAGCGTGTAAGTGCACACACGAACGAACACGACAGGTTGGAACCAACCTGTCGTGTTCGTTCGTGTGTGCATTTACACGCTGACCCCACTCTAGCTTGACAATGATCTGTATTGCTTGTTAGAAACATGGAGTGTGTTTCTGATCAGACTGTGCGGATGCACAGTCTGATCTGGATCTACACTGGTTGCAAAACCCAGACTGGAGATATGGGTTTTATGGGACTTGTGACCAGTGTATTTCCTGATCAAATAGCACACTTCTGTAGCATGATAATGACATGTATTGCTTGTTAGAAACATGACGTGTGTTTCATTGATGGAATCACGAACAGTGCAGATCCTGATCAGACTGTGCGGATGCACATGCTGATCTGGATCTACACTGGTCGCAAAACCCATACCTCCCATTTCTCCAGTCACAGCCACAGATATGAACAGCAAAAGTAACGTGAACGGGTTTAACGTTCCATCATTAGCTAAGATCATACAGAGACGGGACCACAGTTTAAAGTCTCATGGGAGATGACCACGATAAGTTCTGCTTTCGGTCAAATCCCATTAGTTGTATCATTTATCACTTGTATTGGATGAATAAAATATTGTTTAAAAAAAGAAAAAAGAAAAACAAAAGTCTCATCCGACAGACCAGTGGGGATGACAATACTCTGTAAGTAATTTTCACGCCAAGGGTGAGGAGGATTGAGCTTATAACCGTTGGTATTGACGTTCAATATCATATCGCCTGAACCACGACCATCCCCAATATGAACCGCAAACGTAGACTAATCATAACTGACACATGAACCTATAAATAGTAAAGCAGTATACAGAAAATAGGGAGGGGCCCAGTTCTGGAACTCTCTCCATTAACGCATCCCCGTTTTTCTCCAATAATGATTTTGAAAATCATCAATATTTTCCGCACACGACGTCGGAAGTTGATATAAATTTCGCATGATGCAAATTTAGTATGAGCTCTGAAATTTATGTCAACTTTCGACATTTTCTGGTTTGCTAGTTAGTCTTACATGTACCAGGCCTCCAGATAAGGAGTTAGTAATTGAGTATTGTCACTCCATCATTTCGGAAGCAATTGGGTATTTCAATATTTGAATTGGGTAAAATAAAATCACAGTACTGTTTACACATCAACAGACAGCAATTATTGAATAGTTTGCTTCGAAATGAAAACAAGTCTTGGTATTTCATTAGGAGACAATTCTAAGTAAATACAAGATGTGTTTTCATGGAAAATAAGAAAAACATGCTACACTTGTGGTCTGTTTATTGTTTTCTGCAGCATGATAAAGGTACAATAACATTTTATTACGTTTTGATACTCGCTACTTCTGATTTCAATTCGTTTTTTTTGGCAATTTTAATTGGGTATTTAAGCAAATACGCAGCTTATCTGGAGCTTTGATGTACATTATGAAATATAATAGAAAACACCCCACCATGGAAAGTGATGTTCCTGGTAATTAACGGCACAGGAAATTAATATCAAAACACCAGAGAATAAATAGAGAATAGTAGGTTAGTGCCGTGAATGGGAAAAAATATCTGGCAAGGCTCAGGAAAAGGGATGGGCGAGGCTCTGACGAGCACATCCCGTTTCCGTGCCGCGCCAGATATTTGTTCTCATTCACGGCACTAACCTACTATTCTATTTATCCCGTCAACACCTACAAATGGCTGTAAAATGCAAAAATATAACCCCAGCCACCGCACATATTCATACGCAGTGATTAGGTCGTATTGACAGGACGGCACCGTGTTTCACGGCACATACGCACTGTGTTGACGGGATAAAAGCGCAGTAGCGGCCAGTAGCGGTCATGTCAAACAACGCCAGAAATGTTCAAAACAAATATTGCACTTTTGCACAGAAACCTAACTTTTGTAACTCCATCTTATTCCTATGCCATATTTTGTTGTTAATACTACAGTGAAACCTCCCTAAACCGGACGCCCTGGGATGTCCTCAGGGTGTCCGGTTTAGAGAGGTTCCACTGTAATTAGGCACTCGAGGGCCATTAGTTGACACTGTTGGTTATGAACAGGCAGGACAATGACAACAATTATATTGAAACCATTCGACATTAGACACAATTGGATCTCCAGGGTGTTCGGTTTAGAGGGGTTTAGTATATTGCGTTAGTTTTATAATATTCAATTAAATAACTGATATTTGGTTCAATTGCAAAATGAGATACATGTAAAACAGGATGAAGATGACCCAGCCGCCTACGAAACTAACACGTTGAGCCGTAAAAAACATATACACGCGTACGCATTATTATACAGAGTTATCGTCCTTAATAGGACTGCCATGAAAAAAGTGCTGGAAACATGAAACGAACAAGTTGAATAAAATAATCATGAAAATCAAAACAAGCCAATAAATGTCCTTGCATATCTAATATAGCTATTACACCCAAAGTAGGCCGGAAAGTCGAGGTAAATTAAAATGTAAATATTTTTATCCCGTCAACACAGTGCGTATGTGCCGTGAAACACGGTGCCGTGAATCATTTTTGATATCCAGTCAATACAATTTTTGCATTTTACAGCCATTTGTAGGTGTTGACGGGATAAATAGAATAGTAGGTTAGTGCCATGAATGGGAAAAAATATCTGGCGCGGCACGGAAACGGGATGTGCTCGGCAGAGCCTCGCCCATCCATCCCGTTTCCTGAGCCTTGCCAGATATTTTTTTCCGATTCACGGCACTAACCTACTATTCTCTATCTATTTTCCTTATTTCTGAACCAAAGTATATGTTGTGACCACTCATTTGAACCG
Organism: Conchocele bisecta; assembly: GCA_029237695.1. Taxonomy (NCBI): domain Eukaryota; kingdom Metazoa; phylum Mollusca; class Bivalvia; order Lucinida; family Thyasiridae; genus Conchocele; species Conchocele bisecta. The sequence continues at coordinate 59,674,271 of CM055280.1, forward strand.
TCTCGGAGAGACGGTTCAAATGGTGGTCACTACATATACTTCTGATGAGAAATAAAGAAATTCTTCAGCCTTGCCGGATATTTTTTCCCATTCACGGCACTAACCTACTATTCTCTATAAGACCGTATAACAATGCGAACGCACAAAGATAATCACATATTGTTCAACAAGGTGCAGTCAAAGACGAGCTCTGTACGGTATGTCCCCACTCCCCACTCCCCCTCCCACCCACCCCCGAAGAAAAAGAAATATTACCACGTAATAAATAGATATCATATAAAATGAACGAAACGAAGAAAAAAGAAAATTAAACCCGGAATTAAATTTATATGACCGGCTACAAGACGTTTTACTGAAATACCAGGAAAATGATGTGAAACATAAATGACAAACAGTTATACTCACCACCACAATCCAATAATATTTGCCGGAAACATGAGATAGAAGTATAAGCACATATATATTCCTTGTATTTTCATGTTCATCACGTGCGTCGCTTGGCGTTAATTACGTCTCCGTGTGGTGTCCACTGTTTAACCCTCCCAATCTTCATGTTTTATGTTTAAACTGCATGTATCTGTTGATAATTATCCAGATTGCACGTAATTCTACTCAGGTATAGCCAGTATATGACTGATGTCTGGATGTGATGTTCCGAAAAACACTCGATCTTATTATACAAAATAAGCTTTTCACTGCCAAAACACTTAAAGTTCCGCCAAGAATGTATTAAGGGTGTACATATTACTCGCATGTCAACTTAATTCGCTAGGGAACATATAGAGTACCAGGTTAGTGTCTTTTAATGGCAAGTTTTTCAGGCAAGGCTAGGAAACGCGTAGGAATTCCGAGGCTCGCCTCGGAATTCCTACCGATTCCGAGCCAAGCCTGATAATCTTGATATAAAAGGACGCTAGCATGGAATTATAGTTATCAAGCAACGAGTTACGGTACAGGGTGGGAACATCGGAAATCTAATGTGGATTTCTTTAAGTTGAAGACGTGTTTACGTTGCGTCATACAACTCACTTCAGTCAGTAACGTCATATGACGACGTTCGACTAATGAAACGTAAGTGAAATTATTTCGAATCCGGTGTGTCCCGGAAATTCGATGTAGGATAACTATGGCGCTTTGTATCAATTATAATTTATCCCGTCAACACAGTGCGCATGCGCCGTGAAACACAGTGCCGTGAAACATTTTTGATATCCAGTCAATACAATTGTTTGCATTTTAAAGCCATTTTTAGGTGTTGACGGGATAAATAGAATAGTAGGTTAGTGCCGTGAATGGGAAAAAATATCTGGCGCGGCACGGAAACGGGATGTGCTCGGCAGAGCCTCGCCCATCCCGTTTCCTGAGCCTTGCCAGATATGTTTTCCCATTCACGGCACTAACCTACTATTCTCTATCTATTTTCTTTATTTCTGAACCAAAATATATGTTGTGACCACTCATTTGAACCGTGGTCATAACATATACTTCTGATGAGAAATAAAGACATTCTTGAGCCTTGCCGGATATTTTTTCCCATTCACGGCACTAACCTACTATTCTCTATATGTGCCGTCATATAACAACTCACTCAAATACCTGTGCTTGGAAACGTACTATCATGTTCAATAAAGGTTTCCATAGCAACTGCTTTGATGTAGTATTTGACACTTCAGCCAAGTGACCCGGTGCTTGGAAACTCACAAGAAAAGGATCGCTGAGTCCGTTTCAGAATTGCGTAGAGATGTTCCTTGTTGATAGTTATATTGTCATGCAAGTCACGAAGTGTTATACCAGTTGTCTGGAGATCTTCCTTTCCCACAGTGTCTCATTGTTCATACGTGTCAATATATCACGAACAACTGTCTTGCGTATTGGGTTCACCTTCTTATTAAAACATTAAGCCACTGCCGGCGTATTGAATAACGTTTCACGCAGCCTTTTCGTAATCACCAATGACGTTTAGCAAAACTTATAGCTGTCATCAATATTAAATAACAGACACCGGAACTGACCTTATCATGGTTCGCTGAAGATCTGTATAATCACGTGTTGACACAAAACACATCATTATTATGTACGTACTTTCGTTTCCCATTGAAACACAATGGAACGCAAGACGTCAATATTTTCCATATTGACGTCTCGTGAGTTCATATCGCTCTAAATCACCAATAATTTGTTTATTTTATTGAAAGTCTGTATATTTTTGTAAGCGCATATAAATTGCGAATGATGTACGTATATAATAAAAAAGGTTATTTGATTTGTATGTGGATATATGCCACTCGTTCCACAGAGCAACGATATTGCGCTCCTAAAGTCGCGCAATATCGCACTCTGTAGAACGTGTGCATATATCCTCATGCATATATAAATACTACACATACATGTCTGGTGTCGCCGACTTTTATCCCACGTTTTGACACCAATAGTGACGTCCAGTCGAAAATTACAACACGGCCGCCTTTCGCGTTATGTTTCCCTGCATTCGCGCATCTTTGGCTCCACGATGGCTTCAGCTGTCGGACACATCCAGAGGAAATGTGAACATTCACAGACACTACACAGTCGGAATTGCGTCTGAAAGATATATAATTATATTGGTTACCAAAAAAATATAACTCTAGACGTCCATTCACCTCACATTTTCACGGTGCTTGATTTTGTCACATGCTCTGTTTCTTCTTCGTTGTAGCGCATGCGCAAACCGGTACAAATTCCTTTTAAAATCCACCAGACAAACATATAATTGCTTCTGCACCATCTATTAATGCCAAATGTGTTATCCGCGTAACCACAGTCGACTAAGCAATTTGTTGATGTGGAAATCTTAGATATATTCCAATAATATTTCCGTTTGGAATGTATCACCGTACACGATCCAAGAATTCGTAATTTGCAATTGTATATTATATTAAACAGATACTATTAATTACGTCCTGGAATAATATTAATG